>WOUO01000040.1:0-222727 GCA_017139535.1 Trichocladium uniseriatum | reverse complement strand
GGGGGGGGGGGGGTGGGGGGGGGGGGGGGGGGTGGTGTTGTGGGGGTGGGGGGGGGGGGGGGGGGGGGGGGGGGGGGGGGGGGGGGGGGGGGATTACTTGGTGTCTTTGTCGTCTGTCTTTTGAGCTGCGGCGCGCCCGTCAATGCCGCTGATGGCCCAGCGGGAGCCGTCGGCGCAGACTGAGACGTCGCGGGCCTGGTTGGAGAGCGGCGACTTGACCGACTTGGACAGCTCGAGCGGATTGCCGCGCAGGTTGACGTGGTGGACCTGGTTGTCGGCCGTGGCGGCGACGAGCAGCGGGCCCGCGGCGTCCATGGCGTAGACGCGCTCGGTGAGCTGGATGGCGCCGATGGGGTTGGGTTGGCGCAGGTCCCAGTAGCGGATGGTCTTGTCCCAGGAGCCCGAGGCGAGGATAGGTGCGTTGGCTGAAGGGATGTCGACGTAGCGCACTGTCCTGACGGGCGCGCGGTGGCCTTCGAGAGTCATGGTCTGGCTCGAGGCGAGGTCCATGATGTAGATCTTTTGGTCTGCAGAGGCGCCGGCAGCCATAGTTCCATCCTGTGCCGGTTAGTTCATGTCAAGCGCAGCCGAGTCAACACTGAAACTTGCCTATTGGACCCGTTCGTATTTGTTTTTTCAAGATTCCTCCGCGTGACCTCGTCCGGGAGCTGTGGGGTTAGAGACTCATCTCGCACTTACCTTGCTGAAATCGCAGTCGAAGAAGGGGGCGCTGGCGGTGATGGCGGCGACACCCTTTATGGCGGCGGTGCTAGTCGCGTTGTTGGCGTCAAAGATGTAGACCTTGCCATCCCAGCACGCGGCGGCGACGTGGTTGGACACGGGCGACCACCGCAACGCTGAGATGGTATCCTCAGGCCCCGCGGGGAAGTCAACGTCGGGTTCCCTTTTGCTAAAGGCCATATTGATGAGGATGATTTGGTGACTTTTGGTCTTGTTGTTGTGGAAGAGTTTGCGGATCGAGAGAGCCGACGACTTGCAAACGTTGGCGGGGTCGGTTTTTATTTCTAGAATCAAGGCGCCCCGGCCAGTCGCGCACCCTTGTTCGCGAATCACGGCTGGGGACGCGGGGTCACATGCGCGTTTGAAGGATCCAAAGCGAACCACTGAGGAGTGCAGCAGCGACCTCCCGCTTACCAATCCTGTGTTTTTGACTCAACGACTGACTCAACTTGGACAACTTGCGCTTCTCAAGAAAGACGTCTCTCCTGGAATTTGAGTATCTAACAAAACAGCCGCGATGATCTCTAGAGATCTATCTATCCAATGACATTCCAACATGTTTGTTCGCTCCGTAAACCCCAAGCAGATCCGAGACCAACCCGACACATGCCTGCCATCAACGCCGGCCATATGATGCCTCAAAACACCAAACTCCTTTCACCTTAGTAAAATCCCAAAACTCCAACCAATGCAGCCCTCAGTACGCCCAAAAAAAGCCCAACACAGCCCCCTACAACATCCCCACCACCCCCACACCAACAGCCACCCCCACCGCCGCCATCACCCTCCTCCCCAACCCCCCAACCACACCCCTAGCCCCCGCAGCCTCCGACGACAAACTCGAAGCGCTATTCGGCCCACTCAACCCCTCGGTCGCCCTCACCGGATCAGCAACCACACTGACCCCGGGAACAGCCCCACTCCCCGTCCCAATCTCCAGCACATTCGACGCCGTAGAATTAAACTGCGTCGGCGCCAGCGCAATCTGGTTATTCTCCAAGTCATACACCACATACGCCGACCTCAGGAACGTATCCCCCAGCACATTCGTCCCCCCCGCGGCGGGGGCGATGCCAAACAGGCAGGCGGGGACGCCGTTTGTGAAGGTGGGCCGGCGGCCTCCGGATGATGAAGCTAGATCGAGGACGAGCTCGTTCATGTCGACGGCGATGGTCGGGGAGGTGAAGGTGAAGGTGAGTTTTGTGGTGGTGTCGTCGGCGAGGGAGCAGGGGACGTAGGCGGCGTTGGCGCTGCTGTCGTAGACGGCGCCGAGGGTGTTGTAGAGTTCCTGGACGAGGTCATCTGGGAGGTAGGTCAGGGAGGAGCCCGTGTCGAGGAGCACGGCTAGGGCGAGGTCGCCGTTGTTGTTGGTGGTGTCGTTGGCGCCGAGGGTTTGGTCGCCGAGTTGGAGTTTGGTGAGGGTGATGAGGAACTCGGCGTAGACGCCGGATTCGGACTCGATGGGTAGGGCTTGGAGGGTGCCCGAGTACTTTGCCGTGTCGACGCCGCCAAAGAGAATGCTGCCCGTGTTGGCGTCGAGGTCGTTGAGCCACAGGCTGTAGGCGTTGGAGTTGATGTGGCCCTCGGCGACCATCTGCGCGGGGAGGTTGTTGTAGGCGCTCTTGCCCGCGCGGCTGACTTGGACTTCGTTGAGCAGGTAGCCGATGCCGAGGATGCCCTGACCGTTAGTGCTCGAGTAGCCGACGCCGAACTGTAGCCGGTCCAGCTTCTGCCCGCCGATCGTGACCGTGTCCGAGACGTAGTCGCCGCTCGCCCCGGACCCATCGACGTACGAGATGTTGAACCAGCTCCCGATGTACTCGTAGGTCGAGGATGAGTTGGCGCTGTAGGTGCCCGCGAACGCGCAGGGCCGCATCTCCAACTGGCAAAGCTCGGAGCTGGGCGTGTTTACCCACAAGTCGCTGCTGCCCGTGTCGAGGTGTAGCCTCACACTTTTGGCAGGTGTGCCGACAGTAGCGTTGATAAAATAGAGGGTTTGCTAGACAATGTTAGTCTGGGCAGCAAAGGGTATACGTCAGAGAGAACATACCTCGTTGTCCAGGTCCACCGAGACGGATCCTCTTCTCCTGAGCTTATCCCGATGTAATGGGTCCCGGGGGGTCAGTCTCTGTGTGTCCAAGCCAACCACCTTTAGGCCGTCCTCTCTTGGCCGTATTGATAGCCCATGTATAGTCTGAGCGAGTGAGGCCGTGGCGGCCAGCAGTGCGGCCGTCTTCATCTTGGCCCGGATAACAAGACTTCAAAAAAAAACCCACAAACGAGCGAACGCGGCACGAGGTGGACAGGGAGCACTATGTCATCCAAAAACAGAGAGGATAGGAGATGACCGTGGTTATAAGTGGTTTGCCCGGTGGCGGGCCAGTGAGGCGCTGTCTCGGCCGTGCAGGGCAACCACTGCAAGCATTCGTCACTCGCAGGAACGGCTTTAGGAGTTTGTTTAAGCCAAGCCCGGACGGCCACTCACCGAGGCCGAGTGGCGGAAGCGGCGGGATTATCACAGAGCAAAGAAAGAAAGTTGAGAGGGTGAGAGGTGGTTCAAGACAAGAAGTGAGGCGACAAAAGAGGAAAACATTGGTGACTCTTGGGATGCAATGCCATGTGTATCACTTGGGCGGACCCACGGACAGGGGACAGCGGGTATCAGAGGGCGGCTCTGTCTGATGAAACTGACGGCACTGCCTCGACTGCCCATCAAGACCGGCATCGCAGCCGAGCCGTGGGTGGGATTTCTCGGATTCTCCAGGGCAAGGGCCGGCCGAAAAAGGGGAATCCCGAGGAGCAGAAGATGGCGTTGACGTACGTCTTCCTGGCAGTGCGGGATGTCTCCGGGGGGTTCCTTGATGGCTTCTTGAAGGGTTCGAAGGGTTCTCTGATGATTTCCAGCGCAATCCCAAATTCCGTAATAATCCCGTAATCTGTAAGAAGGGGCTGAGACTCTGCGAGTGCTCATGAGCCAGCCAACCGCCGCGTCAGTCCGAAAATTGGGAACAGACGACGCGCGGCCTCCTGCACCACCGCCTTCTACGACCCGTGGTAGCCGCGTGAGCGGGGCATCCTGTGCGCGCCGTTTGGGCGACCCTCCCGCGGGGCCTCAATCATCTTGGGCTATTCCCATTGATGATGCCTTGGTCAACAACGCAAACACTCGGATGGTCGGATGGCAAGGCCTCGGCGGAGAGTTGATGGCGAAAGGACCCCGGTGGTCGTTGGGGGAATCGCGGAGGCTGCAGGAGTTGCGGAGCGGCAGGCGAAGAAAACGAAGACAGGGGTGCCGAATCTGACGCGAAACATCATTCAGGGCCCATATCTGATACGGGCAGTGGGGCACCTGAGAATTGGCGTATCCACAGCCCCAGCTGGCTACCGGCAGCTTTGTGATTGGCTGGCGACGGCTGAGCCTTGCCGTTGTTGCAGCCTGCAACCCTAACCCTTACTTCCGCTGATATACCAGCACTAATAACATGCTGCTCTGATACGAAAGTACTGAGAGGAATTCTACTCTACATCAAATAAATCAAAGAAACTAGAATAGATAGACAGATTTCCAATTGCTTACGAGTGATTAAATCAGGACAATCAATCCCCACTCTAATTTTCTCCCCAACCATCCAAACAAATCTACGGATATTCAAACTTCGAAGCACGCTAGAAAAGGCATTCCGAACAGTCAACAGACCCTCTCCATGGACTCCATCCTCCAAGCTACACTTCGGTCCAAGCTCGACGCCTTTTATCGGAAGCGTAATGCCGACAGGTTGGGGGCGCTCAAGGCGAGGTACGATCCGGGCAACTTGTTTGCTGAGGGCTTATTCAGCCATCGAGGTCAATGTCGGATGGGCTGAAGCTGGCATAGCTGGGCGGCAGTGCAGTCCCGCGGCCTCGACGTCGGTGACAAAACCGTCGACCCATTCACGCGCCGCCGCCATCTCGGGCCGTCATCGTCGTAGTGTGCCTCGGCTGTCCCAAACAGCGTGATGGTGCCTGTGCACGTCCAGGTTGGGCCGCTCGAAGACATCGCGCACAAAGAGCGTGCCGCCGATGACGTGGCCGTTGAGCAGCATCGGCCAGGAGGCAATGATACGGCCCAGCCGGTGCGTGTAGCCTGTGACGGTGGGGGACCGCACGCCGAAGGGCGCCCGCGTGAAGTCTTTGAAGGTTGCACCTGTTGAGCGCATGCACGTGGGCCCAACCTACAATCCCAAACCCTCCTTCGAACTACGCAGTGCTTCTCTTCCGAGTACCCAGGAAACACACAACTTCCACCGCAGTTCCATGGCACTAACCATTGCTATGAAAATGATCCGCGGCTTCTATTCAACCCACTAAAGATGACATATTCTCCATCCCCTTTACTCTGTGCAACCTAAACACCAAAAAGGGAGGGAAAAAAAGATATCAAGGGTCTCAACTCACAAACCACGCCGAGCTTTCGGCGCTGAAGCCGGGTTTCAAAGTCAAGACCGAGAGACCCACTTCCCGCTCCGGGGCTGCTGCCCCACAAAATTTGCCGACGCCACCCCGGATTTTCTGGTGTGGTCTCCGGCCGGGGCCCGGGACGTGCGAGCATGTCACTTTAAGATGGCACCGAGGGAGGTTTGAACCGGCAACCTTGATGGCAGAAATGTAACAACACGTCCATTTTCCACGTTTATACTTGACCTCAAATCTCGATCCGCCCTTGCAAATCTTAGGGAGTCCATCACGACGGTGCCCACTGCTCAAACCCTTGAACTTCTCCAGATATCCGTACGCCCAGCCGGCGTGCAAATCGCGGCCACCGCTGGTGATTAATGAACTACGCTGTGGTTTGTACTAATAGAGTATTTACAGTCAACATATTAACCTAGACATATAGCTGCGCCTCTGTGTGATTCATCCGTCTATCCCCCACCCCCCGATGACGCCGAGCAATCCATTCTTCAAGCAGGTCGGCGACTTTCGCACCCTTGGCGGTTCCCTTTGCCCTTGCGTAATCCAACGGTGTCTCACCATCGACATCTCGAACCATCGGATCAGCCCCTTTCTCGATAAGGAATCTGATCATCGACATTCCTGTTTTATCCTCATACACCGCTAATGCAAGCGGAGTCATCAACCACTTGTCCCGGCTCTCGAGGTTGGCGCCTTTCTTCACAAGCAACCTGACAACTTCCTCGTGCCCTCCGACCGAAGCCCGGCATAGGGGAGTCATCAAACCGAAGTCCTGACTCTCCAGGTCAGCGCCTTTCTCCACAAGCAACCTGACAACTTGCTCATGCCCTCCGACCGACGCCCGGCCTAGGGGAGTCATCAAACCGGAGTCCTGACTCTCCAGGTCAGCGCCTTTCTCCAAAAGCAACCTCACTACTTCCGCGTGCCCTTCACGTGCCGCTCGGGCTAGTGGAGTCATCGAAAACTTGTCCTTGTTCTCTAGGTCAGCGCCCTTCTCCAGAAGCAGCCTGACGACTTTCTCGTGCCCTCCCGTCGCCGCCAGGGCCAGTGGGGTTGCAGAATCAGCACCCCGCTTCTCTGGGTTAGCGCCTTTCTCTAGAAGCACCCTAGATATTTCCTCGTGCCCTTTCTCCGCCGCCATAGCTAGTGGGGTCCTCCTCTGGTGGTCCCGACTTTCCAGCTTAGCGCCTTTTCCTATAAGGAACCGAACTACTTCCTCGTGCTCCTTATACACAGCCAAGGCTAGTGGAGTCATTGAACGGAAGTCCCGACTTTCCAGGTCAGCGCCTTTCTCTAGAAGCAAACCAACAATTTTCTCGTGCCCACCAATTGCCGCCATGGCTAGCGAAGTCCTTGAATGAGTGTCCCGACTTTCTAGATCAAGGTCGTTCTCTAAAAGTAACAGGTTAGTTGCCGCTTCGTAGCCCATCCGAGCTGTCCACAATAGGATCCGTTCCTGTTGGCGAAGCGACTTCGCGATTGCCGATTCCGGGATATGACGCTTTTCGCAGTGGGCGAATAGCTCCTCAAGTGATTTGAACGTCCGTTTGTGCTTGTGGTCCGCCGGGCAGTCATACAGCATGTCATTTTCTCGTGGGGAAGCTGCGACTACCGGCGACTGCTGCTGAGTTTGAACAGTTGCTGCGCTCTTGGGCCGTATCACGGTGACGACGGTTGCGTCAGGGTTTGGTATGGAGGTGTGATCAGTTGTTCCCGGGGCGTCAAACAGGCCGGTGATTTTCGACACGGGTGTGGCCAGCCCCTGCCGTGCTTCCATGCCGATTGAGGTTACGCTCGAAACCTGTTCAGAGTGTGGACACGAAAAGCTGTTTAGTCATTGAACATTAGCAAATGCATTGGAATGGGTGGGCTTTTGAAGCTATTAAACTTACTCGCCGTGGGCGACCATTTTCGGGGCGTAGGATAGAAGCCAAGCGTGAGAGCGGGCGGTGTCCGAGTCCGGCCGCTGTTCTGGTTTAGGTTCTAGCAATGCACGAACAAAGTCATGTCCATCCAGGCTAACTAGATGCTGGTCGAGATTGGCATGAGAGAATAGAATATCCGGATTCGCGACATACTGAAACATGTCCGGGTAGCCCTTGAATGGCAGGGTCCCTGTGAGCATGTGAAAGACAGTGGCGCCCAATGACCAGACGTCCGTGGCAAAGTAATTAAGGTCCGGGAGATCACCATCCTGCGCTGTCTGCCAATGGTTCAATAGCAGCTCCGGAGCCATGTATTCCGGCGTCCCCATAGCGGTACTCGCGCTGATGGCGGTTCGCGCCAGGATCTTGGTGAGGCCAAAATCGGCGAGTTTCACCCACCAGTTGTGAGGGCCTCCGGGAATCGGGCGCTGATGAATCAAGATGTTTTCAGGTTTGATGTCGCGGTGGGCGTATTTCTCTCGGTGCATGATGGCCAGACCATGCAAAACCTGGCTGATGATCTGCCGGGCCTCGTTTTCTGGTAGCGGTGCCGGTTGTTGGCGAAGGTACGCACCTAGGTCTCCCTCGGGCAGGTACTCCATGGCGATGTAAAGAGAGGTAGACGACCGGTACCATCCCAACGACTTGACAAAGTAGCTGGAGTACTAGAGCCCACATTAGCCTGCCAGTGTTTTTACACCGAGCTGTCTAGGTACACACCTTTTGGTGCGAGAATCTAACGATGGTCTCTAGCTCTCGGATGTACCGCCGCGTCCTGTCATCCCCATAAAACGCCATCTTCTTTACTGCCCGGTAAACGTTTGCCCGGCCTTCGGTGATGCATCTTTCGCGGAAGACTTGCCCCTGGCCGCCACGGCGAAGGAGCTTCTCGCTCTCCCATTTTTCCACTCGTAGCGGTGAACCTGGAGGGGCTTCAGGGTCGTCAAAACTGTGTTCCACGACACCTTTCCCGAGGAACTGTGTCTCTAGTCTGTAGTCCCGCACGTGCGGTGGCAGCTCCCCCTCCATCTTCGTCCGCGCGCGAAGTTGAAAGGAAGGGTATATCGCACTCGTCCACGTGGTTGGGAAATGGTTTGGGGACGTTGTTTACCCGTGTAAAGCAGCCTCACGAGAGCTGAAGCCCCACAGCCACAGCCACGGCTGGCCCGGTAGGCGAATCAACGCACGATAACATGCATGACCTGGTGGCGGGGTAAACATGCCCGGTTCAGCCGACGGATGCTGTCTTTTATTGTGAATGTTGTCGCAACTCTCAAGAGCATGAATTCGCTTTGAGGGGCGATTTTGTACTCCAAGAGCATAAATTCAGAACATCCTACCGACATCTTGGGTGACTTCCTCGCATTCCTTAGCGATGGAACTCGCATTCGGACTCGTTAGTCTGCCGGGAACGATTGATGTGTGTATAAAGTAGGTTTTGGCGCCCGATATTGATAGAAGCTCAAGAACTGACAGGGGTGCAAGATGGGGCAAGGCGCTATGCGAGGCATGTAGCAGCTTCCGGCAGGCCGATGCTCGGATCGAAGAGTTGGATCTCCGGATCCAACTGTGCTGGATACGGGTGCTGGGCCAGCTGGAAGTGACCAGAGAACTGGACAGCACCATGACTGATGAGCATAGACGACTTCAACATCGTGTGATTTGCGTTCTGCAGGGCAAGCTGGAGGTTGCTACCTCGAGGCTCTCGGAACTCGTTGTCAGGCCGGGGCCGGCGAGAACGATGCAGAAGCTGAAGATGGCGCTTGCTAGAGACACTTTCAGCGAGGCTGTATCGGAGCTGGAAGCCTGGCAGAAGCTCTACGAGCCCTGCTGGTTCCAGCTCATCAAGCTCGCTCCCCCAACAGTCGACATGACGCTTAATGGCGCCATCAAAAATGGACCCAGCGCTACGGTCCGGTCCGTCATGGTGGCGCGCAAGTTCCGCCGAGCCTTCAAAGATCCCGCAGAGGCGTCGCAGAGTGTGTTTGTTGACGAGGGAGAGCTCGAAAACTATAACATAGCCGCCATCCCTTTTTGTACGGCCACTGTGGCCAGCTGTCCGGGACACAACAAGCAGCTGATTGTCGACGTGGCCTCTGCTGGGGCTGTCGAGCGTAAAGACGCCCGGAATCTTGCCTTTCGACTCCGGGACGCAGACCCAGCCACGTTTGGGCTCCTGAGCTGCAAAGCAGTGGTGCGGAACACCAAGACTTCCGAGATGTCATTCCTTTTCCGCGTTCCCGAGCGTTTTACGACGGTATCAAGTGCCCGGCAGCTGCTGCTCTCGGGCCGTGCGCACGACTCGCTCTCGGACCGGCTCGAGATGGCGAGGCGGCTGACAACAGCCGTATATTACGTCCACCTGTACGGCTTCGTGCACAAGAACATCCGGCCCGAGACAATATTGAGTCTCGGCACCGGCGAGGACGGCGCCGCACTGCCGCGGAACGCATTCCTCATCGGATATCAGGTCGTACGAGACGCCCACGGCCGGACGCGCCCGGCAGCTGATCTCAGGCCCCAGGCCAACTTGTATCGGCACCCGCAGAGGTGGGGCAACGGGCCCGAGTACTTTGTAATGCAGCATGACATCTACAGCCTTGGTGTGTGCCTGCTCGAGATCGGCCTCTGGGAGTCGTTTGTTGCATACGATGCTAATGGAGCTGCATGGCCCTCGCAAGTGCTTCTGGACCGACTTGGTGCCTCCGAGACACTCCAGGACGCCAGTGTGCTTAAGGAACAGTTTGTCAAACTCAGTCAAGGGGCCACGCTGAGGGCGAAAATGGGTAACAAGTATAGCAAAGTGGTCGAGACGTGCCTGACTTGCCTGGACAAAGACAACATGGATTTTGGCGATGAGGACGAGTTTGCTGACGAGGATGGAGTGGTCGTTGGGGTGAGGTATATCGAGAAGGTTCTCGGGGCTCTTGATCAAGTTTCCATTTGATCCCGGAGATCCGCACGGTCGAGACGTCACTGGGCGGTCCGCCCATGTCCTCCGGGCAGCGGGGAATAGGGATACCTCCGGCCGCAATCCTCATGGCGTGTTTTCCAAATATCGAAGACATGAGCCATCAATTCCTTTGCACTGGGAATAGAGCTGTAGTGTATATTTGTCGGTTCTTAGTTGTTGTTGGGTCGGATTAGGTTTGTTAATCAGTAATTGTGCAAGGGTTTCTGCTTGTGCGAGTGTGGGACCAACAGGGCCCCGGGGTGCTCTTCCAGCTCTGGAAGGCGCATACCAGTCTCAGTTCCATGGCCGCACCTTCCATTGCCGTAAAAGTGGTAAGGCATCTTTGGCTCACAGCCGCGACGGCTGAATTTTTCTCTCTTTTTTCTCCTCGAAAAGATCGAATGATCTCGACTCACAAGCTCAGGTCATGTCGAAGAGCCTGGAAGCTCAATGAACCCCACTTGCCGCTCCGGGGTTGCAACTCCACAACACGCCGACCTCAATCCCGGGGCCGGCTTGAGACGGGTCATCTTAAGTCTCCGGCACTCACAGTATCCGCCCCTCCCATACTCGGTACGTACCTAAGCATCTTACATTAAATTATTTGGTACGTTGCAGCCAAACAGGCCAAACAGCGGGATAGGATGTTGATGCCGATTAAGAGTTCATTCAGCATCATTGGTTCTGACAGATCCCCAGAATACGCCCTCGTTTTTACAAGCTCTTTCTCGACCTAAACCTCGAGGTTCCAATAGTTACCTCCATCCCTTCTTTGGCATCGTGTAACGACAATACGAAGGCCTAGCCCGGCTGATTGGTGAAAGAGTCGCTGAGTGTTGCTGCGCCAAGCCGAGGACTCGTCAGCTCTTCCACCACACGACGTTTCAGCCCCATCGGGCTACCTTACCGAGAGGCCCCAGAGCCTTGGGTCTTGAACGTCGAGGTTGATTTTCCGTTCTCTCATTGCTGAGCTGCTGACTCTCTTTCTAGTACCTACACTCTCTAACCTTGTGTACCACGAGTTCCACTGCAACTTGACTCTGTTGGACCTCTCTGTACGGCATACGAGACTCTGAGACGTCAAGATACCAGTTGTCGTTACACTACCTCTCTACTCCTCTTGTTGACCAACAACCACCGCTACAATGGACACCGTCAACCTAGATAGATGGTATGTCTGTCAATATTCCAACACATCCCCTGAATCACAACATCCAAGACACTAACACAACAGCTGACCAGCCCCGTCTATGCTGTGCGTCTTCTCTTGTCCAGGCCACCTTGTCATGCCCTCCCGCCCCAACCAACTAACTAACCACCCCCATCCTCCCCCCAACACAGTCCTTCTTTGGAGCGATGGGCTGCGCTTGCGCCATCGTCTTCACCGTCATGGGCGCGAGCTACGGCACCGCCAAGTCGGCCGGCGCCATCTTTTCCTCGGGCATCATCCGCCCGGACCGGCTGATGCAGAATACGTGAGTAGTTATGTATTATGTATTCGCCTTTCTCCCCCCCCCCCCCCCCCCCTTCCCCCTTCTTTTTTTTTTCCCCCTTTCCCCCCCCCCCCCCCCCAATTTTCCCCATGTTTTATTTATACTTGTAGACAATGAACTTGAAAAGGCCTTCTTCTCTAACACGTCGGTCAGCCTCTGTGCTATCATGGCCCAGATCCTCTCCATCTACGGCCTCGTCGCTGCCGTCATCATCTCCAACAACCTCATCGAGAAGATGCCGCTGCACACGGGATTTTTGCAGCTCGGTGCCGGCCTGGCTGTTGGACTGTGCGGACTGGCCGCGGGATTCTCCATTGGCATCGTGGGGGATGCCGGAGGTCTGTTTCTCTTCTCCTTTTCCTTGTTTACAAGTACAGGTCAGAGGAAGAAACAAGGCTGACTGACTGACTAACACGTATGTAGTCCGCGCCAGCACCCAGCAGCCCCGTCTGTACATCGGCATGGTCTTGATCCTCATCTTTGCCGAGGTGCTAGGTTTGTACGGCGTCATTGTCTCCATCCTGATGCTGACGAGATCGACGATGGGTGTTACCGAGTGCCCGTTTTAAGCCAGGTAGGTAAGCACTCAACGGGCAAGCACTCCATTTCATTGCACCAGGTAGATCAGCATCCACGTGCATATTGGGTATCAGCTCTTCCTGTCGGCCCCCCACATCATGTATGTACAGCAGTCAGTACCAGTACCATACCATGCCAAAACCCCGTCCCGAGTCCCTTCCCTAGAGCGCCCACTCCTCTCTATCATCCTCGTCCTTGACAAACGGCTCGTTGATCCTCCGAATCGCATAATCGCTGCACAAAATACTACCATCACCGTCAGTAAACCACACACTGGGAATCAAAAACCCAAAAAAGAGAACTCACCACGCCGACGCAACCAACGCATCCAACTCCGCAATCATGGCCTCCCTCCTCTCCCCGCCAACCAAACCCTTACTAATCTGCACCTGGCATTCCCTGATCCTCCTCGCCTTCCCCCCCCCACTCTGCTCCAACACCCTCTTCCCCAAACAATCCGAGTGAAACGCGTGCTGGCACGGAAACACAAAGAACTGCCTACTCAGCAGCGGCAGGCCACAAGCATAGCACTTCTCCCCCGGTTCGACAATCGCATACCTCCGATCCAGCGCCGCAATATCCACCTTGATATTCGCCGCCGTCAGGCTCGACTCGTCCATCTCGCGGCGCAGCGCGTCAATGTCGCGGCTGTAATCCTCGAGCGCGGCGCAAATCTCGTCCTTGAAGTCGTCGATGACGACAAAGTCCGGGAAGAAGGGGATGAGGTCCTCGATGCGGAGCAGGTCGCAGCGCTTGAGGAAGTCGATGGCCGTCTTGATGCTGCCGTCGCCCTGCTTGGCAATCACCTTTTTCGCGACGGCGAGCCACAGTTTCTTGCGCAGCGGCGGGTTGGACATGGGCCGGTCGGCGATGATGGACGCGAGCTCGACCTCGTCGTGGGCGAGCGCGAGGTTGACGGCCTGCAGGTACTGGCCCATGCTGGTGTAGATGTGGGCGCACGCCAGCACGCGGCGGTGCTGGATGCACAGGCGCAGGGCAAAGTCTGGGTCGAAGCGGGGCGACTCATCGTCTTGGGACTCGAGGTAGGCTAGGAGAGCCGACTCGTCTTTGGAAGGGTGCGAGGCGTAGACCGAGACAAGCGTGTTGTGGACGGCGGCGTCGGGCGAATCGAGTTGGTGGACAACATAGTGCAGGTAGCGGACGGCTTGGTTTTGCGAGAGCGGGCCCTTGTAGTTGCGGTCGTACTCGAGCATAGCGGGGATGAGGTTGCGTGGGTTGAGGTTGCTCTGCCGCATCAGGATCTCGACGAGCTCCGTGGCCGCGTGCGTCATAAGCACGCTGCTGTAGCGGTAGAATACCTCGGCGTCCGTCTGCCGCTTGAGGACGTTTAGCGCTTCCGACCACCGCTCTCGCTGCACCCAGTACGAGAGGACAAAGTTGTAGTCATTCACCGCATTGGCGTAGTAGAGCAGTTCCTCTTCCCGGCCGTGGCTGCTGATGATATCGTACACGGTCTTGCGGTCGAGGTCCGATTTGTGCTTGTTGATAAAGTCGTGAAACTCGCCTCGAACGGTATCGAGCTGTTCTTTTGTCTGGTTCGGATTCAGCGTCTCGGACAGCTCCGCCCCGGTGATGATGGTGTCGTCCAGCGAGTTAAGCTTGGCCATAAACACCTCCACCAGCCACGCCGCGATCATGACCCTCTGCATGATTGAAGACTTCTTGTATGTGTTTAGTTTCGTCAAGAGATATTTGCGGAGAGCGTCTGGTTGGTCATTGTCAATAAATGTCAGCGCCACTTCTTCAAACGGCTTGCTGCTTTTCCCGTAGACGCCGGCAGCCTCGCTGTGCTGCCCCTTGCTCACGAGGTAGTCTCCCGAAGCAATTGCGACTGCGTCTCTCTGTGCCGGCGTGTGCGCATACTGCAGGGCAGCGTCAAACTCCTGCATCTGCAGCATAATCTTCCAAATATCCCGGTCCTCGTCTCGCGGGACAATCTCGAATATCTCCTCGGGTGTGAACAGCCAAAACGTGTTCTTCTGGAGATCAACGCAAAGCCCAACCGCCTTCTGATCCTGGTTCAAAATGGTCTGATCGTAGACAATCGCCCCCGTCAGCCGGTTAGCGACCACAACACGGCTCCCAACCAGGCTGATGACGTGCCACTGCGTGAGCGCAATCGCATCGATATAATCGGTCGATACCCTCCGCCCAGTCCCCTCGGGGTTGACCAACTGAGCCCGCGGAAGCAGCTTCGAGCCAGAAAAGACCATCGTCCCCAGCTCCGTGCCGGTGCCATTGACAAGCAATTTCCCATGGTAGACGCCATGAGATGACAGCCACGCGAACGCGCGCTCTGGTGTCTCCTCCTCGCGAAACTTCGGAAGCTGCTCGGCATCAGGCGATACAACCAGCATCGAAGCCGCGGCGGAGGAGGCCCTCGAGAGCTCATGAACCACCGGCTGCTCAGACTCAAAAAGCTTCGAATAAATCGACGCGCTCCCATCATGCCCCCTGCCGACCTTTCCTACCCAGTGAAACAGCCTGCTCTGCGTACTAACCAGAATCCGTCGCGTGTCCTGACGACCCGGCAAGGCGTCCACCCACAGGCCCGTGATGGGCCCGTCGAGGAGTTTCTGCAGCGACTTGATGTACTTGTCCTCCTTGCGATAGAACTCGGTCGACGTCTCGATGAAGCCCTCGTAGATGTTTCCGTCGGCGGCGCCGATGAGGATCTCGCGCGTCGACGAGGTCGGCAGGGCGGGGCTCCAGGCGATGCACTCGATCGAGACGCCGCGCAGGCGGGCGAGGGGCCGCGGCTGGCGCGACTGCGAGTGCAGGTAGTAGTTCTCCCCGAGGGAGGTGCAGATTATGAGGTGCGAGGCGGTCGGGTCAAGGAACATGCGCCGGATTATGCCTATATCGGACGGTTTCTTGGGGAGGTCGATGTCTAATGGATAATGAGGTTAGCTTGGGAGGGGGTGGGGCGCAGAAGTTCTGGCTCACCATCGATGTCCTCGGGCCGGTTGAGGTCGATGCGAAGGATCCGGCCATTGGAAAGGGCTAATACGAGAACATTGTTGGCGGCCTGGCCCGCGACGAAGTCGGAGGCGATGGAGAACTGCAGCTGCACGGGCAGGACGTCGAAGATGGGCAGCGCTGCGTCGGCAAGGTCGGCCACGGCGTCGGCCGCCACGAAGCCGTTAGACGGATCGAGCGCCATCGTAAACCTCGAGGATTAAGCAATCCACATGCTGAAAGTCAGTGCGTTGGAGTCGAGCAGTTCCGAAGCAGTGGAAGCTCGGCTGATGTAGGTGTTGGGGAGAGGATGCATGACCTCGGGAGCTTCAAGGATGCCTGGGCCAGTGCGTCATTGGAAGCTCCCCACAGTGTAGCCTGCCGGCCGCCGCGTCACTGGGAGCTTAAAACAACCCCTGTAAAGTGACCCGAGGTTGGGCCGCATTCACTCAACCCGAAGTCTCGGGCACACCCAAACATCACTCTTGTTGTTTGGAAAAAGACTATGTTGTGAAGTCGCTTCTTGCATTACCCTGACCTAGAGCCATGACTATTCGCAGCCAAAAGGTAACATATCTACACAAAGAGCTAATCGGGTATCTACAGTAAACGAAAAAAGGGGAAGAACCCGAACAACTCAACAAGCAGTATTGTCCGCCATCATCTTGCTCGTGCCGCTCAGCTTCCAACCGTCCGCCAGGCACCGATCATGCCCTCATCAACCCGCGCATATGTTTTGTCAAATCGTCTCCTCAGATCGTATCGTCCTCGTCCCAATGGTGCTCTCATCCCCGCTATACTCCTTCATCTCGCCATTCTCATTCAGCGTCTTGGCCGTCCACTGGCCGGCCACAAACGGTTTCCGGCCCACCACCACGCGGAGCTTGACGACAAACGCATCGACGCGCGTCGGGTCGTCAGCCACCATCCTCGTCTCACGCGCGACATTGTCGCATAGCTCCCGGACCTCGTCCACGTCCCACCCCAGATGCTTGGTCAGCAGGCGCAGGCAGGTGGCCTCGACGCCCGTGATGATGGTGAAGAGCCAGAACTTGCCGTAGCTGCTGTTCTCGCGCGACCCGATACCCATGTCGTACAGGGTCTCGTGTACGTCGACAAAGCCGGCTTCGATCAGGAGGTTCTTGTCCATGTGGTGCGCATCCCTCGGTTTTCCGGACATCTTGGCGGCATCTAGGAGGGCTTTGACCAGAAGGTGCGTCGAGGAGTCATCGGGGTATAAAGACATGAAGTTTTTATCGGCAAAAAAGTCTTCCCAATCGATCACCTCGATCCAACCGCCGGGCCGGATGCAGGCAAAAGCTTGGTTATAAATAAAGCGCCAGTCGGAGAATGCACCTTCCATATTCCGCAGATGCACGAGGTCGACTGTGTTGGCCGGCCGGATCCATTCGTCTTCAGCATTCTCGATGTGGAACTCAATGTTGAAGGGAACCTGTGTCGGTTGGATGGGGGCAATGTCGGTGCCGAAAACCTCGCACCCGGGATACTTTTCGGCCATGCCAATGGCCCATTCGCCGATACCCGTGCCAATATCCAGGATATAGTGCGGGTCTTCGAGCGGCACCGTCGTCAGCTCGAGGTCGAAGAGCTTCAGATAAACCTGGTGGATCACGTATTGGCGTGTCTGCTCCGTCTGGTCGACCGGAAGGAAGTAGTCGCCGCAATACTGCCGTCCATGCTCGACGACGTAATCGAAATCCTCGGCATACAGGGTGCGTGCAGTGTTACTGGGCGGCGGTCAGTTTTGCCATCTCAAGATCGTTAGCGGGGCAACGCACATTGTTGCCGATTCCGGCCCGTTTCCATACGGATGTTCAGACTTGAACGGGGTCTGGGTACCGGGATACATGCTCAGAGCATATTGTGAGCGCATGTCGCCTTCTTCGTGCTCGTCATCCGCCCCGTCATCGTCCACCACCAGCGCTACAAAGTTTGGCCCCTGCTGCAGCAAGTCGCGGACCTCGGGAGATAGAGTGTGGCCGTTAACCTGGACGGAGGGGCGTTCTGTCGACCCATCGTCTACACGTAGTTGTGGTCGTGGGGATGTGCGTTCCCTCGACCGGGCATCCCGTGGCCTGTTGAGGTCCTTTATTTGAACTGAATCCATTGTGTTCCTACGTCGACGAGCGCCCTGTAGCTCTGTGTTCGATGGTTTGGTGGCGCCGCTTCCCCATTAGACTCGTATGCGCAATGCTGCTTATGGCGAGTGGCGGGAAGACATGCGAATCGACGGGGACGGTTCGATTCTGGTTCTTCGACAGTTGCGTTTGCGCCTGCGTTGCCTGCTCGATGATGATAAGAAGCGGCCTGCTTTGTTCTGATCCGGGGTGTGCTCGCGCAATCCGAATTGGCGTTGTGGTCAGCTGGAGGGACCGAAAGGTGGAGATCGGCGCGTGGGCCGCCGTCCCAGATGGTATTTGATGGATCTCGATATCTCGCTCCGTTACTCGTTACTCTTTCATTGTCGGTGGAAACAGGAGTTTAAAAAGCAAATTGACCAGTTGAGCGGGCGGAGAAGTGCACACCAGACGGGCGGCGGGAAGATTTGGCTCGGCACGCATTAATAGGTTGAGCGGCGACCCAGTCGAGGCGGAAGCTAACGACAAGGAGAGAGAGACGGCGTCCGCCCGGAGCCGGCTCCCTTGCTCGTGAGCGGTCCGCTATCAAGCCCCACTATCAGGTACCCGACTGTCTGCGGGGACGCTAATGTAGCCGGGTTCTCCCTGCTAGCAAGGAGCGTCTGCCCTGAACAAAACTGGACGGAGTGAACTTGTGTTCCTCTCTGATTCCCTTCTTGATTCCTCTCCACTGGATGCCAGCACATCATGCTGTTTCTGCGATCATTTTCGACATCTCGTGTTGTTGTACATGTCCCGCCGCCATCGGCGCACATCCTGACCTATCGCGCCAGACCTCTGCGTTGCGCCGGTGGGTTGCTTCGAGATGCACGGGACTCACTTCCGCGGGCAAGGTCGAAAGAGCGGGGACGGGATGCAGGGATGCGAAGCCGAACGGAGCATGGGCAGGGGCTAGAAAGGCGACAAAACGGAGCAAGCCTAGGGATCAACGTTGGCGACAAGCGCCGCCCCGAAACCCATCGCGACGAATGTCGATTTTAGGTTTTGACAAAGGCTTTCTTTTTGTCGCTCGCTACCATCGGTACGGAAGATACCCGGCGATTGGTACCGAGTCTGGGGAGAAACAAAGACGAGCGAGATCGTCAGCTGCTGATTTCCGCCCAGATTCGATAACTTGTCGCAGGTTTGGTACGTTCAAGTATTGAACGCCATCAACCATAAATGCGGGGCTCTTACTTCTTAGCTCGACGGCTAACTGCACTGGGACTGAAGAGCAGAAAAAGGGGAACTCCATCGCGAACGCGCCGTTGCCCAGCTCAACCGCCAACGGCCACAGCGGACAGCAGTGCAACCCCCACCGGAAGAAAGCAGCACCAGAACCCTCACGGAAGATTTGTCAAGCCTGCGGCATCGAACGACCCGACAGCATGGACTCGTCAGCGTCCCCTTCCCAAACCCGTCGCTGATCGGCGGCTAGGGCGAACCACACGGTTTTGCCTTCGTGGAGCCCGCAGTTCTGGCGCCTTGGCCCGGTCTTGGTGCTGCAGACACGGGTGCTGCGATGGGACTGTTCGCTGCGATGCAGTGCACGCCTGCAAGACCATGGGTCCCGGGACGCCGGACGGGAGCCCGGACAGGTCAGTGCCCAACTGGACGCTGCCACGACAAACCCAGCCATCAGCAAGTTTCGCAATTTTGCACAGTGAAGGGCCGTTCCGGAGCGAGGGGATGGAACCGAGGCGCTGGGAATGGGGAACGGGCGTCACCAATCGCGCATTTTTGCTCCTGCGGCCATGTGGAGTCCCTGGAAAAAGACGGTATCCAAGCGGGAGAGAAGCCAAGTTTGCACCAAGCGGTCACGGACACGGGCCTCGCCTTTGAGGTTGTCTTGGCTACGGTGGAAGGCAACGAGAGGAAGCATTCGATGCTTCAGGAGAGGCTCCTACAGAGGGACCATAAGGTGCGGAGGTACTGTTTATCTGGCATTTACTTGTTTTTTCAAGTGAGACACGAGGATATCGTTCTGTTGTTGCACGACTCCGTTACAGAGCAGTCACCTCCCCTGACAACTCCACCAACACCGCCCCCTCGCTTCCGGTGATCTCGACAACACCAAAACGCCAAGTGCGCGCCTCTAGCGCGGTGGAATGGCATGAGCGCCTTTGGTGGGACCACTGGGACCACTCCAACGGGTTCCAGAACACCCAAATGTCGTCGGAAACGAACGCCTGCATCCACCGGAAGCACGGCCTCTGCAGGCTTCCGCAAAAGAGGGAAGTCGTTGGAACCGACACTCCATCATTGGACCAGCGTCGATGGAAAAATGAAGCGGCTGTGGAAGGCTGGAAGCTGCCAACCAGGCGGATTATTGACTGACTCGAAACACACCACGAGACACGTTGCGCTTGACAACTTGTCACACTCGGCCCAGACCGCCGGGTCCGCTCGCGCGGGTTGACCCGACGTCCTTCGTGGCAAATGAAGTTTCTTTTTCTCGCCGTTGGAAACGGAACGAGAAGAAGACCCTAGTTAGTTATCCAATGCAACACTACCAAACACCTGGACATCTCCCGGATATCCCCGTGATGTCCCCTGTACGAAATACGTCTCCCGGACGCTCCTAGACGCTCCTAAACGCTTGCTCAACCAATATCCAACACTCAGCACCTCGCGCGTCACGCAGCACCATACACTCGCGCGTCCACACCGTCCGCCCCATCCACACCGTCCACCCCATTCACCTCCCCCGTCCCATTCACCTCCCCCGTCCCATTCACCTCCCCCGTCCCATTCACCTCCCCCGTCCCATTCACCTCCCCAGCCCCATTGACCTCCCCCACCCCATTCACCTCCCCCACTCCATTCACCCCATTCACCCCCTTCTTCCCCTTCCTCCCTCCCTCCCCAACCTGCGGATGATCCGAAACCGGCTCGTGGTCCGAAATCACCTCCATCCCTGCCACCACCGGGAACGGCGTCAGCACTTTCCCAATATCACCCCACCACCGCTCGCCAAACCGCCTGTACCACTCCACCGTCACTTTCAGCCCTTGCTCAAAACTCGTCCGCTGCTCCCACCCCAGCCGCCTCAGCTTCGTCGCGTCGACCGCGTAGCGGTGGTCGTTGAATGGCCGGTCGTGGGTGTACTTGATCCAGTCGGTGAGGTCTTCTCCTGAAGAAGAGGGGATGGAGAAGGTGGTGAGGAGGGTTTTGCAGAGGTCGAGATTGCTGATTTCGTCGGTGGAGCCGACGTTGTAGATTTGGCCGAGGGCGCCGCGGTGGAGGATGGTGTCGAAGGCGTCTGCGGCGTCGCCCGCGTAGAGGTAGCGCCGGGTCGGGGAGCCGTCGCCGTGGAGGACGACGGGGCGGTTGCGGGCGAGGAGGCAGGTGAATTTGGGGATTATTTCTGGGGGTGGGTGGTAAGTACGAGAGTGTTTGAGTGGTGGGTGGGGGAGAGGAAGGGGGTGCGTACTCTCTGGATACTGGTGTGGACCGTAGACGTTGTTGCTGCGCACAATGATGGCGGGGAGTTTGAAGCTCTTTTGGTATGAGTGGACGAGCATCTCGGCGGCGGCCTTGCTGGCGGCGTAGGGGTTGGTCGGGGCCAGGATGCTGGTCTCGAGTAGGTCGTCATCGTCATCCTTGACCTCGCCGTAGACCTCGTCGGTCGATATGTGGATGAAGCGCTTGATGCCGACCTTTTTCGCGCTCTCGAGTAGCACGTGTGTGCCGTACACGTTGGTATGAGTAAAGCTATAGGAATTGCCAAAGCTGAGGTCGACGTGCGACTGGGCGGCAAAGTGGAAGATGGTGTCGATGTTGTGGCGCTCCAGGCAGTCGACCACCTCGGACGGGTTGGTCACATCACCCTGGTAGAAGGTGAAATTGCGCCGGTCGTTGAGAACCCTCGTGTTGTTGAGGGACGCGCAGTAGTCCAGCTTGTCAAACGAGACGATGTTGTAGGCATGGGGGTAAGTGAGGGTGAGATGCCGGACCAGCCAACATGCGCTGTCGTAGTCAGTACCAGTTAGCCATTTGGGTTTATTGCGTGAGTCCTTGGTCACGACTTACATGAAGCCAGCCCCGCCCGTGATCATGATGTTCTTGACATCTGGCAGGGGCTCAAACTTGGTGGTGCCGATGAGCACCGGCGCCTCCTTCCAGATGCCATAGTCCTCGAAGAAACTTGTTGATCGACGGTGGCCTAGCAATGGTCAGCATTATTAAGTGTTTCCTCCTTTTCCCCCTTTCTAGAACCCAAAAATGCTCACCATTCGCAACCGCATGGGTTGATGTCGACCCACTTGTAACAGTCATGGTTCAGTCTGCGATGCTATCGCGAAATCGCTAAAGTCGCCAAGGCAGGTGAGAGGGCCAATTGGCCAAAAGAGCGATGCCCTGAAAAAGCAGATCAACAAAGTCGGCTCGACTGTAGAAATTGAAATGATTGATTTTCAGTGTTGATCTTCACATCTTGAGATACTCGGCTGTGCCGGACCTTGTTTGTGGCATTGGCTCGCCTGAACTGAAATCTGTACAAAGTAGAGATTACTTCGTACCAGGTCCCGGCATGGATGGCAATCAGACGCAACCTGGAAGGACGCAAGCTCCGAGTCGCCCAAAGAGGCAAGGAATCAACGCCGGCGCTTCAAGTGCAAGGCAATGCAGCGCAACGGCATGTATAAAGTAGAGTTGCGCTGCTGCGAAGAAACCATAGTTTTCTTGTCCCAGTCAATTGCTACTCGAATAAATCGAATCGTCCAGACCTTGGTTGTCCCTGGCCTGAAGTTGAACCATCATTGCCTCCAAGATGGATCGAAGATGGATGGACCCTGGATTTCGTACTGTCTGGAAAGAACGACAGCCCCGCGCCAGGGTCCTGAACTCAATTATGCTCCACTTTATTACCGTAAATTCAAAGAAACTTGCACTGTGACTAGGATTTTTCTCGCCTCGTCGCCACTGCTCATGAAAACAACTGTTTCGAAACACCACAGCCTCATCATGAACTTTATCAAACTGCTGATCCACGAACTAAATAGCGATATCGGCTTTTCTGCTTAAACATCAAAATGCAAATATTCCGGCAGTTTCTCATTTTCAGCAATCGTTCACATGCTTCAGTCTCGATATCTGAGGCGTCGTCCTCGAAGTGACAGGACCGGAAGCACTTACATGCAGCCGAAATAGGAAGGTTGGGCCATGGCAAGCTTGTCCCGGCCCTTCGTCCCGCTACCTCCGTTACCAAGATCGACTTCTCGGCTGATGTGCCCTGAATGACACCCGAGATCTGAACCTCCGTGCCTAATCCATCCACTTGCCCCGCGTTGTCCGAGAGGGAAGGATAGAATTCGAGTAACTGGCTTCATGATGAGCCATGGCTCTTGTTCATTCACCAAGTGCATCGCGGCTCACCAAAACGTAATTACTGAATGGGCGGCGCCGATATACAATTCTTGGAGCTCTCTCTAAATATACTTTATTTCGCTCCCGCCAACCGTGCACCGCGAGCGGTACCATGTCTTTGGCGGAGCGGGATAGGGACCGTTTTGTCTCGTCAGATGAGCTCAACTCGAAGCTGGCTCGACTTGATGATAGGGGCAATGATGAGGAGAAATTGAGGTTGCTAGAGGAATCCGATTCTGCCGACAGCCACGATGATAAACCCCAAAAGGAGGGTCAGGGGCAGAAGGAGCCTGTTTCCAAGGGTTCCTTTGCTTCATCGCTAGCCTGGATGGTAATCAACACGCTGGCGACAATTGGCATTGTACGCTGACACCTTTCCCCATACCTAAATATCAACAACAACTAACGACACAACCCCCAGGTGTTCACCAACAAAGCCATCTTCTCGGACCCCTCCCTCAAACTCGCCCAGCTCTCCTTCGCCGCCTTCCACTTCTTCATCACCTACCTCACCCTCTTCACCCTCTCCCGCCCGGCCCTCGCCTTCTTCACGCCGCGCCGCACCCCTTTTCTCTCCATCCTACCCCTCTCCCTGACCATGACCCTCAACGTCATCCTCCCCAACCTCTCCCTCGCCTTCTCCACCGTCACCTTCTACCAAATCGCCCGCATCCTCCTCACCCCGACAGTCGCCCTCCTCAACTACACCCTTTACCACACCACCCTCCCCCTCCCCGCCCTCCTCGCCCTCATCCCCACCTGCGCCGGCGTCGCAGCAGTCTCCTACTACGACTCCCTCCCAACCAACCCAACCAACCCCTCATCCTCACCATCCCCGTCTCTATCAGCAGTAGTAGAAAGGACCACCCCCCTCGGCATCCTCTTCGCCCTCTCCGGAACCCTCGCCTCGGCCCTCTACACAACCCTCATCTCGGCCTCGCACCGCCGCCTGCGACTCTCCAGCATGCAGCTGCTCTACAACCAGGCGCCCCTCTCCTTCCTCCTCTTGCTCTACGCCATCCCTTTTCTCGACGTCCTCCCGACCGCGGACTCGTTGCTCTCGACGACGACCCCGGGAAGGTCACGGTTGGGGATGGTGCTGTTGAGCGGGTTGTTGGCGGCGGTGATTAATATCTCGCAGTTTTTTATTGTGGCCAGGACCGGGGCCGTGTCGAGTACGGTGGTGGGGCATGTCAAGACTTGTTTGATTGTGGCGTTGGGGTGGGTGAGGTCGGGGAGAGGGGTGGGTGATGCGAGTTTGGTCGGGGTGGTGGTTGCTGTGGGGGGGATTGTTGCGTAAGTTTATCTTTCTTCTGTCTCTGGGTTGATTGAACTCGTTGTTGTGCCGTTTGATGGAGGGACGGTGGCTGACGTGTGGTAGATATTCGGTTATTATGCTGCGGGAAAAGGAGAGGCAGGCGGCGAGCAAAGGGGAGAGGTGATGGTTGTGTTGCTGTTGTTCGACTTCGATTCATGATACCCGTGGGTTGAAAGGTAAAAAGGAGAAGGGTTTGGCTATGCCGACACAAATCATCAAGCCGTCGAGTAGTGCGACAGACATATCAAGTCGTCTTCACTGCAGTGCCCGGGATGCAGTAATCCCTCAATCAGGCTGCTACCAGCCAGGGTATCATTTCTCTCCTTACAGATTGAAGCGAGTCCGCTTCTTCTCCATCTTGGCCTTCCACTCCCACTTCAGCGCGTCCTCGCCCTCGCTGCCCGCCCTGCCTATCCCCTTGTCCACTCTCCGCAGCTTCAGCGTCATCCCTATTGCAGTCAGCATCCCCCGTCTCGAATCTAGCATCAAGGCAGAACACTTACTGGGCCCAATCTCCTGCAAGCCGGCACGGATCCCCTTCACACCCTCCATCTCCCTGCCATCGGCCCCCACAACGTTTTTCTCCGTCGGCCGCGCCTCCCGGAAGATGTACCGATGCCGGCGGAAGAAGAGGTAATCTAAAAATCACGTTAGTGAAACTCTCCTTACAAAAGCTGTGCGAGTCAACATACCGCGTTGATTGTGGAGCGTCACGACCTGCCTGCCGCCCAATTCGGGCTTGGGAGGAAACAGAGTGTTCATCGACTTGGCCGCCAGCAGACCGAGGGGAGTCTGGAAGCCGTTGAGGAGGAGCTCCGGCTAATCATCTGTGAGTGGGTATCCAGTGACAGTCGGCAGGCATCTTTCTTACATAGTGGTTCGTGGCATTGCCATGCCCAGGGATAGCTTTGCCTGGCTGGTAATTCCGAATGGTGTAGGTGAGTGTCGGGCCGGGAGCCACATCCACACCATTCAGATGGCAAACGCTGAGCTGGCTCGGCCGCTTCAGATCCTCGTGGACAATCAACAGTGCTGTGTATCCTCGGTCTTGGAGGCGTCAGTGACGGTATGACAAACTCATGGCTCCAAGAAACTCACTTGTAGCAAACTTTGCAATCTCCCTCACACTGTACTTGTGCCCATAGCGGTGCGAGCTCCGCCTGATGTAGGTGGCTGTAAAAGTAAGCATTCTGGCGTTAACATAATCGAGGGGAGCAACACACCGTTGGGGAGAACAGCGGCAATCTCCTGCGCCTCCTTGTGGATGGTCCCGTTGAGGCCAGTGGTAACCAGAATCTTGGGCATCGGCGGGGGCTCGTCGCTGAATAGGTGCACAAATTGTGTCGCAAGCGCATCGGGTGTCAGGTCCAGGTTAGTCGACGTAGTTGACGGAGCGACGCTGGGGCGCCGCTGTGCGCGTTCCCTCTGGATCTTTTCCAAGCGCTCTTCATCCTCTTCGCCCTCCTCGCCCTCGTCGTCGGACCCGAGCATGCTGTCAACGTCGTCGTCCTTCTCCAGATCCTCCTCCACTGGCGCGTCCGCCTCTGCTGCCGCCGCCGCCTCGGCGGCTTCCAGGCGCCGACGCTTCAGCTGAGCGAGATCGACCACTGCGCCAAGGCTGTCATCGTCGACATCGTCCCATATCCGCTTCTTGTCGATGCTCGCAGGCTGATTCTTCTCGAGTCGCTCTTTCCTCAGCTCGGGGTTCTTGGCTTCTTCCCTCCGCCTCGCGTGCCGTTCTTCGTGTCGTGCCTTGCCCGTCGACTTCTTCTGCGAGATGTAGAGTTGTTTCCGTCTGAGCTTGTTGGCAGTCCTGAGGGACAGTGAAGCCCCCGACGAGGTACCGCCGTTCTTTGAAAACCCCATTGTTGCCGAGTCTGGTTGATTGCTGCGATTGCCGGACGCTGTCCTGTTTGGATTGATAGATCTCCAAATTTTTTTGGTCGCTGCGATAACATGCATTGGCAAGGGACCCCAGCAAGCTGCAAGGGTCGCATTGCCCCGCATTGAAACCACGGTCTGAGGAGGGGCAATTATAGCGGCTAATTAAATATTCTGGTTCGCTACCTATGCAGGGCACCAACATATCTGCCCATTCGGTTCATGACTTGTGTATGAAGGAAGAGAATACGAAGCTAGCAAGGTAGTTGATAGTATAATCATTCATTGTATTGCCTATTAGAAATGTTTAATAACAAGCTGGTCATCATGGCTACGAGATCCAGTGAGGGGCAATTATCGGCTAATTAAATCTTCGGGGCGTCCCCGAGTCTGGCCTCCCGTCTATTGCATGACTGTGTGGAGCCGTGCCTGAGTCGACTTGGCGCAAAAAGTCCGCCCCTCAACACCGGGCCAGACAGAAGAGGACCTAAAAGGGCAAAAAAGGCCGTGACTCACCCTGGTTGGGCAAAACCCCAATGCAATTGATGAAGCCTTTTCTCCCCACCCCTCACCTCTTACCACTTGCTGGTGCCGTGTTTAACCTCCACAAAGTCAGGCCTCCCAGCACCTTTCCAATTCGCAAATTTCGTGCTTTTTCGACCTCTCTCCAACGCGGCTACGCATTCCAAATATACACCAAGAAAAAAGGTGTGCCCAAAATGACCACAACAGCGACGACCCTCAAGGGCCAGCCCCTCGACAGGGCCGCCCTCGAGTCCATGCTGCGCCGGCGCCTGTTCTACACCCCCTCCTTCGAAATCTACGGCGGTGTATCTGGCCTCTACGACTATGGCCCGCCCGGCTGCGCGCTGCAGGCCAACATCATCGACCTCTGGCGCAAGCACTTTGTTCTCGAGGAAGACATGCTCGAGGTCGACTGCACTGTCCTGACCCCCTACGAGGTTCTGAAGACCAGCGGCCACGTCGACAAGTTCGCCGACTGGATGTGCAAGGACCCCAAGAACGGCGAGATTCTCCGCGCCGACCACTTTGTGGAGGACATCCTCGAGTCGCGGCTCAAGGGTGACAAGGAGGCCCGCGGCCAAAAGGTGGAGGACAAGGAGGAGGACCCCAAGAAGAAGAAGAAGAAGGCCAAGAGCGAGGCAATCAAGCTAGATGACGCCGTTGTCCAGGAGTATGAGGAGATCCTCGCGCAGATTGACAACTACAATGGCGAGCAGCTGGGCGAACTCATCAAGAAGTACGACCTGAGGAATCCTGCCACCGGCCTCCAGCCCACCCCCCCGGTGTCGTTCAACCTCATGTTCCAGACGTCAATTGGCCCCAGCAGCAACCTCCCCGGTTACCTCAGACCCGAGACCGCCCAGGGCCAGTTCCTGAACTTTGCCAAGCTTCTCGAGTTCAACACCGGCCAGATGCCCTTCGCCTCTGCCTCGATTGGCAAGTCTTACCGCAACGAAATCTCCCCCAGGGCCGGTCTGCTCCGTGTTCGCGAGTTCTTGATGGCCGAGATCGAGCACTTTGTCGATCCCCAGGGCCACAAGAAGCACCACCGGTTCCACGAGGTCGAGGACATTGAGCTTGACCTTCTTGACCGCCACACCCAGCTGTCCGGCAAGACGACCGTCAAGAAGATGACGATTGGCCAGGCTGTCAAGGACGGTCTTGTCGACAACGAGACGCTGGGCTACTTCCTGGCCCGCATCCACCTCTTCCTCAAGAAGATCGGTATCGACCAGACCAAGATCCGTTTCCGGCAGCACATGGCCAATGAGATGGCTCACTACGCCTGCGACTGCTGGGATGCCGAGCTTCTCACTTCGACTGGCTGGGTTGAGTGCGTTGGCTGCGCCGACCGGAGCGCCTACGATCTCTCGGTCCATGCCAAGAAGACCGGCGCGCCTCTCATTGTGCGGCAGCGCCTGGACGAGCCCAAGACGATCGAGGAGTGGGACGTTGAGATTGAGAAGAAGAAGTTCGGTCCCTTCTACAAGAAGGACGGCAAGACCATCGAGGCTGCCATCCTGGCCACCAGCCAGGAGGAGCGCGGCAAGCTGGCCAAGGACATGGAGGCGAACGGCAAGGTCGTCATCAATGTGCCGGGTGTCGGTGATGGCAACGTTGAGGTCGTCAAGGACCTGCTGGCCATCAAGTGGGTGAAGCGTGTTGAGAACGTCCGGGAATACACACCCAACGTCATTGAGCCGTCCTTTGGCATTGGCCGGATCCTGTACTCGCTCATGGAGCACAACTACTGGACCAGAGCCAGCGAGGGCGGTGATGAGGCCCGTGGCGTAAGTTCTACCTCTTGGTTATTACGGAAAAGCTGTCAAAACTAACTCGCTATGCAGGTGCTGTCCTTCCCTCCCGCTGTCGCCCCGACAAAGGTCCTGATCGTGCCTCTGTCTTCCAACAAGGACTTTGCGCCCGCCATCCGCAAGCTGTCCCAGAAACTCCGATCCGCCGGCATCTCCAGCCGCATCGACGACTCGTCGGCCAGCCTCGGTAAGCGCTACAGCAGAAACGACGAGCTGGGCACTCCCTTCGGCGTGACCGTCGACTTCCAGACCATCAAGGACGACACCATCACCCTTAGAGAGCGCGACAGCACACGGCAGGTCCGCGCCGAGGAGGACAAGATCATCGAGGCCATCCGGGCGCTTGTCGACGGTACCAAGACATGGCAGGACATTGAGTCGGAGCTGCCTCGGTTCGAGAGCCAGGAGGTTGAGATCCCTGTCCGTTAAGCAGGAGAGGAGCGGGTGGTTAAAATTTCGCTTGGCTTGTGTTAGTCAGTTGATGCGAGCGCGCACTGTCGAGACTTGCTTGGGCAGATACCACATGAGTTTAGCGAGGATGGAATAATTGACCGTGGCTAGTTGCTCCGATTTTCGGGCAATTTAATCTTGACACTGCTACAACTCTATCCCAATGTTGGTTGGTCCCCTATATTTCCGGTGATACTGCATATACGGGCGCATCATTCCCGTCCTTGTATGCCATGCGCATCACGTTCCGTGCCGTGGCTAATGCGCTTGCCCGGCCGAGACATTGATATCGTCGTCGAGATCTGCCTAGTGAGATGCCGTGCCAAGGTGCAGGATGCAGCAGTGTGCCTCTCCGATGCGTCCGGGCTGCAGGCCAAGCCCCTTTACTGTGCCGGCGAGCTGAAAGAGACAGAGGATTTGAAGATTTTACTTCTTACAAGTTCTTAATAATCGTGGAGACTACCTAGGCAACTTAGCGAGGTACCTGCGGACACAAATACGAGATATGGTCTGGTTTCGGATTCGGGAACATAATATATGTGTAAGTGGTCGAATCGGGAACTACATGTCGTTTCTTCATATTGGGGATAAGATCTACAAGACCCATCTCGAAGCACCCTGAACATCATGATCCTGTGGGTAGCACCATGCATTCCTCAAGGATGAACGGGCCCACAAAGTTGAGTGGCGATCGCGAAAGAGATTCTGTGACGAGGATCCGCGGTTCAAAACATCAAACGTGGATACCGGGGTGGGTGGGTGTGGGGAATGGGGTGAGGGCAGGGTACAGGTCGTAGGTACTGTGTAACTCGACTTCGTACTCCGTCCTTGGAGGAAGGTCATCTGCAAGTTCCGCGTCGATCTTGCCGGCAACGTTGCGGCGGCTTTGCATATTGCAAGGCATCAACTCGTGTGTTGGTTGACGAGGCAGACACGCCTGCCGGATCTGGATAGGCCTTGTCTTGGGGAAGCTCGCGGCTGTCTGAGGCAGTCTTTTTCGAGGCTGTCGACAAAGAGGAGGAACGGGGAGGAGAAGTGAAGAAAGGAAAAATAAAGGAGAGGGAGAGTTGCAATCGAGAGCATGAATCCGTAGAAAAGAAGACGAAGAGCTGGAAGAGGTTGGTCTGAGACAGGCCCTATCCCTCCCGCCTATCCATCCATCCATTTATCTTCCAGGTTGCCTTTCCACAGTGATCTGATTTGGTTCCCCTGAAACGGCAGTCCGCTCCGGCAGAATGGGAGGCTGTGGTGCTGGGCAATCAACAACAACCCCCCTGCCAAGCCGGGCTTCCAAGCTGAGGGGCCGCAACATCGGTCGGGAGCTTGCCGACAGCCGTTGGTTGGTTCCAAGGTTCGCCGGTCCTTGTCCGCAAATGTACGGGATTTACCATTCCAAGTCCCTTCTGAATGGATGCCTTCACTCGGTCCAACCTCGGATAGCCCTCGACCGTCTTTCGATGATTCAGAACGGCCACGAGACCTCGCTGTTTCCTGCCTTCTCGTTTTTTTTTGATGTCATCCATCTGATGGAGACAGCCCCCGATAGTTCGGAATTAGTGTTGCGGGCTGCGGGGAATTGTGTCCCTCCAATTCAACACCCTTGTTTGCGGCCCAACAGCATGGCCTGAGCGGGGGGAGCCTGTCTTACCTGAAGTTCGAACCAGTCCGTTGCGAACAAGAATGGATTCAAACTCTAAAGATGAAGAGGAGTCACTAGTGATGGTTAATTGGGTTAAGGATCAACTACAAGTTGCTGATCGCAAGATAGGCATCAAGAAGAACAACTGATAAAGATAGAAGCATTCGAACCGTGATCGAAGCGCCTCATTGTCCAGGGTCAAGTCTCAAACAACTGTCGGGTGCAAGGATCAAAGGCCGCGCTTGGGAAGCGAATCGCTTTGGTGCATCCACTCGGGCAAGGAACCTGAGCTGATAGATAAGCAAGTACCTACAGATAGAATGTTTATCCGCCTGCAAACTATGTATCCCCCTAAGATCCCCCGATGGGGCTTCAAAGAACAGACCTCCAACACAAAGCCTGTGAGTGGCCCAGCCCATTTACCCCTCCCCGCAGCCGGGTCATCGCCGTGGTGCGCCTCGCCTTTCGATTTCGAGAGATCCACAGGGGCCCGACTCCCAGAGCAAACCGCCTCTTTGTCAACCACCGCCAACCAATCTCGCTGTGAGTCGCAAGGACTTTCTTCGTCTCGCCCACCACGGCTACGAAACTTGGGCATCCCCTCTCCAAGATTTGTCGTTTGCCCTCGCGCCCACGCACGGCACATTCCTGAACTCTGCGAGCAGTACCGAGAGCACGCACATTTCCGAACCGGTCGCCATCGAGTTATCGACTGACCGCTATCCCCACCAACCCTCCGTTGACCCTCGAATTTCACACATGTTGTCTTCGACCCCTCGCTCGCCGTGCGCTCGTTCTTGAACCGACCTTTGGTCGCTTCGCTTGCCGCACTTCGTAAACAACCGGTTTTCTTTCGATTTTGGTGACTAGCAACCTCGCACTCTTGTGCGCTCCCGACCGTCGTCGGTTTTGCGACCGAAGCACCGAGTTGCGCACCTCTTATCTCGCCATCGCCTTCCGCATCCGCGAACATCCACAATTTCGGCTCGGGCTGCAAAACATCTTCCGACCTAGGTTTCTAGTAAGTCGTCGTCTCCCGCGGTTTCTTAACCATTTTAACTAACGCCAACACCTAAGAAGACTAGGAGTCAACCCTGGTTCTGGTGCTGACTGGACTCCCAAGGCCGCGGCGTCGTATTCTCCATAATCCTTCGAGTGATTGAGGCTCGCTGTGCCGCCATCACGCCGCCATCATGTCGATGCACAACAGGTACGCTATCCATCTCGCAATCCACAATGCCCTTAGTCACTGCAACCCTACGCCATCTATTTGATCATTGGCCCTGTCGGACATGGCATCCGGAATGGAGTCGTCAGGGGCATATTGTTTGCCTTCCCTCCTTTCTTCTCCCTTCCGTTGAAATTTGGTTCACTGTCCCTTCTTGTGATAAATTGTTGCTAGAGGTCAGGCACAATGCTAATGTTCAATCCTGTCAGCGTCTACTCGAACGGGCAGTTCATGAACCCCGGGCCTGCCCCGAGACCTCCCACAGACAAGCCCCGTCTCGGCCTCATGCCTAATGTGAACCTCGCAAACAACATGTCAAACATGAGCCTGGCCTCTCCGGTCTCGAGCACATACAGCGGGTCGACCATCGCCTTGCCCATCTCGCGGCAAGGGTCAAACAATTTCGATGGCTCCGGAGGGCTCGCCATCATCAAGCAGGGCACAGTTGGCATGCCGAGCAAGAACCCGTTCCAGCAATGGAAGAGCAGATATCTCATCCTCCGCAAGGACATACTGGACTTCCACAAGAACGAAAACGGCAAGCTGCTGTACAAGATCCAGCTCGCAGACGTTGTTAGTGTCGATCGAGTCCCCGACGACAATGGCGACCCCGTCTTCGAGATCAAGCGGAATCTGAACAATTCGTACACGGGCCCTCCGGGCGACGACGAGGATGGCGTGAGATCTCTGCGCATCTGCGTCAAGACGGACGACGACTTGTACGAATGGATCGACTGCATCTACGCCCGCTGCCCAGGCGGCGTCAGCAACCCCTCCAACTTCTCCCACGCCGTTCACGTCGGCTTCAACCCCCAAACAGGCCAGTTTACCGGTCTCCCGGAGGAGTGGACAAGGTTGCTCAATTCGTCCGCCATTACCCGGGAGGACGTCGAGAAGAACCCCCAGGCCGTTTTCGAAGTCCTGGATTTCTACTCGGATATGACGAAGCGTGCCGAAAACCAGGACCCCTACGGCGCTGCTGCTCCCATGGCTACATCACAAGCAAGCACTCTCCAGAATGACCAGTACGGCTACTCGGGCGGCAACTCGGTTGCGCCGCCGCGCCAGATGAAGCCCATCCAACGCAGCCCCACATCATACTCGACAACCTCGTCGCCTCAGCCTGGTACTACCATGTCACCTCGGCCATCCCCGACGGATCAGATGACACAGATGCAACAGATGCAGCAAATGCAGGCCGTCTCTCCTAATTACATCTCCCCAGATCGCATGCGCGAGGAGCAGCGTGCGCGAGAGATCGAGCGGCAGCGGGCCGAAAGGGCCGAGAGGGCAGAGAGAGAGGAGCAGGCTCGCTTGGAGCTCGAGGCCTATAATGCGTCGCTTCCCAAGACGAGAGTTCCCCTCGCTCAGCAGGAGATCGGCGGTTATTCGAGTCCCCCGTCATCTTCTGATCGATTTAATCCGACCCGAGCGGCGCCCAAGGCACCTCAGGCCGCGTCTCTGAGGGCGCAGAGGCCTGCGCCCGCTCCCCCGGCCAGCAATTCCGCCCCATCCCGTCCGCCTGTAACACAGCAGTCCAGCTCCTCGTCTATCCCCCAGGCACTAAGAACACCCCGACCCGATCAGGGCAACGGCCCCTCGGCCACCTCCCGCTATCAGAATGGAGCGGCCCAGGCGCGTGGACCGAACGGCCAGCCCCAGGTGCAGCAGCCATCTCGCTTGCCGGCGCCGGTGAAGCCCCTGAATGTCGCCAAGGCTGGCGGTAATCAAGATGCAGTCAAGGCTGCCGAAGCGGCTCTGACGTCCAAGCCTCCTCCTGAGCGCAAGCAAGATGTGCGCATGTCGACCATGTCGGAGGGCGAGGTGATGGCGAAGCTGAGGGAGGTCGTGTCCAAGGATGACCCCAACAGGCTGTACGCCAAGCAGAAGAAGATCGGCCAGGGCGCGTCCGGGTCCGTATACGTGGCCAAGAAGATCGGGGGCTCGAGACAGGGATCCCAGATTGGCCGTGCGAGCGACCGGGTCGCCATTAAGCAGATGGATCTTGCACACCAGCCGCGCAAGGAGTTGATTGTCAATGAGATCTTGGTCATGCGGGAAAACAAGCACGCCAACATCGTCAACTACCTCGACTCCTTCCTCCAGGACAATGACAAGGAGCTTTGGGTGGTCATGGAGTACATGGAGGGTGGTGCCCTGACTGATGTCATTGAGAACAACCCCCTCATTACAGAGGAGCAGATTTCAACTATTTGCCTCGAGGTAGGAGCATCCGCTGATTGTTTTAGCGATTCTTGAGCTAACTTGCCACAATAGACATGCCAGGGTCTCGACCACCTTCACTCGCAAAACATTATCCACCGCGACATCAAGAGCGACAATGTCCTTTTGGATGCCCGCGGCAACGTCAAGATTAGTATGCAAATCTATTCAAAGAGAAAGCTTTTGTGCAATTGCTAACCTGCTACTAGCCGACTTTGGCTTCTGCGCCAAGCTCACCGAGACTAAGTCGAAGCGCGCCACTATGGTTGGCACGCCGTACTGGATGGCTCCCGAGGTGGTCAAGCAGAAGGAGTACGGTCCCAAGGTCGACATCTGGTCGCTCGGCATCATGGCCATCGAGATGATCGAGTCGGAGCCGCCCTACCTCAACGAGGAGCCCCTCAAGGCACTGTACCTGATTGCCACCAACGGCACGCCGCGTCTCAAGAAGCCCGAGAAGCTCAGCAAGGAGCTGAAAGCGTTCCTGTCGGTCTGCTTGTGTGTCGACGTTAAGAGCCGTGCCTCGGCCCAGGAGCTGCTGAATCACGACTTTTTGAAGCACGGGTGCCCGTTGGCGAGCCTGGCTGAGTTGCTGGCATTCAAGAGGGTTGCCAAATAAGCGGGCAGTAGAAGGGGACTTTTGTGAATGGCGGGGGTCTGCATCATGATTATGAGCATGATGATGATGATGATGATTGATACGGCAGGGGGAAAAGACATGCATCCATTGTTTTGGATGTCTTTTCTTGGCTGGAGAGGATGGACTAAGGGCTGACATCTGGGCGGGCTTTGCTTGGTTCGTCTGAATGACATCAACGGGAGAGCGAGCATGGGATTGATAGATGGATGAGCGGATCGGCTGCTTCCGCGGGGTAGGCACACATGCTATCGCCTCAATTTTGCCTTTCTGCCTGTCTCTGTCTTCCTCTCTTACATGCCCATCTTCTTGCTTCGGCCTGTTATCTCGTCTTTTGTGGTTTTGTGTGGCTTGTTCATCTCTTTTTCTTCTCTTCTGTTATATCCTGGTAGGGGGGGAGATACAAATGGCGTTGGGGCTGGCGGGAGGTTGGACTCACTTTCAATTTCTTGTTTTTATGGGGGGACGTAGTTGGTTCCCTTCCTGATGGTATATTAGGAACTTTGAAAGTGGTGAGCTCCGCCTCTTTTTGTCATTGTAACTCGATATTCGAGATCTTAGAGCCGGCTGGGTAGCGTTGTGGAATAAAGGGTTGTTTATGTGTCTTGGGGGCGCAAGTATGCTATGTGAAGTCGAGGACAGTGATATTTAGGTCATCTGGGAGTAGATCTTCTCCATGGGTGATAGGCTCCTCTGATCGAGCTTCCTGGGTGGAAGCTGATTCCCATTTTGGCCCAACATATGAACTTTTCTGGGGATTTCGTCTTCGCCGACTTGCACCTCTGACTGTGACCCTTTGAGGTTCGCTTTTTTGTTAATGTCGAGCCTGGCTGAATCTGGGACAAAATGGGGTTTTCGGTCACGGCCTGTTGGGTTTCGGGGGTGGGGGCTTGGTTCTTGAACTCGGGGCCTGCCTGTCGTGTGTGTGTTGGCCGAGGTTGTGCCTCTGGTGGACAGGGTTTGTTGGACATGAGGATATGGTGGCTGCGTATGACTTTACGTGGCTGACTGGGGATTATGTCTAGTATGTCCGTTCTATCATACATGCCGTGTTTGAGCTTTCTCAATAAGGCATTGCTTGCTTGAAACACTGGCATGAGGAGGTGTGCGTACGTACGTCAAAATTGGAAGTGGACTACGGCTGCGACGTAGTTGGTGATAGGGGTGTTGGTGGATCATGGTGGACTCGGGACGCGTAAACCGGGTAAAGTACCAGTGAGGGCTTGGTTTCGACTAGGAGACGTCTGGGATCCATTCTGGATGACTAGATGCGAGCTGTCTTCAGATCACTCCATACTGAGGACTTTGAATCTGGAGTAGAATCAATAAATTCTTCGTTTATCTTACAAGTGTGGATGGAGCATCGTAGATGAGGTTAATGGCCAAGAGATTCGTGTTTGTGAAAGCACCGGGGAAACGGGCCGCTGCAGGGGGAAGACGAAGTGGTGCTATTCCCCTCAAGAAGCCAACCCCACGAATAGGATCTGGAGTGGCATGATTGCCCCCATGTGTTTCCCCTGAAGCTCTTGATGGATGCTGTTCTCGTCCTGCTTGGCCGGGAGATCTGCAAGAGACGGGCCAGTCGGGGTGGCGGATCGGCTGTCAGGGAGAAGAGAGGCTCTTGGCAGGCCCGTCAACGCCAGGGGTGCCCATATCGAACGACAGATGGGGAACCAGGCGCGACGTTTCAGATTTTTCGACGACGGGCTTTTTGAACAGCCCGTTATGCACCGTTGATTGGCGTGGCACGGTGTCCATCGTTGATTCTGCATAAACGCGTTACCAACACCCATTGAGTTGTGGTTGCCGGGTTCTGCAGTCGGGAAGGCCCGGGGAGATGGCAGGCGCCATCTGCGACGTCGTCACGTTGGGGTGCCATTATAGCACGTTTACTGGACCGTCTTTTTGTTTGGCAAAAGACGAGGGCGTTTGCACGGCCTTGAGCCTCGTCGTTGCGGGTTCGATGCCGCCATTCCGCTGTGCCTGAGTGCCTGTGCGCACCGAAGAAGTCTCACCAAGCTCGTCGCAGGCCACTGTGGTTTCACGGTCTGGAGAAGGGCGATGCATGCCATCACGAGCCGTCTCCGAGGGACACAGCTGCTCTCGGCAACTGGTCTCGGTAACGGGCTGTGTGTAAGTCAAGTATATATATATATTTAGGTAGGATGAAAGTAATGCATGCGTAAGTGTACGGCGGGAAGAAACGCCCTACTAGAAATAGCCACGAGCTGAACTCGAAGTCGCAACTTGCAGCAGGTGCTGTGGTCCAAACTTGGGGTTGGGGTCTTGGGGTCCTCGAATCAAGCTCAATCAAGGCACAGTCTCCGCACGGGGGGTCGCTCAAGACATGTCTCTGCCGGCTCCTGCCAGAGACAGCCAACGGCGAGGGGCAGCAAACAGCCGGTCGATGGGTAGCTGCAGGTGGTAACACGGGGTACACTTCCTCCCCTGCTTGTTTGTTAGCGTGGTACCTGGGCGGATGATAGGGGGCCCAAACACTAATCGTTCGGGTTGCCCTCGGACGATGAATCTGCTAGTCGGAGAAGAGAGAAAGAGAAAAGAGAACAAAAACAAGAAAACAAGAAACCGACAAAGAAAGAAAGAAAAAAAAAGAGGAAGCAAAAGAGAGAGACAAGTAAGAATAGAGAGAAATAAAACAAGAAAAAAGAAAGTAGGTACTACGCTAACAAACAAACGAGGGAGGAAGTGCACAAGGCGCTGGGATCAATATATCAATCTGGGCTGGGACGCAACAATTCCCAGACGGCTTTTGTGAAATGGAAATGGAAGACGGGAAGGCAATGCGATGACGTACTAGGTCTCCGACACCATCCTCCAGCCGCGTCGCCTTCTCGCAGCAAGGGATAAAATGCAACACTTGAGTCCGTGATACCTCCTTTGTCCAGGCCTGGCAACAAGTCGGTTGAATGCAACAGGGTCCAATGATCCCTGAATGGCCCCGAGGTCCCTGACAGCTTTCCGCCAACAGACTGTCAGTGCGAGTGTCAGCAGGGGAGTTGGACCACTGTTAGTGTTGTGGCACTTGGGCGAGCGGAGCATCCATCGGTGGGCTGCAAGATGCAGTTTTTTCGAGGAGGATAAAAAAATCCTTCACTGCTGAGTGGTGAGTCGTGACGAGTGATGCCCTGAGCGCCTCCGCTAGGTACCAAGGTACCGAGCTTACCCCCTAAAAAGGTTGTTTCACATTGACCCGTCCACTCATCCACGAGTTCCAAGTTCCCCTTCCAATCCTCCCTTTTTTTTTTTCCTCACCCGCACTTTCGTATCCCCAAGTCGACCTCTTGTGGGACTTTTCTTTCTCTCGCTTCCCCTCTCTCGTGACTTGCCATACCTACTTAGGTAGCCTTTTCCCAGCCTCAATTTCCAACCTACCTAATGACGTCTGTATCTTCCCCGCCTCTTCTTTAGTTAGTCCGTCCCGGGATCAGCAGAGCAGGCCAGAAAAGCGAGGTGGAGCTCGCCAACAAGCCTTGCGAGTTGACAGGCCCCAGGAGCCAAGCCAAAACCGGTCGGGAACCTCCCCAGCATTTCCTGCAGCAGCGCAGCGCATTCAGCATTTGCAACATTTCAACACCACCTCCCCCGACCCTCACCACCTCGACAGTGCCGGGTCCTTCACCCTTTGTGCACCCCCGCCCCTCTGCGACCCTCGATAGTCCGCACGCTCCTTTTTCGCGTTTCAGGACCGACTTTTTCCGATAGTCGCCATCAGACGACGTCCTGGAGCAATCCTCGCATCGGCCTTGTAATTGCACCTGCCAGCCTGTCCAGTCTTCCCCGAGAGAAGCTGCTACATCGACGGCCCTCCATCGACCGGCCTAGGTTCTTATTTTCAATTCCTGCTTAATTGCAATATTTGGGCGGTTTATTAGCCGACCTGATTCCTCGAGACCTATCCTCCGACGCGCAGCGCACGTCGTCGCACCGTCTCCCAGTGCCCGAGCCGGTCGATAAGATCCACCCCAGCCCATCACTTCGGGCCCGGTGTGACACGCTGTTCCGACGGGAACAAAAAGAAAGACTAGTATTTCGGATGACGACCAAGAGTCAGATAATTCATAATGTCGACTTCTAGACCAGGCGAGCATTTGACCATCGGCTACCCGCCGCAATCGGCCGCTGCTCACCGTTCCAACTCGCCGACAAGCACTTCGCCGAATGACCCGCAATCTGCTGGCAGTTCCCTTCGGTCTCCCTTCGGCCTCTCTCCCGGATTGACACCGACCTCCAAGATGTCGGGTGTGTCGCGGTCCGGTTCTGGCTCGCCCTCGCACGAGATGGCCGCGTCCGGGCGCTTGTTCTCCAAGCGGTGAGTTGTGGACCCCGCTCCCTCCAGGCCAGCCACCCGCTAACCTTAGGCGTGCATCACAGGGCGAGAGAGATCCAAGCTCAAGAAGGCATTCCAGGTTTGCCGTTGAACCCATGGGGCGGGCCTCCGACTAGTGGAAACTCGACTCCGCTCCGCGAGAACATTCCCGAGTCGCCCACCGATGGCTTCCCCGATTTTACCCAGCTGCCGACCCCCGACAGCTTGCCGCAGAACCGCCGCGCCCGTGCCGGCACAGTGCCGTCCAGGTTTTCGCCTGGTGGTGCGGGTAATGCGTTGCTCGGTGTCCCCGCGCTTGCCGCCAAGACGTCACGGCCCAGTCCGTCACAGACGCCTTTCAAGTCGCCATCACCGGGCCTCGACGCGCCCGCCGATCTCTCGAGCGCATCCACATTGCTTTCAAGGCTGCGAGCTGGTTCCATGCCCCAGCGGAGCCCGTTTGCCCACGTACCTGGTACGAGCTCACCATTTGGCCCTTCCATCTTCAGCAGCTGGAACCCGACTGGCCGCGAGAGAGGCAACACATTGGCGAGCATTGCGAGCATTGGGTCCAACGGGCCGAGTTCCCCAGCCCAATCTCACTTCTCTCGCGAGGGAGCGGCTGAGAATGACGTTCATATGAGAACACTGGACTACCTTGGCCTGGCTGAGACACCCCAGCCTCCGCGCGCTCAGCTCGCCACGCCCTACATCCCGAATTATGCCGACTTCACCAAGGCCGCAAACCGGTTCCGGTCCTATTCGGTCAACAACAAGGACAAGTACGCCGACGAGGAGGATGACGACTATGAGGGCGTGTTGGCGATGGAGAGCCACTATGCGCAGATTCAAGATCAGCTCGCTGCGACCAATGCCGCCATTCACAACCACAATCTGGCCGTCCAGGCCTTTGCCAACCAAGCGGCCCGTCCCCGTGCGAGAACCGCCGGCGTCTTGGACACCCCGGCCTCCCGCATTCTCCGCAACTACTACCCGACCCCGTCGAGGCTCGACAACTCCATCACGGCGGCCGAGATCCGGTTGCCGGACGAAAAGGAGTTCGATGATCTCCCGCAAGCTGTTGCCGGCATGTCCCTGGGAAGGTCCAACAGCCGCAACAATGGCCTGCTGGGCGCCGACGAGCAGGGTCTGGAGGGGCCGACAAGCGCGCTGTGGCTTGGGAGCATCCCGACGTCCACGACGACCTCGACCCTGACTGAGATGTTCAAGTCGTACGGGCCGATAGTATCGGCCAGGGTTTTGACCCACAAGAACTGCGGTTTCGTCAACTTTGAGCGGCCTGACAGCGCCATCGCGGCGAAAGCCAACATGAACGGCAAGGAAATCTTCCCTGGCGCAGGCCCCATCCGCATCAACTTTGCGAAGCCGCCCTCGAGCACCGGAACGCCCGGTCATGACGGCGCCATCCCCTCTCCCAGCCCTGATCCGTTTTCGAGAGGCCAAGAAAATGGCATGGCCGGTGTTAGCGGCGTGTCGGGCGATGCCGGACCGAGTCCCATTGCAGGCAACGTCACGCCGACCGTTCCACCGCTGCACGAGATGACTGGGGATATTCTCAAGATTGTCCAGCAGTTTGGCGCGACTGAGGAAGATGGCTTCCGCATCTCGATGAGTCTGCAACAAGCCATCCAATACAACAACTTCGCCGACGAAATCCCGCCAGTCAAGGAACCTGCGCACACCAGGGTTCATGACGCCCCCAAACTGCGGGACATTCGCAAGAGGATCGACAACCAGTCGCTGTCTCAGCAAGAAATCGAGAGCATTGCCATCGACATGCTTCCCGAGATTGCCGAGCTCTCGTCTGATTATCTGGGTAACACGGTGGTCCAGAAACTGTTTGAGCACTGCTCTGACAGCGTTCGGGACTCGATGCTGGTTGAGATCGCCCCTCACATGGCTGAGATTGGTGTTCACAAGAACGGCACTTGGGCAGCCCAAAAGATTATTGACGTTTGCAAGACGCCGCAGCAGATGAGCTTGATTGTGCAGCACTTGCGCCCCTACACGATTCCTCTGTTCCTAGATCAGTACGGCAACTATGTCCTGCAGGGGTGCTTGAAGTTTGGCAGCCCCTACAACGACTTCATCTTTGAGACCATGCTCAGCAGGATGTGGGAGGTCTCGCAGGGACGGTACGGAGCCCGCGCCATGCGGGCCTGTCTCGAGAGCCACCACGCTAGCAAGGACCAGCAGCGGATGCTGGCCGCCGCCATTGCTCTCCACAGCGTCCAGCTCGCCACCAACGCGAACGGCGCTCTGCTGCTCACCTGGTTCCTCGACACCTGCACGTTCCCGCAGCGGCGCACGGTGCTGTCGCCCCAGCTTGTGCCCTATCTTGTCCACCTATGCACTCACAAGGTTGCTTACCTGACGGTCTTGAAGGTGATCAACCAGAAGGCCGAGGCCGATGCAAGGGACACCATCCTCAAGGCGCTCTTCTTCACCCCGAACGACCAAGTTCTGGAGGCAATCCTGAGTGACCACGCCTGCGGTGCGACTTTGATCTTCAAGGTTCTGACCACTCCCTTCTTTGACGAGACGATCCGGAGCCAGGTGGTTGAGAATGTCAAGTCTGTTTTGGTCCGCATCAAGGCACAGCCAGGGCAGGGCTACAAGCGGTTGATGGATGAGGTTGGCTTGTCGACACGGAGTGGCGGCGGCGGCAGTGGCGGTTCTCGCGACAATTCTGAGCGGCAACGCCCCGCATCTCGTCAGACCAGCAATGTTCAGCAGCAGCAGCAGCAACTTGCTCAACAACAGCAAGCCGCGCAGTACGGAAACAACACCAATCCCCAGTACTACAACCCGCTCAATGCTCCTGCGACGGCGGCCAACTACGAGATGGGCTTCGGTATCCCCAGGAGCGAGAGTGTCGACCAGTTCCCGGCTTTCAACGCCCAGGGTCCGATGTTCAACGCCTCCAACGCGCCGCCCATGGCTCCCGCAGCGCTTCAACAAATGCAATACCAGCAGAGCCTCATATCCCGGGGCGCGCCGCCGCCGAACAGCTACTTCCCTTCGATGCAAGCAGGATACGGCGGGTTCCAGAGCCCGAGTCCGTCTCTAGACCAATACCGCAACCAGACCCTGCCCAACGGCAGCCCGATCCCGCCCGCCGGTGGCCAGATGCCGAACATGCCTGCTGCCGCCGGACAGGCCCCCTTTGGCGCGCCGGGGTTCGGCAACAACATGAACATGGGCATGGGCATGGGCAGCTTCGGCTATGGCAGCCCGGGAGGTATGCAGAACCAGCCGTACGGGATGCAGGAGCAGGCCAACTCGAGACGAGGACGTGTAGGTCGTAGCCCTCAACCTGACGGCCGGCAGCGGCGTCAGTGACGAACGCATGAATGGAAGCTTATGTTTGGTTTTTCTCTGCAGAGATGATTGACGGCGGACACGGACACGAACACGAACTGCGAAGAAGCGGGTGATTCTACGTATGCGTATTGTAAAAACTAGATGGCTGGCTGGCTCACGACCGGATGGGACCCAGGCTAGCGAGGGAACGGAGGCTGTGGATAGTGTTGATTATACGGAGGTACTTGACTGAACTTTCTGTTCGCGATGGTGAAGTGCGGGCAGGGGATCGGAGGATGGGGATGTCCGCCTCATCCTTATATTCTACCTCTCTATCTTTCTATCTTCTCTCCTTTGGGGAATGAGCGAGCGGTCGAGCGACTACAGGAGAAGCGGAAAAAAAGGATTGACTTTGACTGTCTGATTGAATGAGTATGAAAGTATGGGATGGGATGGGAGGCAGCCTTTCCTTTCGTTCAAGACCATGGCTGGCATTCTTCTCCAGAAGCCGAGGTTGTTGTGTTGGGGGGATATACTTTACTATTCCTACCTAGTTTACTTTCGTCGTCTGATCCCTCTGAGAGGGATTGGACTTAGGATTTGGGATTGGGCTTGGACTGGGAATGGACTTGGACTGGGAATGGACTTGGTTTGGCTTTGGTTTTATACATATATTATGTTATGCTCTTTACTAGTCTGGTGTTCTATCTATCGTTTTCATGGGGTGGATATGGATGTGGATGTGGATGTTGATGTTGATGACTAGTTGGGTTGGGTTGGGTTGAGTTTTGAGTTTCGAGTTTCGAGTTTAGATGTGTGTTGATGTGGAATTTCCCATTTTTTCAAGCACCTCGACCTGATGTTTTGAAGGGAACTGGTTTTGTTGTCAACTTGTTCCTCGAGTACAGCCTTTATTGGCGGTGGTGATACTGGTTTCTTCATGATCTGATGACAAGTTGGTGTTTGAGTGGCCCTCGGTCGAGGACAAGGTGGAGTAATGAGACAAGACGGCACTTGGCAATGGCCAAGGCCAGCTGGATTGGGGGTGAACAGGCGACTGCGGTAGTTTCCAAGGTGTTGGAGGAGGGTTGTCGGGAAGAGCTGCCTGGGAAGAGGGGGTAAAGCAGCGTAGAGAAGGAAGACAAGAGAATGAGGTAATGACGAACTGACTGATGAATGTTGTCTCGTTGTATGCAGATAGAATGCTAATGGTTTCCACAACATAAATAAGACTGCTCTCCCCTTGGTCTGAGATATGAGTGGGATTTGTCCGGGATGCTTCCAAGTTAGAGACAAGATGTAGTTCGGTGAACTATCCGAATTCGATCTGGGCTAGATCCGGGACAACCTTGATCATATCCGTGTCGACTCAACCTAAATCCAACGGAGTGACATGCGGGGTGACATCCGGGAGGCGCTTGGGCGATGTCTAGGAGGAAAGAGGGGCAAAGACGTAAACCTCTCCAACACAACCTCTCCTGTTGCTCTGTCAAGAGGACGTCGCATTTCCATGACTATCGTCAACCATGCTACAAATTTCACTTCGCAGGAATGTATCACCAACCTTGCCTTCGACCTGTCCAAGTCCACAACACTTTACAAGGGGGAAGAATAAACTCGCAAGTTGCTTAACAACCCTCAAGTGCCTGCCTAGCCGATCCATCTACATGCATGGCAATCTCATCCACATCCTCTCTTTTAATATTACTCATCCACCCATCCACCACCCCCTCTCCATGTCCTTAGCCCACTGCTGCCTAACCGACCTTTGCTCACCACCTGTCCTGCCCTGGGGCGAGGTAGGCATCCACGCCACCCACCCCCACAAGGCCACAAAGCACCATTCCAACCCAGTCCAGTCAAACTCGCTCAGGAGATGTCAGATCATTAAGTTCAGCTAGTAGGTAGTAGGTAGGTTACGTCGGCAAAAGACGCAAAGTATAGGCAGTAGGTAGGTAGGTATGTATACACATGAACATGAATGAGAGGCCCGAGGAAAAGCGAACCGAGAACCGAAAACCGAAAGAAAAAAAAAGAAGACCCATCCATTCCTGCGCGCAAAAAGCCGTGCAATCCTAGTAAAGTTCAGAAGCCCGCCCCCAAACTCCAGAGCATAAATTGCCAGCCTCCCCGCCCGCCTGCCATGATGGAAAGAAGATACGTAGAGGGCTTATCGCTATTCAGACAGAGACATAGTTTAATTAACAACAAGAAAGTGAGAAGAACGAAAAATACCACAAGAAAGGGAAACGAAATCCTCCATGTTTCCCTTGTTGAAGCAGCTTGACGGTGAGCTGCTTTGTGTGCGCTATTCCGGTTGCGTAGTCGAGGAGATGATGTTGGATTGCGACGAGGTTGGACTGCAGCCATATAAGATCGGAAAGGTATAGGTTTGCAGCTGTCCAGGACCGGGCCTGGATAGGATCATGAATAGCCGGCACCGAAATGGTATGGGGCTGTGAGGACTTAGATCGCGGCCCGATATAAGAACAGCCCGAAGTAGAACAGGCCGATGTGAGCAGGACGAGAAAGTCTATGTATGTATATTGGATTGGTTGGTTTGCCCGCTGATCCGATTGTCCTGGCCGTCAAAACAGCCCGTGATTTCTCATTCTGGAGAATGGTGCCGCGCAGGCATGCGGCAATGGCGAGAAAGAATTAGGCGGGGTATGTCGTGGATCGTAGACCCTCTCACTTCAAGATTCGCTATCGTCGACAGCGCAGTCCGGCACCAAGAAAGCGCCAGGTTAAGACCACCACGGTCAGCTGAGGCCACAGCTCCGATGCAGTGCACACCACCCATCAGCCCTCTCACTAACCCCTCACTCAACAAGATCCAGCACCTTGTCCCCATCCCCACCCGCCTCCTCCGACTCGAGCACAACCGGCCCCTCTCCCGCAAGAGAAAGCCCAGCCGCAGCCTTGGTCGGGGTAGCCGCCACCGCCTGCGGGGCAGTCTCTTCCAAGGGCAAGGGCGCAGCAGGCGACTGGTCACCCAGCACAGGCGTCTTCTCGCCCTGGGTCATGGCGGGGACGTCGTCAGTCGTCGCGGGGGAGGGCGGGCTCTTGGCTGCGTCGTTTTCGAGAACGGCCGAGTCGCCGGCATCCATGTTCATGGAGGTGTCGGAGTGTCCGTCAAGGGGCGAGTTGGCGGCGGCCCACCGTGCCTGGTTGGGCGTGCCAGATGCAGTGGCGTGGGAGGGGGTTTGATCCAAGAGACGACGGACTTGCTCAGTCACAGCCTCGGCCCGAGCTAGGACGGCACGCAGGCTCTGCTGATCCATCTGGTCGAGCTTACTGGTGCCCCTCAAGTGCTCAGGTTGAGCACGGGCCATCATGTTGAGGATGTTCGGATCGGCTTCAGTCTTTGAGCGGGTTAGCAAGGAAGCAACAAAAGGCAAGGAATAGGGGGACACCCACAATCATGGCATCAAGAAGAGTGTGAATGCCAGGAGAATCGGCTTCCGCGGCACCGGAGCTGAGAGTTGCTAGATTGAGCGCGGCTTGGAGTTCATCCGTTGAGAGTCCTGTCCATCTCGGAACATTTGAGGAAGCATCATTCAAAGCGGGAATGGGTCTGCCCTTGCGGTTCGTCCGCTGTTGCTGGGCCTCACGCGCTTGGCGCTCCTCGTACGCTCTGCGATCCTCACGGGCACTAAAGATAAAGCAAGTCAGTTGGCATGCTCGTACGCCAAAGAACACCCCACATGCAACCAGCACTTACCGTGAAAGAAAGTCCAGCTTGATGCCCTTCGCGGGCAGGCGCACCATCTGGCCAAAAGTCGCAACATCCCTCCAGCCACTCTGATCCTCCTCGTCAGCGCTCTCCTCAAGCTCAATCTCGACGTGGCCATTGTTGGCAAAGTCCCGGCTAAATGCGGGCTTGACGACGGGCGCATTCTTGATCTTGCGGTGGCGATGAGCCGGCCCAAGCGCGACGGGTCCCTTGGCAAGAAGGTCGTCAACGTGCAGCGGGCACTTCCAGTTGCGCATGACGGGTGGCCTCGCGAGGGGGGGGTCCAGACAGGAGAGGTGCCAAAAGGTGTTGCACAGCTGGCACTGGATGGTGGCGCGGCCAAAGGGGCCCTTCAGGCAGCCATGGCAGATGGCCGCGTTGCCCTCTGCATCGCGCAGGCGAGATGTGTCTGGTGGCTGGTCGTCATCACTCTTCTTTTTCCTGTAGGGCTGTCAGCAAACTAAAGAAGAGAGAGAGAAAAAAAGAAACCAAAAAAGAGTACTCACCGAGTGGTCTTGACGACCGGCACCACCTCCTCGTACTCGCCATCAGGACCGGCCCGGACACCGTCAAAGCGATCGCGCACCCTGCCGGGGAGGCGGTAGGCACTGGTGTTCTGCGCATCGAGCTTCTCAAGCATCGAGGCAAAGGCACCGCTGTGCATGGGGAAGCTGGCTGGGGTGCGGCGGGTGCGACACACGTTGCAGTACCACTCGATCGGAATCTCCGGGTCCATAACCGGATCAACGCACTTGATGTGGAAAGAGCGCGTGCAGCCGTCGCAGCAGACGAGCTGGCCATTTCCGCCGCACGACGAGCAGTAGTCGTCGTTATCGTCCTGTGGGTGGGTGCCAAGTCAGCAAGTCTGCAGAGTCTAACCGGGATTGTGTCTGGGGTCGGTCTGGGGTGTGTGTCTGGGCATGTCTGGGTCCTGTCGGGGAGATGTGTGTGCGCCATATTTCGGTAAAAACGCAGCAAAAAAAGCCAGTCGAGGCACAGCTCGCCAGCGAAAGTGAAGGGGACATTGGGGAAAATAGACTGATGATGCCCCCCCCCAAAAAAAAGAAAATGGAAGGGATGATGGAATCATTCGTACCTCACGGATGCCATTGCCATTGCCCACAGGGCTGCTGCGCTCGCCGCTGGGACGAGGAATCCCGGCCGTGCCGTTCTTCTTTTTGACGGGCCTAAGATATACCAAGTCAGCAAAATGCACAGTTCAATCCATGTCATTAGCGGTAGTAGCACTTACGAGTTCTTGATACGAAGTCCCGTCCGGGGCTTCTTGGCCGGCCGCAGTGCCGGTGTCCCAGCACGCGAGTCGGGCGCGATGGACGCTGCTTCGGACCCGGGGAAGTTGGTAGTGGTTGGCGATGCCTGCTCCTCTAGGTCGTCGTACGTCCGCTTGACAGCCGAGCGGGTACTCCGTCCCTCTCTGGGCGCGGGCGTCGGCCGCGCCGCGGCAAAAGAAGCCCGCGAGCGTGCAGCGGGCGCCGGTGTGCTCGCGCCCGTGTCCGGCTCTTCCTGCAGCAGAGATGCGACTTGGGCGGAAGCCTCTCTGGCGTGGCTCGTAGGGACCGGCTCATCGTAGTTTGCAGTCACCTTTCGCGCGCTCTGGCGCAGGCGCTGCTTCTTGTCATTCTCATCAATCTTGCCAACCTTGCTGGCAAAGACGACGGGAGTTGGGGCGCCGGACCTGCCGCCCTTCTTAGAATTGAGATTGGGAAAAAGAGGAGAGTCGACGACGGCAGGCATCTCATAGGGTCGTTCCTCGTCGTCGCCTGCGGGCTGTTCAACAACAGCGGGTGATTGCCGCTGCGATGTAGCAGATCGCTGCGAAGGAGCAGCAGCAGGAGCAGCAGGAGCAGCCTGTTTTGAAGGCTGTTGCGGCGCAGTGGAAGCGGCGGGTGATGCTCGGGGTGAGGGTGACACGTTCCGGCTCTTGCGCGGTGCGTTGGAACGCCGCCTCTTGGCCGTTGTGATTGGCTGCTGCGGCACAGGGCTGGTGCGGGAGGGGGGTTCCTCAGACCCGTCGGCCTCGTCGCTCGCGTCGCTCTCTGGGATTTCGGCCGGTGGCGACAAGGACCGCGCGCTCGAAAGTGATGAAGTGCTCGACATGGAGCGAGCCCGTCCCCGCCGTCGCGTGGGTGTTTCGGCGTTTGCCTTGGCGCTGACTCCGTTGGCCGTCATCTTGGATGACGGGGTCGAGTGCTTGCCTGATTTCCGCTTTTTGCGCGGATGCACCTCGGGCTCAGACGCAGCAGCAACAGCAGCTGCAGCAGGCTCCGGCTCAGGCGCGCGGTCGGCTTCGGGTTCGGGCGCCGGCCGTCGCGTCCTCTTCCGAGATTTGCTGCGCTGATCGAGGTGCAGCGTTGACAGGTCAAACCTGACGAGATTGCTGTACGGTGCGCGTTTCGGCAGGGGTGGCTCGGCGGAAGGGGTGTTGGCTGCCGGGGGCACGAAGTAGTAATAGCCTTTGTTGTCCTTTTTGGCTTCTGTCTTCTTGGATTGCACGAGGAGGGCAAATTCCTTGAGCGTGTCGGCGTCGGCAGTTTGCAAAAACACCTTCTCGATCATGTTGAGAAAATCTGGGCGGGATGAATTTTCATCGTAAAGCGTCCGCAGGGCCCAGGCGGTGGGGTACCGAAAATGAGTGAGTGCCTCATCAACGGCCGCCTCCACCACCTTGTCGATGAGTTCCTTTCGGTCAACGGGCTGTGAGCTTGCACTTGCTGCCGGTTGTTGCACCGATGATACAGATGAGAGCCGCCTGCCGCTTGCCCGTGACATACTCCGGCGTCCCAGGCCCTTTTGGGCCGATTTTGTGGGCGCCCAGTCTTCGTCTTCCGTCTCTGCAGAGGCAACAGAGCGACGCGATCGTGATGGCGCAGATGCTGCACGAATTTTGGTGTTGTTTGGGCACTCGGCGACCTCGCTGTCGCGGTTGGCTGCCCGGTTCCCCTCGCTCGAGCCCTCGAGGTCCTCGGTGCTGGCGGGATCCTCTTCCTCCGTCTCGTCTTCTTCGGGTGCCGGAGGAGGTGCAGGCACAGGAGTAACTGGTGCTGTAGTCCGCGGCTTGACGACGATGCGAACGGGTGTCTGCTCAGGGGCTGCAGCCGGAGGAGGAGCCGTCTTCTTAAAAAGGCCGACCTTTGGCAGCGTGCCGAGCGGTGCCATGTTCTCAAACACGCCCTGGCGCACGAGCCCCGCGTCGTGATAGCTCGCCTTGACCTGCACGGGTGGCTCTAACCAGCGATGCATAAACTGTCTCTGCCCGTCGGCCGCCGTGTTGTTCGTTCCGCCAGTACCGCTGCTTCCGCTGCCCTGCGTCCTCGACGGATCGGTCGCGCCGTTTGCTGCAGCATTCGTCTGGGGACTCGAGAATCGTGATCGCGAAGCCCGCGTGTTGGACGACACGGTCGGGTTCGACATGTTGGGTGTCGGGGGGTGCTGTTGGTGGCAGCAGGAGTAGCGTCCACTCGCCTGCGCCCCTTCTCTAATTGAACTGTCTTTTGGTGCCCTGCGCAACGTGGTTAGCATCGCTGCATCGAGACAAAACGGTGGGCTTCGTACCTTTCTGTCGCTCCAAAACCTGAAGCAGGGCAAAATTGTCGCGTTTTTGGCGGTTTCGCGCGTGGCGGGTGGTGGTGATTAGGAAATGGGGAGCGGAAAGGGAGGTGTGTTAGGGGTACAGCGACTCAGGGAGAGAGATTCGGAGTTGATGCTTGGCTGACCGACCGAAGCAGGGGGGGAGCTGCACCTGGCACGCCTCCCAAGCTTGACCGACCGATGAAAAAAAAACACCACCGCTCAAACTCGTATTTTTCGATAAGTAATCCTCGGGGTCTCAAACAAGAAAAGTAGTCGTGATTCTTCCTTTTTCGAAATCTTGTTCTTACCGTTGTGAAGTTATCCGGACGAGTCGCACCGACTTTGCTGGCAGGGAAAATCAACAGACGCGACGCGTGTCGCTGCTTTAATTTTTCTCCTTCTTGCAAACTCGAAAGATGATGGGTGATGAATTTGCAGGTGCGATTTTAAAAAGTGTGAAGTAGTTTGGTGGTTGAAGAAGAGAAGTGGTGGAAGAGTCGGGAGTTGGGAAAAGTAAACCGAGTCGAAGGGGGTGAGGAAGTCAGGGGGTCTGTTTTGAGTGCTTGCTATTAACGGTGCCAGCACAATGGCGACAATAAGGTGCAGCACCTCGAATACCGCACCACAATAGCTTTCGGAGGGATTCGACCTCGAGGTCAAGGGTTTTTCAACACGGCATTCTGATCTTGCACTCGCCAAATTTTCTCACTACTCCCCATTATTCACGGGACACCATGGTTGAGTTAGTACGTGGATGGTTTCTCGACCGACATTTCTTTGTGGGCCAACTGGTACTCGATTTCTCCCCCCTCCTGCAAAAGGACGGGTTTGCTCACTTTTTTTTTCGGTGCTATACAGAGCGATAAGCCATAGAACTCTCCTCCCCGTTGGCCCTCGCGAGTGCTCGAAGCACTCCGCCCCTCGCTCCCCAGTTGGCCCTGATCCAATTCCAACGCACAGCTCCACCGACCCTTACAAGTAGAGCGAGAAACTGCAAGGCGCCCCAGCCACGTTCGTCCTCGCGGGGTTTTCACCACCACTCCCATCACTCGTGACTTCGCTCCCCATCCAGATCCCGTCGGGCTGTGCCTATTGGTACTCGTCATCACTCGTCCTCCTTCTTGGCCGGCTTCTTCTTCTTCTTGTTCTTGTTGCCCGTGTTCCGCGAAAGGGGCTGCTCCAAGATCTTGAGAATCTCCTCGTCCTCGATCTTCTTGTCCGACTTGACCTTGGTCAGATCCAGGGCAGGCGCGGCGCCCAGTTTGGTGATGCCGTTCTTGGTGATGGCTGGTAATCATATTAGCATCGTCGGGTCATGCCATATTCCTCCCCATCCCGGGCTGAGCATCTCTTACCAATGGTGGTCAACAGCCTGGCAACAGGCGAGTTGTCCTTGTCGCCCGACGCCTCGTACTGGCGGAAGACATTGCCGCGCACGCACTCGATAACGCCCGACTTGGCGTCGCGCTCGTCGTCCAGCTGCCGCAAGCTGAAGGGGAACGTGCCAAACTTCTTCTGCACCTCGGACAGAATCTTGCGCGAGGTGGGCCGCTTCAGGGCGTACGTGTTGGCGGTGCGGCGGTGCAGCGTGGTGCGCTGCTCAAACTGCTTGACCTTGCCCGATCCAAGAGAAACTCCCATCTCGACACCCCAGACCTCGCCAACCTCGGGGACACCCTCGCCCTTGGTGCTCTCGCCGGGGGCAATGACAATCTTCTTCTTGCCCTCAATCTCGTTGCGGTCAAAGAGCCACGAGGTCGTGCTCTCGACGAGGTTGCAGTCGTACGACTTGGCCACCGTCTCCAGCAGGCTGGTGATCTTGGACTGCGACGGGGCCTTGGCCGACGCCGCCTTGGCCTTCTCCTCCTCGGTGCCCGAGGCCAGGAGGCCGGGGGGCAGCATCAACCGCAGCAGCAGCTCGTTGGCATAGTGGGTCGCCAGCAGCAGGTCGGCGGACCGGCCCTCGATGACGTCGGACTCGTCGGGGTTCTTGGCGATGATGGTGTCGCACACAATGGAGCCGAAGCCGTCAATCTGGGCTCCCAGCTGGATCTTGATGGGCTCGCCGGCCTGGATCTCGGCGGCAGCCTCCTTCTCGTCCGACTTGAGCGGCGTGTAGGGGGTGACGAAAGCGGCGGGCGAGACGGTGGTGGGGTGCGAGAAGCCTAAAGTAAGGCTGGTCAGCCATTGCGTTCCCTCAAACAGCAGGAGCAACAGCCAGCAACACACCCTTGGTGATCTTCTTGCCGCGGAAGACCTTGCCAATCTCCTCCTCGATGAGCTTGTCACCCTTCTCGCAGATGTCGACGATCTTGCTGCCGGGGACGCAGAGCTTGGACACCTCAGCCAGGACGGTCTCGGAGATCTGGGCGGCCGTCTTGTACTTGGTGAGGGTGTCGGGGTTGTTGAGGGTGTAGTCTGAGACGGGTATCAGCATCGGAGTCGGCACTAGGCGAGCACGCAGGGACAGGCCGGGTAGCTATGTTTCAAAAAGAAAGAAAAAGATGGGGGCGATCTGGACGGGGGCAAACGGAGCAGGGTCCAACAGGCAAACAGGAAGAGCTGCCGAAGCAACCCAGGCATCCGGACCGACCAGAGTGGCGGGAACGGACAGGACAGGGAGGGTGCAGGTGTGCGCCCAAATGACCTGCGCCAGAGCCAGAAGAAAATGCGGGGGAGTCGGGAACATGGGCATCCTCGCAAACTGACCGATTTCCTTGGTTTCCTCGGCCATGATGGGCAATTATACTCGGGCTAGCCGGCTCCTAAACTTGTGATACTTTTGGATATCCGCAACGGCAAGATTAGGACCGTAGCGAGGGGTTGAGGAAAGAAAGGAGCAAAGCTGCGGGGAAGGTGTTTTTGAGCTTGATTTTGGGCGGGGTTTTGTGCTCTCATGCTCGGCTTGTGGAGGGAGCTGTGGAATGTTGCGGTACTTGTATTAACTGCAAAAGTGTGTAGGCAGTCAAGTACCTCTACTTCTACACAACATGCATCATCGACCCCGCCGCTCCCATCCCATTGGCCAGTCGCGCCTCTCTGTTTCTTAAACCTTCGCGCATCCAAGAGGCCCGCTTCACCGCGAACTTACACTTTGGTACCTGAGCGATCGCGCTGAACGACAGTGTCAATCGAACCACCACTCCCCGACACCGGTCACCGCACACCGGACGAAGCGCGCACCCGGTGTGACCCATCCCCTGCTGATCTGACCCATCCGCGCTTTTCTTCTTTTTTTCTTTTATTTCTTACCCCTTTTTACTTTTCTTCCCCTTCCCTTCCTTCGCCTTCTCCTTTCCGACAATGGCCGCGCAGCCGTCGGCAACGCCAACGTCGGCCGCTGGCGGCGACGGAGATGGCGCTTCATCGACTGCGCCCGCTACTACGGCTTTGACTTCGGCGGGGTCATCATCAGGACCAGCTTCTGCCGTCGAACCGTCTCCCCAGCCCGATGCGCCTCCCGCAATCCCCGTTCGCGACAAGGACGCCCTCAACCGAGTCATCGTCGAGCGCTTCCAGACACACGACTGGATCCATTCGGCAGCCCTCAAGGAGGCGCAGATTCGACTCGAGAAGGATACCAAGGACACGCTCGCCCGCGCCAGCGACTACCGCACCTATCGAGACTACTATGCGAGCTTCCCTGCGCGGCTCTACGGCGAAGGCTACCGCGGCTATGGCAATGGCTACACCGAGAATGGCACGACCACCAAGATCATATATCCGGCACAGAAACCGCGCCCCGGGAGGAGGACCACGCCTGCCCTCAAGCTCAACAAGAAGGACGTCAAGAAGCAGGCCGAGCAGCACGAGGAGTTGGTCCCCGTGCGCATTGACGTCGACTGGGAAAAGATTAAGCTGCGCGATACCTTCACCTTCAACCTCCACGAACGCCTTGTACCCGTCGAGCTCTTCGCTGCCCAACTGGTCGAGGACATGGGCCTCAACCCGACTACCGACAAGCCAGTCTACGACCAGGTCGTCCAGCAAATACACGAGCAGCTCAACGACTTTTACCCCTTTGCTTACACCGAGGAAGACGCCCTCGACCCTGAGCTTCCGTACTCTGCATACAAGAACGACGAGATGCGCATCCTAGTGAAGCTCAACATCACCATTGGTGCTCACACGCTGGTGGACCAGTTCGAGTGGGACATCAACAACCCCTTGAACTCGCCTGAGGAGTTTGCAGCCGCCATGGCCCGGGATTTGGCGCTTTCGGGCGAATTCACAACTGCAATCGCCCATTGCATACGCGAACAATCTCAGCTTTTTACGCGCAGCTTGTACAGCGTCGGCCATCCCTTTGACGGTCGGCCCGTCGAGGACCAAGACCTCGTTGCAGCCTTCCTCCCGACGCCCTTACCCTCCGTATTTAGACCGCAGCAACAGGCAAAAGACTACGCCCCGTACCTGTACGAGAATACCGAGGCCGAGCTCGAGAGGACCGAGACCATGTTTTCGCGCGAGCAGAGGAGGCAGAAGCGGTCAATTAACCGCCGCGGCGGCCCTCAACTGCCGGATCTGAAGGAGAGGCAGAGGACGATCCGGACATCCATCGTGTCCTCGGTACTACCGGGTGCCGCCCTAAACATCGAAGACTCTCGCCTGTTCAAACGGTCTGCTGGCGGTCTCAGTGGAAGAGGCAAGAGGGCAGCTCGGGATGGCGACTTGTCCGATTCGGAAGATAGTGATGACTCGGCCCCCGACTCACCCGCCATGTCACAGCTCCAGGGGACTGCCAGGACCAGGGGCATGCGCGGCGCCGCCAGTGCAGCCGCCCAGCGCATGGCCAACCTCGGGCGGTCCGAGACCCCCGAGGCCATCATCCACCACCACGAAACGAGGACATCGCGCCGTTTCGGCCGCGAAGCCACCCGAGAACAAACCGAAGAGCCCCTGCAGCACATTGTCACTCTCCGTGTCAACCCCGCGCGACTCCGAAGACTCATGCGCGACCTCAAGATGCGACAAGCAACACCAGCACACCAACGCGCCCCGAGCGCCGCAGCCCCCGGCTCAATGGGGCCCCCATCCACCCCCTCCGCCTCGAATCAACACCTCCCGCCCAAACCCAATATTAACAACATCCCATCCCTCCAAAACCAAATCGGCCGCGTCCCGGCACCACCCCCAGGCCCGAACGGGACCGCACCCAACCAACCATCGGTACAACCCCCCTCCTCCCTCCTCCCTCCCCCAACTCTTCTTCAAATAAACTAACCCCCTCATCCCAGCCTCCACCCCCCGACTGGCTCCTCACCGCCCTCGCCGACCTACTCAAGGCCTACCCGCACGACTCCTTCGAGGCCGTCATGCGCTACTGCGCCCTCAACGGCGAGACGGGCGCCCACGTGCCCCTGCCCCTCCCGCCGGGAACCGACCCGGCCGCCAGCAACATCCAGTTCGCCTGGCTGCCGCGCATCCGCTGCCGCGACTGCCCCGGCAAGTCGTACACGGCCGGGCCCGACACGACGGTCACCAACTTTGAGGTGCATTTGAAGAATAAAGTGCATCGGGAGAGGGTCGTGGCGAGGTTGGGGAAGGGGTTGGGTGGGCAGTAGGCGGCGTTTGACGGTTAGGTTGGGGGGAGGGAAAGTTGGATTGCTTTTGGAGCGTGGAGCAGCAGGCGGATATCGGTTCACGGAAAACCAAAGAGTTGTTTGTATAATTTCCTTTTTGGATGGGGGTTGAGAAGCTGCGTAAAAAGTACGTCAGGCAGAAGACCCGTATGTATTGTACCTTATCCTCTTGGGCTAGTAGAGGTGCCGAGTTTGGTTTGGCTTTGGCGGGATATTCGTCGCATGGGGCGGGCGGCCGGAAGGTCGGAAGGGAAGCGAGGGGCGCATTACGGGAGTTTTCTCTTTTTTTTTGGTTTGTGTATAAATTTTGAGTGTAGAAAGGGAATGCGTACCCTGAGAAGGGGGTTGATGTTTGGAGACCTTTCTGGAGTGTATCGACTGTCGCTATGAACAATGTGCTGATGGTTGAAGTGGCCAGAGGTATCAAGAAAGAAAAAGGGGAGAGTCTATCTAAGAAGTGAAAAGGGAGTAAATACTAAAAGGCAAGTCATAGGGAACTCCGTACAGGACGTAAGATCAAAAGTACTACATGGGGGCGGTGATGCCCATCACACCTCCATTTTCACTTGATCGTTGTGTTTAGTTAGATTTTGCCCACGTTGTGGAATACAACCAGGACTGGAACTTTTTATTTAAGAGTATAAACCCCTTACTTGTCATCTCAACCTCTACGTATACTCGTTTGTTTACTTCGATGGCTCTTCTAATGAGTATCACCTTAGGCCCTGCGATAATAGTATCTACCTGATTATGGCGATGGTGCTTTGGGTTAGGGAACACTAGAACTTGGAACGGATGACGGTTGTCGGCCTACTTGGGCTACAGGCACTACTTGATTTAATCGAGACTTGGTGTATATTTCCAGCCAAAACGACATATTATTTACAAATATTCTCCCCATCAATACAATCACGCATACGCAGCCCAACCTAGAGCAAGTTAGCATCCCACTCACTAAACCACTCATCGGAATCGCAAACTTACCTGAATACAACACCGCCAGATTCGACACGCTCGTCGCCTGGTTAATCAAATCATTCACCGTCGCCATGACACTCAACGTCTTGGACAGCTTCTTCTTGACCACCTCAATCGCGCGGTCCGCCTCGCTCGGCTCATTGACCGACGATTTGGCCTTCTTCTCCTTATCCACCACCTCCTCCCCATCCTCCTCCCCGCCCTCCGCCATGTCACGCGCATTTTGCAACTTGGCCATGCGCACCGGCGAGATGGACCACTGGTACAGGGTATCATGCCTCAGACTGTCGAGGATAGTCTGGATGGACGCGGCCTCCTCGCGCAGGGCATCCAGCGTGAACTCGCAGCAGCGGCGGAAGACGCCCTCGGTCTTGGTGATGCCCATGCCGTCGACAATGTCGCGGGTCAGGCGGAAGGGCACGAGCTCGGGCACGGGCAGGACGCGGCCCATCTCAAAGGCGACGCCGAGGTCGATGTGTACGACCTCGCCCGTCTTGGTGTCGAGCAGGATGTTGTGCCCGTGGCGGTCGCCCAGGCCGAGGACGTGGCCGAGCATCGAGATGGCGGCCGTCGTGCGCGTGTAGGCGGTGCGTTTGTGGAACCACTCGTCGGGGTCTGGGAAGTACTCCATGAAGAAGTAGCGCATCACAGGGTGGAAGCGGTCCGTGACTTTGCGGTAGACCGAGATGCGCGTCTCGTTGGTCTTGGTTTGCGCGTTGGAGATTTCCTTGCGGCACTGGGAGCCCTTGAGATCTTTGGGGTAGTATCGCTCGTGGGCCGGCATCAGGTATTCGTGGAGTGGGATCGTGTCGGAGACGAACTCGATGAGTCCAGACGAGGACGTCAGGGGCAAAACCTTGTATGTCCTCACGCCGAGATTCCGCTGCCTGGTTGTCCGGTGCAGCTTGAGAAGCTCAGAAACGGCGGCAAATACCTGTTCCATGATGGCGTCCTGGCGCAGATCATCGTTGCCGCCCTTCACGAGCTGCTTGAACCGCTGGCCGTTGGTGCCGACGGCCGTGATGATCTTGGGAGCACTGACACCCGAGGCGATGGACATCTCGGGCGCAAACTTATGGATCATTGGTACGTGCGAGTAGTCCTCGTTGGCCGACAATTCGATCTGCATGGTCGGCGGCGGAATCGGGTACTTGGCGAGGATGCTGAGAAAGTTCTGCCCGACCGACGTGTTCTTGATGGCTATCTTCTGCCCCGCCTTGTATCGATTGGGATCGCGGTCCATCGCGAGCGCATGGTAAGCCCGGCTTGTCTGGTCAATGGCGGGCCAGATCTTGGACACCTTCTCCGACTTGGTGAGAGCTTTTGCTACCCTGTCAGTTACCTTTTGCCGGGAGACGGCCACCTCATCATCCTTATTGACGCGGGTCCTGGCCCCGGACCAAATATGGTACATGCCATGGTACGGATGGTCGACACAGATGCGGTAGACCAGATCAACCAGGAGCTTCTGGAAGAGGACCGACTGATCTTGCAGACGCGATGAAAGCTGGTTCATCAGGGGCGCGAACTTGCGGGTCGGCACCTTGCCGATGTATTTCTTGACAGCCTCGTTCGTGACGTCCTCCTCCGACTGTTCCAGCCAGAGGGCCATGAAACGCAACGCATCATTGTTGTGCTCGTCGGACGCTGCGAGTGAGAGCAGGTAGTTCTCCATGCTCAGTCGGAGGAACTCGGATCGACTTTGCTCGACCCGGCGAAGTTCCTGCTGGTCAAGTTCTTGCCATTGCCTGGCTTTTGCGAGATGGCTCGAGTACCGGTTCTTGTGCTGAGAATCCTTGGAGCTGGCAATCAAAGCCTTGAGCTGCGCCACCTCTTCATCTTTGCCCTTCTTGAGATTCTGCAGGCGTGCTAGGTCCTCCAAGCTGTCAGGGTTTTGAAGTTGCTCATCACAGAACATGGCAAACTGGTGGAACACCTGACCCGCCTCTTTCCCTTCGTTCTTGCCTCGCAGCTCCTTGAGCGCCGGCTCGAGGTACTTCTTCTGGATGCTGTCTGGGCTTTCCAGCCTCGCAACAGAGACTTGATAGCCAATCTTTGACAAGAGGTCCGAACGGCTGACAGGAACCGTCTGCTTCTTTAGAGACGAGTCCTTGTCAATGTTTTGCAGCATTCGAATCGACGAGATCATCTCCCCGTGGTCCCACAGGGAGTTAGCTGCCTCCATCCCGATGGAAGCATCGATGCTGAGACCCAAGGCTTCGCTTGAAGGAACGAGATTCGTGAGAGCTGTCGACAGGTTCAACGTCTCCTGGTTCGCGCGGTGGAAGCGGAAGATGTCGGAGGAGAGTAGCATTCCGCGAATCTGGACGAGGCGAGCGTCTGCCGGATTCAACCTTGGAGCTCGTAGCTTGTGATGCTGACTCCACATGCTCAGCGTAGTTTCTCTGCACGAAAGAATCTGGCTCACGTCGGGATACCTAATTTTGTCAGTATTTGCTCCTCTTACAATCGCTGGAGATCTTACCGGCCACTCATCATCCACTTCGATCGCAGTTCAAACCTTCCCAACGTGCTTTGAAGCTCAGACTGGTCAGTGACATTCAGGACATCATCAAGCTCTGCCAATACGGCGAGTGTCCCCAGCTGATGACGCAGAGTCGATGTAGTGAGACTGTGGCTAGCCAAGTGCCGGAGAGTGCTCCGCAACCCGTCGTGGATCACACCCCTGACGGTGTCAATATCAGGGGCTTGGTGCATGCTCTGGTATGCCTTGTAAACAGTAACAGCCCAGTTGTCGTTGGTTGACGGGGCCGGCAGGTTCCACATCTCGAGCTTCCTCGCCGTTGTAAACGTCGCATCCAGCGAGTCCGAAGACCCGTCCAGACTTTGTTGCATCTGAAGAAGAGAGTTGGACAAGCCGGCGAGACCGAGGCTGCTGAGAGCTTTGATAAGCGCTTGACCGTCCTGTCTCGAGGCAGAGTCCCGACCCCGCAAGTGACTGTCATATTGGGCTCCGCGGAAAGCAAGGCTTTTGCTTCCGTCGTTTTCGTACTCTAGGCGAGACACAACAGAAGAGAGCGAGGCATCCTGATTGAGGCCATAATACGCATCCGGATCGTCAATGTTCTCAAAGATGTCCAGCAGAATCTCGTTCGAGTCCTCAATCTCCCTGATTGTGGAAGAGCGCCGTGACCCGCGCGATGACTCGGAGGAAGTCAGCTCCGCAAACAGCAGGGCGACCTTGAACATGCCACATCGTGTGGCAGCAGCGGCCGCGCTTGTCAAGTTGACGTCCAGCCAGTGGCATCGATCCGCGATTGACGTCTCGCCCGGCAACGGTTGCGTCCTCAGATACAGGATGGTGTTGATCAACAATTTCAGGTTCTCCTTGGCCAACTCGGACGTGGAGTTTAGCCACTCTCTGAGCGCTTCTGAGAGCTGTCGCTTTACACCCTGCTGCTTGTCCAACTGGTATGTCAAGACGAGATGGACAACAAAGGGGAATGCACGCTCAGCGAAGCCCTTGACCTTTGTCAAGATTGGCGGCAGCACCCTGAGGGTCACGATTTCCGGCACAGACTGCGCCAAAAGGGCTGCGAGTTGCTGCGACCAATTTTCGCTCTCGAGGTGCTTTGCTGAAAACACCTCTGCCTCGGCCGGAGGGTTGACCCTGAACTGATCAGACCGCGGTGTGCGGTAGGGGTCCCAATTTGACGCAATCAGAAGTGACTCAGACAGGCTCTGCTGGCAGGCGCTGAGGAGGTCATGGTCCTCGTCACTGACGGCGTCGGAGAAGACGGTGCGCAATGCGGCCTCGGCCAGACCGGCGGTAAAGCAGTCGCCGCTGACGGTGAGAGCCTCAATGAGGTTCAGCAACCCCTCTTCCGAGCCACCCAGGTCTGACGAAAGCCTACGGTAGTCCTCGAGGTGAGACTCACGCAGCAACTCTTGGGGCACTTCACCCGATGCCGCGAATGAATGGCCTAAGACGCGGCCAGCCCAGGCTAGATACTCCCCGCTTAGCCGTGAGGTGGCGCAACTTTTCCACACAACGGCACCGTGGCTCAATGCCTCCTCGTCCGTCTCGATTACATCGAGTCGACTCGATGGGGGGACTTTGAAGACTCCACAAAGCATGGACAGGGCAACATCTCGCGCGGGCTCGTTGAGCAGCTGATTCTCGCGATCCCAGTCCTTGAGAATTTCCAGGAGCAGGTTGCTCTCGTGCGTCCCCTTCTCAGCATTGCCCGAGACGCGAATGTGGGCGGCGGACTGAGTGATGGACTTGAAGGCGAGCTTTTGTGCCTCGTCCTTAAAAGCTGGAGAGTCATAGGCAGCCAAGTACTTGGCGAACCAGGAATGGAACAGCTGCGCTTTGGTCATGGTCGCCTTGAATTGACTCTCCTGTGTTGTGCTGGACTGACTGGATTCGAGGAACACGCGGAGATCAGCAAGGCTGGATAGGGCGTAGCCGGCCAAAAAGGAGGGCGTCTTCTTGAGGTGATCGTCCCCTTTGAGCACGAGATACTGAGTGATTCCCAGAGCATCATCGGCGCATTCCGGATCCACCACAAACGCCCGAAGGGAATGGAGAAGCATCTCCAAAGGATACGAAGAAGTTGCGTGGTCGCCGGATAGGCATATCAACACGCGGATCTTTCGCAACACAGAGCAGGCGTGCAGTGGACCGAGTGCCGGGTGGATCGTGTTTAGCAGCCTGCGAGCGACAAAGGCAACGAGAGCCGGAGTCCACAGAGTCTCAGGTTCATACGGGGTCCGGCTGCATAAATGGACGATTTCCCTCGGCAGATACTTTGCCCGGAACATCGGCTGCTGATTGGGGGGTAGCGAGGCCGGCAGGTGCCCAAGCTTCTTGATCTCCTCCATGGTGTCCGCGGCATACGCGAATCGCTCGTCTCGCCTGAACGCTTTCTCGACGGGGTCCTCCTGGTCAAAGATGTCGAAGAAGGTGGCGATGATGTCTGCAAAGTTGAGATGAATATTGGCCAGGTACCCTTCCTTCCCAAGGATCCTCCTCAACCGGCTCTCCCCGGTCACGTAGCCTGCATCTCCTGGGACGCTGATGTCGTGTGCAATGCTGTAGGCAATAATCTTGGTAAAACTTTGCTGGACCAGCTGCTCTGGAGTCAAGCCAAGGGCCTGCGCCAAGCGGAGAGCCTCCTCCTCCTGGCTGCGCATGATCATGATGGCGGCTGCCTCTGCCTGGGCCTCCTGAAGTAAATCATGGAGACTTGGGAATCCAAAAATCTCGAATGGGATATTCTGGACCGAGCCCTGTTCCAGCCATGTGTAGAGCAGCTGAGGAGCAAAAAGTCTGAAGAGTTCTTGGGGCCCGCTGAGCTTGAGAGTCCGAGCGATTCGTTTGAGGCGGTTGGCCGCATACTTTGCAGACTGGGATATCGCCCCGGGCGCCTCGAAGATGTGGTAGATGCATCGGCGGAGTAGTGTTGGCCATCGGCACGCAAGTTCCGAAAAGACGAATAGCCGGTACGCAATGCCCTCGGAGCGATCGGGGTCATTGGGAAGACTCTCTAGGACATCGACGAAAATCTCATCATGTGTCTTGAGGACGTACAACCCAAAAATCTTGGGGATATTGAGCCCAATCGAGTACTTGAGTTCCATGGGTCCATCTTTCAAGATGTTCATGAGGGTAGATCGAGAAGATGGGAGGTCCAGGGTGGCGGCGTAGGTTGATTTGACCTCGAGCAGGTGCAGCAACAAGTTAGACAGCTGAATTTGCGCAGCTGCAGACATGGAGTTGTTTGGCAGGGAGTTCTTGACCAAGTAGTGATAAAGATCACCAGCCATCTCAGAGATATCAAGGTCCTCATCAGTCCACATGCTGATAAAGCTGTCCATAACATCGATGCAGTTGCATAGGGCCACCTCGCAGCAGGAAAACGCGTCTCGGCTGATGATACGCCCGGCGGTTCCCATGACCTTCATAGCGGTCTCGATGGGAACAATGGCGTCCGACGTGAAGAGCTCTTTCATGAACAGTCGGCAGGATATGAACTGCTCCTTTGGGAGATCGACCAGCTGGTCAATGATAGATTCTGGAACGCGTCCAATCTCGCCATCATCTGAACGGATCACCTCTAGGAGGTGTATTCGCAGACTTGTCTCCAGGTAAAAAGCCTCGGGTGTGTGGCACAAGAGGACGTCCCTCCTGGGCAAAGTCTTGTTCTTGGATGTTGTGCTGCTTTGGCTTGTTTGAGACTCGAATTCATCATCGATGTCGATGATGTCAGGGTTACGAACGGAGGATTCGCGCCGTGACCTTTCGTGCAAAGCATCGGAAAGTTTCCCGAAGAATCTGAGGAGATGTGGTCGTTCTCTTTTAAGGGAGACTAGCTCAGCTTCGACGAGAGGAGGTATGTAGGGTGCAGAGGATGTCAAGACCAAATCAAACAGGTTTTCGTTTGAGGGAGCGCCGAGGATCACTTTTAAGGTAGCGTCAATGACATCAAACAGGGCTGTTTCAAGGTCCCTGGACATGGATGAGTTGAGGTTGACGAGTTCTGGAAGCAAGAGAGCCCCCGTGAGGCAGGCTAGCACCGTGCTTTGCAGCCGCTCGGTAGAGACGGGGATTGCGCCATCCGCTCCGCGCTTTTGCCATGACTCTGCCAGCTGCTGAAGCTCTTCTACCTTCGGGTAAAGTAGCTCGAGTGCCAGCCTTCTTGCCGCATGGGACCCAGCGGGATCAGCAGCATGTTGAGACTCAACCGTCTGCTCATCAGTCGAGGCTGTCTCGGCGGGTCTCGGTGCGTCGTTTTGATCCAGGAGAAGTAAGTACCGTATAAAAGCATGGGCTTCTGCCTGGCCCTTCCAGAATTGGGCGATGGGGCCGCCAAATAGACGAAGTGGGACGGCCATGGGAAGTTCTGGAGCCCCGCAGCAAGCCCGCAAGAGGTTGACAAGGTCATACGGTATTGCGTGTATTGCATGGAGGGATGCGTACATCAACTCCGCTGCCAGCAATATTAATACCACGCTGAACTAAGCTATAGGGGACAGCAACTCACCAGGACTCCATCTGACAAAGATCCATCGAATGATGTGGTTTGACGTGGCTTGACTGGCGTTTGGAAACATGTTGTTGCGAAGGCGCAGCACGCTCAGCATCAGAACCAGAGATGAATCGACAAGCACCGAAGGCCCACTGATATCGGCAGTTGTGACGATCTGGTTGACCTCGTCCGCCAACTCATGCCTGGGGACGAGGTTTGCTTCCAATATCGAATTAAGAAGTACACAGGCAGCACGGCTGGTGGGCGGTAGAGACAATGATCGTACACCGAGTTGCCAGAGCTGCTTCCAGGACGAGCTGAGGGACGAGTTCCGGGATGCCTCATGCACGGCAAAACTTGTGACTGGTCAGCAAACTTGTGCTCGAGTGGATGATGGGCAGCCCTCAGCACCACCTACCTGGAACAGGCGAGCATTGCCCACGAGGCCACAGTGCCTTGCTTGGCAGTGACGGACCTGGACAGATCTGCCATGGCCTCGACAATATCATCGAGGGAAGGCTTCTTTTGCTTGGCGAGGAAGGGTACGAGCTGCAATGCTGACAATCGAACAGCTGGATCCAATGACTGGATCTTTTGGTGTATCCTGTTTTGACTGCCGGCCACTCGACGCCTCTTCCGGGGCTGGTCGTTGTCTGCAGGATGCTGTTGACTGTGCTCTCGCTGAGAGTACCGCGAGTACGCGGCTTCCAGAATGGCGAGATTCTCCAGGAGCGCCCAGTTCTGTTCTCCGGTTTGATTGTACGGACGCAGACTGAAGACGGCAGTAGACGGGTGACCTGTAGGAAGCCTCATTCCCGTAAAAGTTACGTCGTCTAGCTGGAGACGGGCGCGCTCTTCGCGCCGTGAGTAATCTGACCATAGTGCATCGAGCAGATCTTCAACGTCCTGGAGAAATGATTCATCGGTAGAATCTCGAAGCAGGCTCTCCACATACTGGTGCGTTCCGTAGATAGTTTTGAGCATCTCGTCGCGGATGGAGTTCAGCATGGCGTCTCGGGAGAGGGCACGAGGTTGCCACCAATGCGAAAGCAAGGGGACCAAGTCCCTAACCAGCCTCTTGGACAGTGACACATCCTCAGCCTGGATGCGCAGAAATACGACGTTCAGGGTCGAAAAGGCGACTTTTTGTAGTTCGCCAATCTTCATCTGCCTGAGTTGGAGGATTTGGAGGACCACGTGAGACACTTTGTCTGCTTTTCTTGGGACCGGAGCGTTCGGAGCTGCCATAAGGGAGCTGAGGCAGGACAGGAACTCGAGCGCGACCTGGCTGCCAATCTGACCGGTAGATCCTTGCGATATAGCAACAGACCCAGACCTAGCGGTTGATCCCGGTGCCGGAGAGGCGCGAGACAAGGACGAACTGTCTCGATCACCAGTCTCGAGGTAACGAGAGAGAGCGTCAAGACAGAAGTTGACAGTTGAGTCCCAGCTTTTACCAGAGAAGGCGGCGAGATTCTCGACGTTTGCCGAGTTGTCAAGGAAGGTGCTCAGGGCCTTGACGTAGTTCATGAGAAGCGGCGCGACATAGCTGTCTTCGGGCCCTGGGAGAACCTGGGTGATGTGGTCGATGACAGCCTTGGCCGTCTTGCGCTTGATCACGGCGGCTCCATGACGGACGGCGACTCGCAAGGCTTCGGCGCTTTTTTCCAATTTCGCGGCGGCAGTGGCGTTGGACCTTGCCGTCTTTTTAGAGCTAAAGTAGCCCTCCTTCTCTATGAGAACACAGCGGAAAAGTGCCTCGTAGAGTTGGTGATAGGCCTTATCATCAAAGGGGGTCCTGGTTTGGTCAGCAAGCGCACTCCAACAGGGGCGAGACGCGTTGTAACACACTGCTTCTGACTCTGGGAACCGCTGTCAACGGCCTTGAAATACGCCAATAAATCTATCCAGGTCAAAACGGTTAATATGTGAAATTTTCAAAATGATTGGGCAATAGCGGCTTACTTTCGACGGCATCCTTGCGCGTGGCGGCTGTCCCACTGACGAGGTGCGCTGTGAGTTTGTCTCGCGTCAGACCGTTTCCATGCTCAAGCCTTACTCAAATATCTTGTGTGACTTACCCGCAACCTGTTTAAGGTTGATCGTGTCGCTGGTGTAGCTCTTGACCCTCGGCATTGTAATTTTTTCGTCCCAGGAGCCAACAGTTGATGTTGATGGTCTCCACGGAGCAATGCAACGGTGAGGGTGAATTACTTGAACACTTGATGGCGCCGAGCCAACTGGGGCAAATCAGGTCACAGCGCCAATGAGAACCCATCAATTGCTGATACTGCAAGATGAAGACGGCGGTTTGTCATGTAGTTAGTGTAGAGATAGGTTCAGGAAGTCGGAACAAGCTGGGCATCCCAAGTCGTTGCAGCAGTGCATCGGACAAAAAAGGATTGGAACTAGGATGCGTGCATGGATGTCGCCCCGTTTAGATGTAAGACGAGGGTGCGTGAAATCGGCTTTGAACCATACAGGCACCCAAAAACAAATGTGAGATACCTAAATGAATGTGTCCGGCATGTGCCTATTCTATTGAAGGTTTAGAAGCGACTAGACTCTACCTAATATGGAGTTTCCAACATTTTTAGGCTCCCACTATCCTGGCTACAAATCGGGCAGGCTCATCCCATCTCCAATGCGAGTTGTTTGGAAGGAGCTATGACCAAGGCGTCGGGGCAAGGCTGATTGCCAAGCCCAACCCCTGGCCGTTCAGCTGCAACGGAAGCAGGGAAGGCAGAACACTCACCGCCTAATTCTTTTGTTGACGGCAACGGTTTGGCGCCAATCGGCCGGCAACTTAGCGCGGGACAGCTTCGATTAGGTCGCGACTGTTCCAATCACCCAAAAATTACACGGCGGCATCAACCAAACCGAAGTCTCTCAACATTCCGATATTTTTCAGACTCCGACCTCTCTTCATACGCGGAAAGCCCCCCGACGGCTTCAAACACCAAAACACACGGCCGCGTATCGGTCGGAAGAATGCGCTGAGGCGCCCCTCGACAACTCGCCCCGCCGACCATGTCTGACTTGCGCGCGCTCGAGGCCCTCCAGGCCTTGCACGGAGAGCTGGTTGCCATCCGCCAGCACCACTTTGAGGGATTGCAGGCATTGGAGCAGCTGTTGGACTCACAGACGGAGGCGTTCGAGAAGCTGATTGACAAGGCCCCCCGGAACTCGGCCCATAGGACATCCCTCGGGACCGGTAAGGAATCATCAGAGCCGGATACTGTCGGAGGATATAGGGGGAGTGGTTTATGCTGATGATGGAATTAGGAAAGGTCAAGGTCGGCGACGACGAGTATGCGATCAACGACGATTTCATCAATGACTGCCTAAAGGTCGCGGATGACCTAGACCTGGACGAACTCGAGGCTGCGAGGATTCTCCTCGATTGCGATGCTGAAGGCGATGCCGAGACACAGAGCAGACCATTGTGGGAATGCGCCGTGATCCGTTTCCACCAAGAGCGGAGGTACCTGCTCGACTGCATGCGCCTCTGCATCGAGGTAGCGGGCGACGAGGAGCTCGAGCCGGGCTTACAGGAAGTTTTCGCTGCCATTGCCGAGCAACGGGTCTTTGGCGTCCCGCCTCCTGGGTCACGACCTAATGCGTCTGCTAAGAAGGTTGTTCCGAGATGCATGGAGGCGATGCAGAGTGTCAAATCCATGTTGCAGGGCATGATGGACAAGGCGGCTGCTCGGAATATGTTGCAGCAGGCGAGCCTCGTGAGGACCCCAGAGAATTACGAGACGTTTGATTTTTCGCGCTCGAGTCTCGTGGAGCAGCACGAGTGCCTAGCTGCGATTTTGCACGCCGCCATTGAAAAGCGCCACGCGACTATCACCGACTTCCAAGACTTCATCAAGTCACTAAAGAAGGTCGACAAATACGATCATTTCCTCGGTATGGATAACCCGCACTCCGTTACAGCCCGCTGAAGGCTCACCCGTCTAGTTCACTTGTTCCCTGTCCTGGCTGCGTACATAACAACATTCGGCTCGACCGAGGGAGTGGGCGACCTTCAGCAAGCGCGCCAACTGAACCAGGTTATTTGCAAGCAAAATGACGACGATTCTTGGACTCTCGCAAGCCTTGGCGCGGCCGTCCGGGCTTGGTGGATTGCCGAGTACAACGGGTGGTATCTAGACGACACGACATACGACCTTCAGGGCATCAACCTGGACGAGGAGGACGAGGAGAGGTCAAAGCAGTTTACCGAGGCGTTGAAGGAGGGGGCTTTCGACTTCATCTTGGCGGTCGCCGCCGACTGCAAGGCCCAAGAATGGCAAGACCCATCACGGCTGGGAATGCGCCAGTGGCTGCAGCGAAAGTCCCCCGCTCTGCCGAGCGAGCCTTTCACTTTCAGCCACTTCCTCCAGCAAAGCTTGGTGGTTCACTTGGAGGGGTTCATTGACGCCGCCATTTCGAATCTCCCAGATATCCTTCGAAAATTGAGGACCGAGGAAGACGAGCAACGTCAGTTGAGCCAGACCCACGAGCAGGACCTCGATCTCGAGCGCTTTCTCATCATCATCTCGTACGCCTATGAGGGCAGGCCAGACGCGGCCATGTTGTTCTGGGAGGACCCGAATAGCAACTTGGCCGGTTTCTTGCAGTGGGCGTCAAGGCGAGCATCGACTCCCCTTGTTAGCGCCTTTTGTGAGATGCTCCAGTGTCTCTCGGACAACGAGGAGTGTGCTACCGCTGCGCACAATTTCCTTCTCGATGAGGGCCACCAGTCTTCTGGTAAGATGAAGCGCTCCCAGTCTCTGACATGGCAGCAAATCTTCAAGGAGCTTGAATATTTCACGGCCAAGGTTACCGAAAGGCCAAACCCGGCTCAGGTGCACATGCATCGTCCCGGTAAGCCCGGTGGTGATCTGGCCGAGACTGAGCCCGAGTCAGCGTTGATGCTGGAATGCTATCTCCGGCTGATAGCGAAACTTGTCACCGAGAGCGAGGTTGCCCGGCAGAGGATGATGGCGGACGACGACTTTAGGCTGGTCGACGTCCTATTAAGACTGTTGACGGGCACGATACCAGCTCGTCTTGTGGCTTGCATCTTCTATGTTTTCAAATCCTTAATGGTTCGAAAGCAGGCTCCTGAGAATGAAACGTTGTGGAGATTTGTCGATGGATGGGTCATCGGCACATCGACCACAGGAGCGTCGAAGCCTTCTTTTCTCCAGAATCTGACTCCCCAAGAACACATGGAGAGGATTCTGGGAGGGCTCGGCAATGGATTCGAAGAGGCGAATGCGTTTATTCAGCTCCTCACCTCCCTACTGGCGCCACTCGATGGCCCCGAGGGGTTGAACGACAGTCTGCCCTTCCCCGAGGAGTTGGGCAGTAACGCCCGAATCCCCGGGGTGGAACCATACGTCGACTTTGTGTTTGATGTACTGGCCAACAAGTCCAGGGACATGTTGGATGCTGCCCAGCTCAGGATGCTTCGCCTCAGCTGCCTGGACTTTGCCCTGGCATGCCTGTCAACCTTCAACGAGGACCTAATCGTGTTGGGAAACGAGAGCAATATCGCCATCGACGTCGCCATGCCAACAAAAGATCTGGCCACATACGTGCGCCTCCATCCTTTTGCCCGCGTCATGGAGTGGTTGTTCAATGAAAAGGTCGTTACTGCCCTTATCAACACCATCCATCAAGACGCGGCCGCTCTGGGCAGCGCCTCCCCCGACTCGCCCCTTGTTCTCAGCATTCTGCGCGGTGTTCAGGTCATGATCAAGGCCCTTGAGCTGCAAGAAACATATCTGCACCTCGTGCGACCCCTCATCAAGGCTAAATCCAAGCAGCGCCGGCCTTCGGTAGCGAATGCCGCGTATGCCTCGTTTGAGGACGGTATCTTGAGCCATCTGACCCTGGTGGTCGACCTGGGCAAGTACTGTAACCTCGGCCATGGCGAGTTGACCCTGGCTTGCCTAAAGCTACTCGAGAAAATCTCGACCTCCCCTAGGATCATCTCGGCCTGGAATCCGGATGTTGGTCGATTCGGACAGCGGAACAAGGCCATCGTTCAGCTTGAGAAGAACGGCGAGGGCGAAACCATCGCCGCTTCTCTGGCTGCCAATATATCCGCTACCCTGGACCCGGCGTTGGAAGCCGAGTCGGAGAACTACGTCGTAAAGCTCTTCATTCTTGATTTCCTCTACGAGTGCCTCAAGGCCACGCCAGACCAGCCGACCATTGCGCATCAGCTCCTCGGCTTTCACTGCGAGCTTAACCGGCTTAGCGTTGAGCCAAAGGGCGCTTTTGACATGCAGAAATCCCTCTTCCACAGCCTTCTCAATGTTGTCATTGGGCTCTCAGTCTACCAAGAGGAGCATGGAATGCGCGGGTACCTGATCACTCTGAAATATCGGGTCCTGCGCGTGTTGCAGATTCTGTGGAAGTCGCCGCTCTCTGCGACTCTCGTCATGGACGAGTTGAGGGCGACAAACTTCCTGTTCCACATGTTGATGAGAGAGGTCCAGATCCAGCCGGATCTAGCGTGGGACGACCTGGAGGCGGGCAATACCGATTTCCTGCTCTCCAACGCCTCGCTGGCATACATCGATTACCTCAGTGCGCGGGCCGCGATTTTCGAGTACACCGGCAAGGAGCTCTGCAGCGTCTCGCAGAACCGGATACCGTCCATCAAGCGCCAGATCTTTGATGCCCTGAACGGGCAGATACATATCGATGGCGAGCCCCCATTGAGCATAGCCAACATTTTTGACTTGTTCGACTTCTTGAATCCCGACGCAAACTGGGACCTGCCCGCGCCACAGTTTGTCTTCTACAAGGATCTCGATTTGCGACCTTGCACGTACGAACATCCCGAGGCTGGCCTGCAATACGACATCCACAAGGTGCGGGAGACCATCGCGTTGAAGCGAAATGAGTTCCGGGACACACTCCAATTGGCCCCTCAGGAACACCTCGACGCCATCGAGACGGAGGAGAGGATATTGGCCGAGTACCTCACCTTCAGCAACCGCCAAAAGCTGTTCAGCGCCTCGAGACTCACATTGCTCAAATCATGGGTTAACCTGCTGCTAGTCATGTTTGAGGCCAACGATTTCAAGGGCACGCCTAAGATGACGTTCCTGCTGCAAGCGCTTCAGGCCATCCTCCCGAGCCTCGAAGCCTTCAGCGCCATCAGCCCAGCCGAAGCGTACGAGCTCGCAAGGGTTGCAAAGGTGCTGCTCTTCAAGCTGGACTTTTCAGAAGAAGACGACGACGACGACACTCTTTCGGGCCTGGATAAGGAGAAGAAAGAGGAGAGGGAGAAGGAGAGGAGGGACAAGGAGAGGTTTACCATGGGCAACCTCATCAGCGACAAACTCTTCCAGCTCTTCCAAGTCTGCCTCAACGCCATCAGCAAGTGGGCTGACAGCGCCGAGCTGCGGACACTCTACTACGGAGTCTGCTACAGGTACTTGACCGGGATTGTGGACAAGGCCGCCCCATCCACCGTCGAAAAGTACAGTCGCGGGCTCGCGATGGCGCGCACCAAGGCGCTCAAAGCCATCCAGATCCACGGCGACCGCCTCCTCAACGTCATCTGCGACGACGCCTACAGCAGCGACACAACCTGCCAAACCGCCGCGGCAATCCTCCTCAGCGCCCTCGTCCACATCTCTCGCTCCTCCGCCGCCTCCTCCACCGACGACGCCCAAATCATCGAGACGCTCAACCGCCTCAACTTCATCGGCGTGCTCGTCGACTCCCTCAAAGAAATCCTCACCGACCGGCTCGCCATCACCACTCCACCCACCCCAACCTCCCCACCAACCAAAGAATCCATCGCCCTCGAGCAATACACCACCGCCAAGCTCGCCCTCCTCCTTCAGCTCTGCCAGACCCGCCAGGGCGCCAAGTACGTCCTCCAGGCCAACCTCTTCCGCGCCCTCGAGCTGTCGCGCGTGTTCGCCACGGACCCGGAGCTCGAGGTCGACCCGCGCGACACGCGCGCGCTGGAAAAGCACTACGCCTTACTCGTCGCGCTCGCGCGCATCGTCGGCGCGGCCGTGCTCACCTGCGGCGCGCACAATGTGCTGCAAGGCCGTCGGTTCCTGACGCAGCACCGCATGCTGGTCGTGCACACGCTCAAGCGGAGCGCGGGGATCGGGATGCTGGGTGGTGGTGGTGGTCTGAATGGGAATGGGAGCGTGGGTTTGGGGAGTAGTAGTATCGTTGGGAGGAGGGATGAGGAGGCGCAGCTTGCGCTGGAGGAGAGGATTGATGAGCTGGCGGAGGCGTTTATGCTGTTGATTACTGCGACGGGGTTTTTGGAGGTATGTTTATCATCGTCTTGGGCAGTGGATCTTGACTTGAATATTGACTTGCAGCACAGTTTGAGGCCGACCAAGTTCCTACCGAGAAGCCGCGGGTGAACACGACGCTGTTCCATTAAGGGGGTGTGGTCAGCTGGAGGGAACGAAGTGGAGGGGAGATATGCTTGATGATGGGGGGTTAATTGGTTACCGGGTGTTGGGACTAGAAAAGTCGTGACGTTTTGTAGGCAAAGACAAAGTGTTGATATATCATTCCCTGACTGCCGTGATCTTGAGAGGGTATTGCCTTTCCTCCAATCCATACCGTCCTGCCTATCCATGCACCTATGCCACGCCCTCTCTGTCCATGCCGCCCTGCCCACGCTATGCAAAACGCAAAAAAGACATGTTGCCTGCCAGCCCGCCGTCTATTCCCAGCGCCGCGCCGTGCAAAACACGAAAAAAAGAGAACGAAAAAAGGAAAACGTTGTTCTCCACCCATCCATGCTCCCTGTCCGCCCTGTACACCCTAGTCACCCTGCCCATCGTCTCCCGTCGATCCTCTCGACCCTATCCATCCTACGCGGCTGACGATTGAGCAGGCTTCTTGCCAAGGGTCTTCTTGGTCATCAGCTTGAGTTCGAGGGCGTAGTAGCCTTTGGCGCGCTGGCCGTATTTGCCGTTTGCCGGCAACTTGTCGATCTTTTGTCGGCAGAATGGGCAAGTTCTCTTGGTGGGGTCCATATTGAACGCCGCATGCAGACACTCGGAGCAGTAGAGGTGACCTAGAAGTGTTATCATTAGCTATTGTTTACGCATAGCACGTGAGAGAGAAAGGTGCTTACCGCAATACGTGACTGTCAAGTCCTTACATGCGTCCATGCAGATGATGCAAGTCAGAGCGCTGAGCTTGACAAAATTGTTGGTCTTTTGGCTGAGCATGTCGGCCGGAACGTCGTCCTTGTCTACCAGGTCAACCACCTCATGGTCCGAAAAGTCATCGCTGCTAATTTTGTTGTGTTTGTTGTCGTCCTTGCTGTCCTTCTCGTCTTCCCATTTCCGCTTCCTCGATCCAGGGCTATTTTCTGGTGGCGACAGTTGTGAGGGTCGTGATGCGCTCGATCGCGAGGCTCTGCGTTGGGTGCGAGAAGCAGAGTTGGTGCTGGTGGGGGAGGTGGTAGGCATCGACAAATCGCCCGGCCGCACGTGGCCCCTCGATCGCGACGACATGGCGGGAGACGGCGAGGCTACAATGGTGGGTGGCTCGGGATCGTCGTTTCCACTCGGGGCTCCTGTTCTGTTGTCGTGATGGCTGCTCAGCGGCAGGTGGTTGGGAGGAGCAGAGGGCTGACTCGAACTCGAATTCAGTTGGAGTGGTGGCGGAATTGGATGCGGGAGAGATCTCAGTGCAGGTGTTTGTTGTGCAGCTGGTGTTTGGTTGAAGGAGCGTTGTCGAGAGGCTGCCGGGGTCGGCCTATCGGCAGCGCTCGGCTGGGTGGGTCTTGGAATCGGGCGAGCCACGTGAGTGGGCCGCAGGGCTGACAAAACAGGCGGGCCTCGGCCTCTTGCCCCACCGCTTGTTACGGCGCCAAAAGACGAGGTCTCAGTTCGGTCTCGGGGCGCCCGTCGGGTGCCGAAATGGGGAAATGCTGGCGGTTCAAAGGGCAGAGGGCCGAATGGCGAAGGGTGGAAGGATATTGAGGGAGTCGGGAGAGGTAGAGGCAGAGGTAGTTGAATGTTTGCGAGCTCAAAGAGGCCTGGGAGGCCGTGGTCTTGCGAACGTCGAAGCTGTGTTAGTGAAAAATGCAGCTTGCGGCATCAAGAGAGGAGAGAAAAGGCTGGGCGAATGTGGAACACGCTATATACCATCAAGGAAATCGTCCAAGGTCCCATCAAAGAAGTTGTCTGCCATACTGTTCGCTGTTCGCACTGGCTGGCGTTGATTGTGGGTTGGGCTGCTTCGCAGACAGCTTCGCCGACTTTGCAGTTCGGAGACTCGAGACTTGAGCTCCGATGAGACTCGACGGGATGGCCGAGTCAAAAGGGGCGCAGGAGCTGCGTGAACTTAGGACCAATCGACAACGCACAAAAGAGGGCCAGAGTTGTCTCGAGAGTTCAGGATAAAAAACATTAAAAGGAGGAGTGTGGAAAATTGGAGGACAGGACCCGAGATTTCCTTCCCATAAATCTCAGAGGTACCTCCCTAATTCGACTCGTCGGGATATCCGTCAATCACCCGACGGCAGGAGCCATGGGTTCGCAAGAGCGGTTCACTTGGCTGATGTGGACGCCGGAATCCCCAACCAAAAGCTCTCGACTCAAAGAAGCAAGAACGCGCCACTTGCACTGTGCGAAATGTTATATGCTACATTATCCACGAAGTACGGATAGAAGCTACAATTTCATCCATCAATATGTCCCTGTAAAAACAACATACAATAGTATTCTGTCCGAAGTTTCCAGGTACATATTGAGAGGGTCGAAAGTCGAGACCATCCCGGCGCTTCGGGCCACCCCACCGCTGAACTTCAGGCTGTTGGCCCCTGCGCCGTCCTATCAGCGATAAAATCCGCCAAGCGGCAAGTTCCGGCGCGACAGCGCGTCACTGTGGGTCACAAAATGCACCTGGTCGCTGGAACTTCTGGAAGCATGGATGGCGGATCCATCCCCTATCGCTCAGCAAAAATCCAAACTCTTCCAAGCTTCGGCATCGCATTGATTCGAACTGGCCCACTGCCCGCGCGATAAAGTTATCATGCCCTGAGCGGCGGCACGATATCCTTTTCGCCGTGCAGAATGCTGCTTTCGATCCGCAGTTTTCCAGGACGAGATGCGCCGGCTGCAAGCTTCGTCCGTCTTGCGCGACACCGCGCCGCCCACCGTCCCTGGCGCCGTCTGACATTGGGGGCCGCTGTGTCCTCGCGCCGATGCCAGTCTTCGGTCGCCGATCCGAACCAGCCAGCATCCGGCCAGGCCCGCTTCAACGAGATTGGCGTCCAGCAGCTGAGCTCCCACATCTACGGCCAACTCTTCCCCCGCGGCAACACCTCCCCGCCGTCTCCCGAGCTTGTCGAGCTTGCGCGCGACCACCTCCGACGCCATGACTTGCTAGGCAAAAACACCGACAACACACCGCCGATTGCCTTCGACCTACCGCCCCTGGCCGGTGAGACGCTTGATGAACACTTTTACAAGCTGGGCGTCGACGCCGCTGAGCCCTTCCTGACGCATGCGAAACAGCTGGCGCGGTCGACGCTGCCGCCGAAGCCGAGGTCATGGGTGCGACGGAGCGGATGGACAAAATACTACCCCGACGGACGCTCCGAGGAGGTTGCCGCTCCCGAGGGCAACATGCTCGCCTTTGACACCGAGGTCATGTGGAAGGAAAGCCCGTTTGCCGTCATGGCCTGCGCTGCCTCCCCAGACGCCTGGTATGCCTGGCTGTCGCCGTGGCTGCTGGGCGAGACGGAGAACGACCACCAGCTGGTGCCCCTGGGAGATCCAACCAAGGAGAGAGTGATTGTTGGACACAATGTCGGCTTTGACCGCGCCAGGATCTTGGAGGAGTACGATATCCGGCAAACGAGGAATTCCTTCCTCGACACCATGTCGCTGCACGTTGCTGTCAACGGCATGTGCTCGCAGCAGCGGCCCACCTGGATGAAGCACAAGAAGAACCGCGAGCTGCGAGACAAGATCTCCAAGGAGTCCAACAACGTTGAGCTGGTCGAGCTCCTGAACAACGGGGCTTTTACGGCCGAGGAGGAGGAACTTTGGGTTGAGAGGAGCTCGATCAATTCGCTACGGGATGTCGCCAAGTTCCACCTTGACGTGTCGATTGATAAGGAGCTCCGGAATGCCTTTGGCGAGTTGGACCGGGAAGGGGTGCGGAGCAAGCTGGACGAACTCCTCACTTACTGTGCCGCCGACGTCGCCATCACTCACCGCGTCTATCAGATCGTCTTTCCCAACTTTCTGCGCACTTGCCCCCATCCTGTCAGCTTCGCTGCTCTTCGCCATCTCTCGTCTGTGATCTTGCCCGTCAACAAGTCGTGGGATTCTTATCTCTCGAACGCGGAAGCCACCTACCACAAGCTCTCCGACGACGTCCAGCAGCGCCTCATTTCGCTGGCCGAGAAGGCGCTCGAAATCAAGGATGACGCCGAGAAATGGAGCACCGACCCCTGGATGAAACAGCTGGACTGGTCCGGGCAGGAGATCAAGATGGTCAAGGGCAAGAAGAAGAACGACCCGCCCCGGCCGGCGGCGAGACAGAAGAAGCCGGGCATGCCCCAGTGGTACAAGGATCTGTTCCCCAAGAACGACTCTCCCATCAACGTCTCGGTTCGCACCAGGATAGCACCGCTCCTACTCCGGTTATCATGGGACGGCCATCCGCTCTTTTGGTCCGACAAGTACGGCTGGACATTCAGGGTCCCCCGTAGCGAGGGCTCAAAGTACATTGAGAAGCAGCTGGTGCCGTGCGACTTCACAGACGAGACGGTAGTGGCGCTGAAAGAAGACAGAAACCACTTCTACTTCAAGCTCCCGCACAAGGACGGCCCCACGGCCAGGTGCGTAACTCCGATGGCCAAGGGGTATCTTGGCTACTTTGAAAAGGGGACGCTCTCGTCCGAGTACCCATACGCGAAGGAAGCCCTCGAGATGAACGCGTCTTGCTCCTACTGGATCAGTGCACGGGACAGGATTATGTCCCAGTTGGTGGTTTACCAAAAGAACCTAGCAGGATCCGCCTCCCCCGAGAAGTCTACTCCGCAGAGCGGGGAGCAAAAAGCAGACGGGACGCCGGACGGCGGCTTCATCTTGCCTCAGATTATTCCCATGGGCACAATCACACGCCGCGCTGTTGAGAACACCTGGCTCACGGCATCCAACGCCAAGAAGAACCGGGTCGGCTCGGAGCTCAAGGCCATGGTCCGCGCTCCGCCTGGCCACGTTTTTGTGGGCGCCGATGTAGACTCGGAAGAGTTGTGGATCGCCTCGGTGGTGGGCGATGCAACCTTTAGGATCCACGGCGGCAATGCCATCGGCTTCATGACGCTCGAGGGCACCAAGGCCGCTGGGACAGATTTGCACAGCCGAACCGCGTCGATCCTGGGCATCACCCGGAACGACGCCAAGGTGTTCAACTACGGCCGCATTTACGGCGCCGGCCTCAAATTCGCCGCCCAGCTGCTGCGTCAGTTTAATCCCAGCCTGAGCGAAAAGGAGACGCTGGCAATCGCCAGCAAGCTCTACGCCACAACCAAGGGCACCAAAACTAACCGCAAGACGCTCTACAAGCGGCCCTTCTGGCGGGGTGGCACCGAGTCGTTTGTCTTTAACAAGCTCGAAGAGTTCGCCGAGCAAGAGCGGCCGCGGACGCCCGTGCTCGGGGCGGGCATTACGGAAGCGCTCATGGGCCGCTTCGTCAGCAAGGGCGGTTACCTAACATCACGCATCAACTGGGCCATCCAGTCGAGCGGCGTCGATTATCTGCACCTGCTGATCGTCGCAATGGACTACCTGACGCGGCGCTTCAACCTCGCAGCGCGGCTCGCGCTGACGGTCCACGACGAGATCCGCTACCTCGTCGAGGACCACGACAAGTACCGCGCCGCCATGGCCCTGCAGGTGGCCAACCTGTGGACGCGCGCCATGTTTGCGCAGCAGGTGGGAATTCACGATCTGCCACAGAGCTGCGCCTTCTTCTCGGCCGTCGACATCGACGGCGTGCTCCGCAAGGAGGTCGACATGGACTGCCTCACGCCGAGCAACCCCATCCCCATTCCGCCGGGAGAGAGCATCGACATCGCCGCCCTCCTCGAAAAGGGCGACATCGCCCGCCTTGACGAGTCTATCGTCCCCAACCCCGCCCACGCCCCCAAACTCTCACACATCCAATACACTTCGCGCAAGCCGGTCATGGAAGAACTCCGCGAATCCGAGACAACCGACCCCGTCACAGAAGCACGCTTCATCCGCGCGCAGATCTGCAATGACGAGAACGAATTCCGCGAAATCCTCAAAGAAACTCGCAAACCCCCTCCTCCTTCATCCCCGCCTCAAGCTCCTTCTTCGTCAGCAACCTCCCCAATCAAAACGAAACCCACCACCACAACCGCTGCCGCCGCCACCGCCACTCCCGCACCTAAAACCACCCCCAAAACATACACCTACAACAAACCCGCCAAGAAACCCATCCTCCCCTATTATGCCTCGCCTCGCCTCATGCCAGCGCCCCCACAGCGCGAGCCCATGTCGGTCGCGGAAGCGATGGGTGCCGGGCGGTACAACCGGACCGGAACCGCGGCCCCCGGCAAGTGGGTTACCTATGGCAGCAACGGGACCCGGAACCCCGGTGTAGGTGTGAGCTGGAAGGCGCCGAACAGGTTCTAAACTGTTGCAGGTAGCGTGAATACGTACCTGTTTTTGTTATTTTTGGATATATTCCGATTGTATTGTACAAAATAATGTTTTTGTTTTGTCTCGGTGGCGTGTACGTATATTGCGGGTGGGCTAGGGATAAATGGGTTGGTTTGGAACGGGGAGGCGTCTCTGTTGCTGTTGCATTGGCGGACATGACCTGGGGTATGACACTGGGGAGGTGTTGAAAAGCCTGCTTGTATCAATTCCTTGGATGGTTGATGTTACATACTCCTATACACAATAATGTCTCCCTCTGTCAGGGGAGAAACTGATCAAATAACCAAGGCTCCCGTTGCTCTATCATCGACAATTTTTTGGGCCTTGTTTGCACGACTATGATCTTCCCTATCCCCAAACCCCAAAACTGCCTCAGATAGGTTCCGTACCTACCATTGAACTTACTGTACTGTACGTCTTGCTTGGTGGTTGCCTTGATTACTTACTCTACGACTTGTCAGCACATCACGTCCCCCCATCACGTCGACTCCCGATCAACCAGCTGTTCTAGGAGACACTGCAACTCGGCCACAACCTGCTCAGCCGACTCGTATTCCTCGTACCAGCATTTCCTGATAATATCAGCTGCGCAATTGTCCGCCGCCAGCTCCGGAAGCTGGTCATCAGCATACAGCCCGTCCAACTCATACTCAGGAATCTCCAAAAAGGGGACATGCCACTCCATCACCTCATGGATCGCCGAGCCCAGCGCAAAGAGCTCTTCCGCCATGCGGGGTACCTCATCCTCATCCCGGCCGCGCGGCGGGAGCTGGTAGCGCACCTCGTAGCACTGAAAGGGCTTAAAGTCGGAGCCGCCACCACCCTCGAGCGTCGCCGCGCCAAAGTCACACAGCTTGACGCGGAGCCCGTCAGACAAGAGGGCATTGCGGGTCGAGAAGTCGCCGCAACGGACGCCCCGGGCATGGCAATGGGCGAGACCCTCGGCAAAGTCGAGCGCCATGCGCGCTCGGCGAGTGACGTCTGGGGCGCCGCCCTCCGGGGCCGGGGGGTGGTCGAGGATGTACTTGCGTACGGCGCCGATTTGGGAGCGCTCGAGGCGGAGGGCGTGGGCGTGCGGGGCGACTTTTTCGAGGCCGTGGAATTTGATGACGCGGGGATGGTCGCCGAGCGCTGTGTAGATGCGGGCTTCGTTTAGGAGGCCGTCCTCGTTGCCGAGCGGCCGAACATCGTACTGTTTTCCTTCGTGCCAGAGCTCGCTGGCTTTTAGGACTGTCTGCTTGTCGCCGACGGCCGAGTAAACGTAGCTGAATAGGGTGCTTCCGACAATGTCGAGTTTACCTGCGACGGGGTTTCCAGACATGGGAGCGGCACTCGATATTTCTTTTCAAGTTTTAGACTTTGCAGCAGGTTGGGCCCTTCAAAAGAGAGAATGTGGATGAAAGTTAAGGAGACGAGGTGCAACTTACACGGCAGGCCACGAGGGCGGGGCAAACAACAAAAGCGGCTGGCAGCTGTCACTTCGCAACAGCGGTTACAACTGTGTACCTGGCGCGTACGGATAATAGATCAGAAAGAATGGAATCAATATTGGGCCTCTCAAGGCCAGGGCTATTCTGTATACTCCAAAAGCAAAGGAGCCTCCATCTCCCAGTCGCACAACAATGACCCATGACAGCTTGCTTTATCACGAAAGGGTACCACACCATACAAGAAAAAAACGCTTGCAACCACCACCTACACAAACACACCACCACCAACCTCCCCAAACTATACCCTCACAAACAACCCATCACCCCATCACCAAAATGAGCCGCCTACCTCGGCGGCTCCGGCAGCGGCCTCGGCCCCACAATCGGCCTCCTCCCCGCCCCAATACCCTGCGCGCCCCTATTCTGACTATCCCCGCCCGTATACCCCGCCCACTGACTGACATCCCACCTGCCACCCACTCCTCCACCGATGCCATCGACCCCGCCCTCGCCAGCCGGCCTCCGAGCCGTCTCCTGCTGCGCCTCCTCCCACTCGCGCTGCCGCTGGCGCTCGAGCTCCATCTCGCGCTCCAAGAGGGTCTTGGGGGCCGCTGGTTTCTTGGGTTTTTGTGGGAGGGGCGGGGGGGTGTCGCCGCCGCCGAGTTCGCGGGCGTAGGTTGATTTGGGTGCGGGAGCCGGGGCGGCGGGGCTGGCGAACCGGTTGAAGGGGCTGGGTGGTGGTTGTGGCTGCAGTGGGTGCGGGAGCGGGGCGGAGACGGACTGGGGGAGTTGTTGCCGCGGTCGTGATGCCTCAGGGGAGTTAGAGGCGGAGGCGTAGGCGGCTGGGTCTGGGAGGGGCCGGGAGCCCGTGTGCTGGGTGCGTATTGGGAGGGCTGGCGGCGCGTCGCCTCCTGTTCGGTGGGTCTTGACCTGGGTTGGGTCCGGGAGAGGTCGGGGCGAGTGGGGTTGGTACGGAGATTCGAGTGTTCCTTCGTCGAGTTCGCCGAGCTGTTGCTGCTTCTGGTGCTGTGACGATTGGGTGGACACAAAGTTGAGCTCGTCGCGCACACTCCACGAGTCTTGTCTGGCGACTCCTGACGACTGCGGCGGGGGTCGGCTGCGGGACCGGGATCGGGCCTTTTTATCATCGCTATCGCCTGGCCGCAGATTCCGTCCCTTGCGCCCTCTCTCGTACGCTGCTTCGCGTCTGCGGGCCTCCTCGAGCTGCTTCTCGAGCTCTCTGATACGCGCCTTATCGGCAGACTCCTGTTCAGCTTGGTATTGGCTCAGAAACTGGCCGCGCAGGTGATTGTTGCTCTTCTGGTTGTTCGCCTGTCGCTGTTCCTCTTGAAGAAGCCGGGCTTCGGCCTCTTCTTGCTCCTTGCGTCTCCTTTCCTTAGCCAGTTTCCACTGCCGCTCTTCTTCGGCCCAACGTTCCTTTTCTCGCTGGGCTTCGGCCTCGGCTTCTTCCTTTTGACGGCGGGTTTCCTCTTCCCATCTCCGTTCCTCCTCAAGGCGCGCCCGCCTCTCCTCGGCCTCGGCCTCAGCCCTTCGTCGAGATTCCTCCTCTTGTCGGGCACGCTCCTCCTCTGCCTCCTTCTCCTTCCTCCGCCGCTCCTTCTCAACCACGCTTGGGACGTGGGGGCCAGCGGTGGTGATCTGGCGACGGCCTCCAAACGCGATGCCCAGGTTGCCTTGACTTGCGCCGCCCATGTACCCGTACTGAGCAATGTTCCAAGCTGGCGAAGTGGCGCCCTCGTGTTCTCTCCTGCTCCAACTACTGACGGGCGGCGGCGGGCTCGACGTGGCCTGCGTCGGCGACTTGGCAGGACTCCACCGGCCTGAACCCGAGTCGCCGGTTCTGGATGGAGCAAGCGTAGACCCTTTGCCGTAGGTTCCGGATGATCCGTTACTAGCGTTGGATACACCGCGGCTGTGGATGCCAGTAGGAGTGAGAGCGCCGGACGGCTGAGGGCTCAAGGCGCCGGAGCGCGAGCTTCGTGGGCCGATCGATGTCGGGAATGCCGAGGGTCGGGCGCTATTGGCAGCGCGGCTGAAGGCACCTATGCACTGCAGGACCTGGGCGGGATCCTTCTGCTCGTATAAGTCGACGGTTAAAAACATGTCGTGCTGTTGCAGGTTGAGGGGCGGTGCCTGGCAGGCGTGGAGGAACTTCGATATGTTTTCCATCTGGACGAAGGGCATGGCAGACTGCTTGAACTTGACACCAGGGGCCCCGACGGCGAGATTGACGAGTCTGTGTAAAGTTAGATTGGAATCGAGGGTGGCGCTGGGGTGGGGGGGGGGCACTCACTTGCACAATGCCACTCCGTCCTTGAGTCCCTCGAGCAGGTCATCGCTAGGCAGGCGAGCACCCAGTATGCCCTCGATCCATTGCTTGGCTTCGTTGGCGGCGGCGGGGGTGTATTTTTCTAGGCGCAACCTGCGCAGGTCCTTATCCAACGACGTAACTGACGCCATGGTGGGCGGGCCGCCGAATGCCGTGTAATTGTGTCTGTACTACGGCAGTTGAAAAGAGTTGAAGAGCGGAAAGAGGCGATGGTCAGGCTCCAATTGCGTCAGCTGGGGGCCTTGGAGTCGGCAGGGATGACGCGCGGCACCAAAGTCTGGGAGCTGGTGTTCGTCCAAGTTGAATGTTTAGGAGTGATACTCAACAAATTAGTAGTGCCCAGGTTAGGGATGAGAGCGAGGAATTTAGAATGTTGTGTCGCAGGGACAGTTCCTTCCATGGCATGGCAGTGGCACGCCGCCTGTAATTACACCGAACAACCCCGCCGCTCCGCCGTGGGGTTTAATTAATTGCGCCACATTCAAGATGGGGAGCTCAAGGGGAGGGTGGACCGTCATGTGGCTGAAGCTATTGGACGCGTCGGTCCCTCCCGGCTTGGCAACGACGTCACTCAATGCGAGCTCCAAAAAAAATAACGAGCGCATGGATTCGAGTCGCGACATCACATGGGCCCTCTGAGACAACACAACCCTCACAGAGTAGTCATCGACGACCAACTGCGGCCCTAGTCGCCCATACAGACCCAATTAATTGATAATCAAAAATGTCCCAAAAACCCACCTCCCTGCTCCTGCGGGCCTGGCACAAATGGAAGACCCTCCGCCTCCCCTGGCGCCGCCAATTCCTCGTCGGTACGTCCCAATCTCTCCCCCCGCTCACCCCACCATCCACTGTCCACTATCCCCATTCACAAACTAACCTTCCCCCTAACCCACAGGCTCCGACCTAAACGGCAACACCTACTGGGAATTCCTCGACCGGGGCACCCCCCTCCCCAAAGCCCACTCCCACAACACCACCACCTCCTCCTCCCCCAATAACACCCTCCGCTGGCGGCGCATCGTCCACTACCCGCGCGGCACCCACCACGACTCCGTCACCGTCCCGCCCGCCTGGCACCAATGGCTCCGCTACACCCGCCCATCCCCACCGTCCCTCGAGGAACAGCGCGCCGAAGTCACGCGGCAAGCACGCATCAAGCTGCTCGCGGCCGCGGCCGACGCGCGGTGGGAGGCGAAGCCCAAGGTGATGGATATCCCCGAGGCAGAGCAGCGTAAAGCACAGCTGGGGGTAAGGGAGCCGGCGACGATGACGGAGAGGAAGGTGGGACCCGGGGCGGATCCTAAGGGGAGGGTTGATGGGGGAATGGATGGGACGGGGAAGACGGCACGGTCGGGGGTGGATGATGGGGTGGGTGCAGATGTTGGGGATCGGGATAAGGAGGCGGTGGATTTGAGGGAGGAGTTGTGGCGGCGGACGGAGGAGGAGGCGAGGGCGAAGAAGGGAGGGAAGGAGGCTGATCCGTGGAAGCAGGCGAGTCGGGGCGGGCCGAGTGAGTCGTGGCAGCCGACGGCGTGGGATCCGTCGGCTCGGTCGAAGAAGTGAGGCGAATGGATGAACAGCACAAATTTAGGAAATGCTTTTGGGTTGGTAATGCTTGGGAAGAAGCGAGGGTGTCGTCTCTCAGTAATGCCGGTCAAAAAGGATGAACCAGACGAATCCCTCCAACTAGGGCGTATGGGGGTAGCACATGTGATGCGTGTACAAATCGTGTACGGGTAATCTGTACAAACTCCATTTAGGAGGACTCATTTCTTAGTGGGTTGATGTCTCTACTTATGATATCTGTAGAACAGTTCAATACTTTGTATCCTACGCACTTGCAAAAGCACTTCTTGTGGTAGTACAGAATATCTCTAATTCCCAAGCATCTTCCATCTAAAGCTTCCATGGCAACACCTGCGACCCGGCCTTCCCAAAGCAACCCACCACCAAATCCACTTCTAGCAACACCGACCAGCCCAAAACAATAACAGCGTACAGATGCAATGCCCATGATGAACAAGACCAGCGACGGGGTATCAAGATGCCAAAACAAGCCAACCCAACCGACCCAACCAGAAGCACGCCACCAACACCTTCAAGCAAACCCCCCCTTACAACGCCCGGCAGCAATAACATCAACCAACACTCTCAAACTCCGCGCCGAGCGCGCCAGCACCTCCCTGGCAGCCTTGTCCGACGCATCCGCCTTGGCCGCCGCCCCGCCCCTCCGCTTGATCTTGTCCTCGCGCGCCTTGATGCCCGTCTCGACCGCCCTGCGCAAGCCCTCGGTATAGTCGACCTCAATCTGCGAGTAGACAAACCACAACAGGCTCTCGAGCGCCAGCGACAGCTTGGCGTTGTCCTCGGATGTGACTTTGTTGGCGGGGAACGGGAGGAAGCATTTCTGCATTATGAGCACCGTCACGCCGTTGTCGCAGCCACCGTCCGGGTCAACATCGGACGGGTCTGGGTGTCGGGGGAGCATGTCCTCGATGGTCATCCGGAGAAAGGAGACTTGGACGTGTTCGGGGAGGATGGAGCGGTGGGACTCGATGAAGAGGCGGAACATGGGGAGTGGGAGGCCCCGGACGTGGTCGGTGAATTTCTCGTAGAACTCGTCGACTGGTACGAAGGCGTCAGGGAGGTAGAAGGAGGCTGCTGACAGAAGACGGAAGATGCGCAGGCGGAAGGGTACCGTCTCGGCGATGTCGTCGGTGAGGCAAAAGGTTGTGGCGGCCTCGTTCTTGGTCTTCCTGCTCGGTTTCCTCCTGCCCCGTGGCGCCGCGGGCACCAACCCTCCCTCACCACCTTCCTCCTCTTCCGACTCATCCCCATCCAAGTAATCCCCATACTCCTCATTCTCAATATCCACCACCGCTTCCGCGCGCTTGCGCTTACTCTTCCCCTTCCCCACCACCGTCTCCCTCTCAAACACCTCCTTAAACATCGCCCTATCCGACGCCACCTCCCCATCCGAAAACGCAAACACCGCCCTCAGCACCTCACGCAGCACATTCTTCCTCTCCCTGATTAAATCCCCTAAATACGCCACCACCAAACTCCCCCTCAGCACCGGATACGGCGTAACCGTCTTACCACCCTTCGAAGTCCTCCCACTCTCCCGAGCCCTTTCCAACCGCTCGTCCCAATCCGCCTCGAGCGCGCCCACCACAAACTCGAGCCACCCGCGCCAGTGGCGCCACCGGTGCGGGTGCTCGGCCGCGCACCGCAGCGCCCAGCCCAGCACGGCCCAGAAGTCGGGCGCCCGCCGGAACACCAGCTGCTCCCGCGCGAACTGGCCGCCGATGCGCGCGTCCGAGTCGCTGCCGCTGGTTGGACTGCCGCTGTAGCTGTATGTGCCGGTGGTGGTCTTGCTCTTGTTGTTGTTGCCGCCGCGTTTGGACGTGAGGGTGGTGGTGTGGGTGCGGGAGCTGTAGCTGTTAAATTCGAGGGCTGTGCGCAGGTTGGCGTTGATTGGTCCGACGGTGCTGAGGAGGCCGCGCAGGTAGGCCAGGGCGTGGGCGGCTGCGTGGATGTTGCTTGTTTCGAGGGCGCGCGAGGTGAAGGAGGGGTGGATGATTAGTGTGGCGAGGAGGGCGAGCTGGGAGGGCGGGGGGATGCGGGCGGGTTTTGGTTTGGTGTGTTTTTTTTGCTTTTGTTTTTGATGGAGGAGGGTGGAGGTGGGGGGGTTGGCTGTGTTGCCGTCGCTGAGCAGGCCGGAGAGGATGTGGATTGCTGCCGAGTCTAGATGGAATGTTAGGTGGGAGATGCTAGTCGAGTGTAAAAGAAAACATACAAAGCTGCTCCTCTAGGTGAATTTGGCAGTGCGACTTGAGTTCGTGAGGCAGTTGCACCGCGTCGCGATATCCCAGCTTCTCATGGTGCTCGGGCGGGTCCTCGATCGGGCTGCTCAGGGTAGTGTCGTCAGCTGCATTGGACGAGCCCCGGGCTGTGTAGTATGAATCCGGGGTCGAGATGGTAGCCAGAGTAGTGAGAGGAGACGTCAGCTCCATGCTGCGTCTAGAGCGCCGTTCGTTACGGAAAACAAATCTGTGACAATTCGATATGATGTTTGTGGTTGAAAGAAGGACTGGGAGGAACCTACCTAGGTTGGTGCGCCAGAAGAGCGCGTCCTCACGCGATTAGCGGGGTGGGTCCTCTTTATTTAGCTCCCGGCACGCCGCGCTTGGTGGGCCTTCAGTGGGGTCCTTGGCGTTATTTTTGGTCGCCTGGCTGAAGGCGCCCCTGAGCCAGTCAACAATGCACAGACAGACAGAGAAGAGAGCTCGGCTCTTTGCATTCCACGTTTCATTGTCAAAGCCCTAGCTTCTTGTCACGGTTGATTGACTTCATGCTGATTCTTTTTAGATGTCATATATGTATTTTGACGACATAGTTTTGAGCAGGTCTCAACTCTAGAACTGTCTCCCAGGACAACCGGCTTCCACCTCCGACTTCTACACAAGGACATCACTGCTTGAGATCATCTCAATACGCAAGAACGTCGGCGATATGAGATTATAACTTAGTCTGTTAAAGTCTGCCGCCTACATTATAACTAGAGGATGAATTATCATCATCGCCATGACATACCCTTTGGTTGCGAGGTCAACCAGCGCTGGGCTAACCCTAACCCAGACTCTTTCACTTTCTTTCCCCTATTCACTTCTTCAACTTGAGCACTATCCACGCCGCCAGACGGTACCCAAAGATGATGCCCATCATGATGCCAATATCCTTGCCCATATATCCTGGTTTGTAGCCATACCCGTCCAGGACGCCCTGCCCGCGAATCAGGCACTGGTCCGCCAGGTCTGTCTGCCACATGCCTAGAATGACTGTCAGTAACGAGTCCGAAGAGTAAGGGGACCAAACAACTCACACCAACAACCCGCCGGCGTCTTCGTGCACGAGTACACCCTCTTGCTAAACTCATTCACCATCATGTTCTCAAACACATACTTCTGGTAATCCCAGTAGTGAAACACATATTTGTAAAACACGTTGAGCTCGCCGGGCGGCACCATGAAGCCGTTGACGCACATCCACAAGCCGTTGGCAAAGGCAATCAGGGCGAGCGAGATGACGAATGACGGGAACAGCGATGTCAGCAGCACCACCAGGCTCTCGGCCGCGAGCAGGTCTAGGAAGACCCACAAGACCCAGGTGAAGAAGGCTTGGGCGGTCGGCTGGAAGTTTGAGAGCCAGTAGGAGATGCACGAGAAGACAACGGAGAAGAGGACTGGAGGTTCGCAGGTTAGCACTGCGAGGTACTTTGTACTGCTAGAGTGAAAGGTTGGGGGACACACAGAGGTAGGGGATGCCGATGAGAAAGTTGGAGACGATCAGGGCGGTCGCGCCATAGAGGCCGTTGCGTTTTTCTTTGATAAATTGCATGTAGTCTTCGAGGTAGGCGGGGCAGTATGCGACGGCCATGAAGCTCATGAACGCAGATCCACTACTGACTGTCAGTACTTTGAAATTTCCCCAGTTTATAGTGTCGAGACGTACTAGAAGATGGAATTGATAAACGGAATGATAGACTCTTGCGTGGGACTCAATCTCAGCCAGACGGTGCCCGCCATGATGGCAAGCCCTGTTGAGTCCGTGTTAGTCAAGATTTTGAAGCTGTCAACAATGGCAACTCACCCGTGTACATGGCCAGCCGAATCCCATACACCACCACATCCCGGTAGCTCTTGACAAAGCTCCGGTGTAACAGCGTCAGCACCAGGCTCAACGGACCCGGCCTCTTTCCGGTCGCCTCCGTCTCCACACCCCCGGACCCCTTTTCCTCGGCGGCAGCCACAGCGGCAGCGAGCTGCTTCGCCCGGCTCGATCCCGCCCAGGCCAGCTGCATCTCATCCAGGCGTTGGACAGCCGATTCTCGGTGCGTCGCAAAGTCGGTGTTGACTAACTCGAGTAGGAACTCTGCCGGGTTGACGTGGACCGGCATCTGATAGCCGATGGACTCGTAATGAGACGTGACATCCGCCACAGGGCCAAAGTAGTGCGTCTTGCCGTGCGACATGAGCAGCAGCTTGTCAAAAAGGTTAAATGTCGACGTGCTGGGCTGGTGAATCGAGGCAATGACGATGAGCTACCACCCGTCAGTCAGTCAGGCACACACCAACAACCCCTAACCATCCCCTCCCACGACAAACCCACCTTATTCCTCTTCGCCACCCCCCTCAAATACCTCACCACCTCCCACCCCGCCGCCGAATCCAGCCCACTCGTGGGCTCATCCAAAAACAGCACCTTCGGCCCCGTAATCAACTGGCTCGCCACCCCCAACCTCCTCTTCTGGCCCCCACTGATCCCCTTCCTTATCGGCGTGCCCACTAGCGCATCCGCCTGCTCCCGCAGCCCAAACGCATCCAACAACCCCTCGATCCTCGCCCGCACCTCCTTCTTCCCCGTCCCCCCCGAGGAGTTCGAACCCGACAGACGCGCCGCAAACCCCAGCGTCTCGCGCACCGTCAGCGCGCCAATCAGCGCATCGTCCTGCTCGACAAAGCGGCTCAGCTCGCGGAAGGCGGTGCGCGAGGGTGCCGGGGCGCCGTTGATGTGGACGCTACCGGTGGCAGACTGGGCGTGGGTCGGGCGCGAGGCGAGGAAGTTGAGGAGGGTGGTTTTTCCGCTTCCTGAGGGGCCCATCAGGGCGCAGATCTCGCCTGTTGGGTTTGTTAGTTATGTGTAGGTTTGGTGGGGGAGGGTGAGGGCGGATGGACCTGCTTTGACGATGCCTTGGACATTGTCGACGATGGTTTTGGGGAGTTTGGTTTCGCGGTCTTTGACGGTTACCGTGACGCCGGACCAGGAGATGTTGTGGACGGTTGTGTTGCACAGGTGGGCTTCGGCCACGGCGCGCTGCTCGAGGTCGATGTCGGTGTTGGGTGTTTCTTTGGTGGTCGGGTCAGCGCACGAGACCGACGAGGATGCGCTGGTGCCTTCTATTGTGGTAGCCATTGGTGAGATGGCTTGTCAGGGAGGGACTTTTGGTGAAAAGAAGAAGGTAAGGCGCAGATATCTAAGGGGAGCATGGTCAACCACGGTTGTTAAAGTAGGCACTCAGTCTCTAAGGTCAGAAGTCGCAGCAAACTATTTGAGTCCCGGCAGGTTGCTAACTATCGCCGAAGCCTTGCGGACTTCGGAATGATCCCTAATGGCTGGGCCAAAGACGGCACACAGCCAGGGAGCGCCTTCCGACCCTATGCACCAATCCCGTCGAAGCCTGTTGCCTCTCTTGGTCCAACCAGCCAAAGACTCGGATCCTTCTCAGTCTGCCATGCATGACACACGGTGTGGGTGAAGACCACGGTTCAGGCTCCGAGTTTCTCACACCAACCTGGGGAACCGCAATGTAACACGAAACATGTGAATCAGCACCACATGTTCACGGAGAGAAACCGAGCTGCGGCTTGTCAGCCAATAGTAATGCAAATGGGCAATACCACGAGCCCGAACAAAGAGGGAGGATGTCTATGCTGTGCCGCAATGAATTCGGCGAGCTGAGGTTGAGGCCCCTCGGCGCTTACATATGGACGCTTATGGACGAATAGGAGGGTACAGAGTGTGATTGGGCTGACCAAATGGTTGGCTGAGTCGCTGACACGACTGTCACCGAACTTGGACCTAGGAGGGGACAACAAGTCAAAAAGTGGGAAAAATGAGAATTATTTATGTGGGAAAGAACCTAGTGTCGGAGCCCTTGCCTGAACAATGTTTGCTGCTTGGTGTGAATTTTGAAGTCTCATGTTTCGTTCTTTCCTAGTTTACTCCGTAGTATTTGCTTTTAAAACTAGGCGCTTGAGTCATTCCCATCCTGCTAGACATACCTTACCCATGTGCCAGGTTGTTAGTTCCATGACCTGGCAGCTTATCAAGTAAGATGTTGCCTAGGCGCGGAGCACTCACTACAACCCCTAGAACTCAATACCACACACACACCCCGGGTATAGCTTGGTGCCCGAGCTGAAACCCAGTTCGGGGCTCACATTGTTCCACTCACATCTAGGTATGTAACCTACTGGTGACGCATTGCAGCCCCGGGGATCTGCATCTCAGCCCAGGAACACCAGGTAGCTCCCGCCTCGCACCTGCATGCCCCGTGCAGGTTGTCATCGGCTTTAATATACACCCATGCTCATCGGCGACCTTCTCGAACGACCACATATCCCGACCGGGTGGCGCGGCATCAATGCCGGAGATGCCCGGACATAAACGAGACGCCGAATCACGACTCGGGGACCATACCCCGGTGCCGGAATGCAACGATCTCGAGGCAGAACCCCGGCGACAGGGGAGGAATGGACGGCGACCTGGAAGGGCACTTTACATCTACGGGGAGCAGTGGACACCGAGACAGGGATGGATGCAATTAATTCCATCCCTTAATACTTAGTCATGTATAATATACAGAGTTGTCATACCCGATTAATGACACATGGAAGGTCATGTTTCTCGCCCTCCAACAACCACCATGTCGACTGGCCATACCAGCCAGAACTTGCGAACAGACTAGTACATACCAAACCTAGTGGTTAACGAAGTACTTGTAAAAGCGCACACCATTGCCAGACAGAGAAACCATTCCGTCACCCTGGAGGGATGGTTGTCAACTGTTCTGGAAGTACACCAAAAGAAATCCAATGCCCTCACTTCCCTCCATCCATCCATCAACCATTAGAGGCGTCCCAAGGAAATCCAACCCACCTAGAACCCAGCTTCGTTTTTTGCGAATTTTTCCACTCTTCTTCTCCCCTCCACACCAAACATGCTCTCAGCCGGAGCGATTAACTCGCGACCCCCTTTTCGCCCTCGCCCATAGCATCCCATATCCCATACCACATTACCCAACCAAAAATCCAAACCCACCCCTATCCAGACTCCCCCTAACCCTGCGTAACCTGCTGCGACAACAAATTAAAATCGCTAATAATCCCATCATCCACCGCAATACTTGTCAACATCTGCTCCCTCGTAAAATTGACCCAATACGCCGGCGTGATCTGCGCGGCCTGCTTCTCCCGATAAATATCCTTCCCGACCTGGCGCACCTGCTCCCACGCGCACATGGCGCCCTTCCACACCTGGCTCAGCTCCTTCAGCCCACCGACATTCAGCCGGATCTGCTGGCGCAGGTCGTAGTCGTCGAGCAGCATGTAACGGGCCCAACGGGAGAGGTGGACGATGGACGACATGGTGATGACGCAGGTGAAGAAGTGAGTGTGGCGGAGGATGGGGACGGCTTGGGTGAGCATTTTTGAGATTTCGGACGCGGCGCGGATGACGTGGCGCGTGTGCCCGTTGTAGGCGTCGCCCGTGGGGTTGGGTCGGTAGGGCGCGCACGAGGTGACGCTCTGTACGGGGGAGGTGTCGAGCTGGGAGAAGCCTTGGTGGAGCATGATGGTGCAGCTTTTTTGAGGTAGGGTTAGCTGGGTTGGTTATGAAGGGGTTGAAATTAGCTTACGCGTAGATGATAAAGTGTGCTTGGAACATCATCTCGTCCAGCTGGCAGTCCTTGTTGAGGTCGTCGCGCTTCGAAGGCGGCAGGTGCAGCCGCCAGTTGGTGAGCATCGCCTCGACCTTGTTGACGTACTCTTCGTCTTCGAACGTGACGGGCGGCGTGTACATGAACCGGCCCAGGTTCCGAATCGCGGCGATGCGGTAGGCAAACGATGAAAAGTCGCGGTCCTCGTCGGTGAACTCTTGGTCTTCCAAGTCCTCGATGTATGGAGGTTGGGGGATGCGCTAAAATCAACAGTTAGTCAAACCGGACATGTTTGTTTACCTAGTCGGCACACTCTTACCCCTGAGATATACTCGAGCTCCTCGCATGGCAGGCCCACATCCGCCGGGATGGTGTAGAGCAAAAACTTGGTGACGCGGTGGACGCCGGCGATCATGCCGTCACACACATATAGATCCCACCACGTCCGCCGCCAGCTCTCCTCGAGCACGGGGTTGCCGCGGCCGTGCAGGGTCGCAAACTCGCGCTTGTTGAGGTCGATCTCGATAGCGAACCGCTCGCAGTCAGCCAGCAGGTCCCGCGCCTTGGCCTGATTTTTCTCCCCGTCCAGGCCGATGATGAGGATCAAGAGCGCCTGAATCAGGAAACCGTCCTTGGCAGTGCCGGGCGCGTAGCACAGGCGCAAGGCTTCGTCGCGAAAGTTTTCCACTGCCACCTTGGCGGCATCGCCAGGCAAGTATATACAGCCAATGTAGCGCATGGCGGCCAAGACCACGTTGAGGTTGGGGGCCGTGCCATCCTTCAGCATGCGGATGAAGTACTCCTTGGGCAACACAAAGGGGTGGGCGGCATGGAAATAGTGGTAGAAGGCCTCAAAACACCGATCCGCCAGCGTGGGCACCGGCGGCATGGGCGTCGGCACGGCCACGGCCGGCGTGGTGGCCAGGGCGAGGGCGTTGGCATCCATACCGGGAACGAATGGGTTGGAGTAGAGAGGCAGCAGCGGCGAAGGGGTCGTATAAGAGATCGGAGACTGGTCCGACATGGCGAGGCCCGAGGTGAAGCCGGCCACACCAGCGGCAGAAAACGATAGCGGGGTGTGCATCATGACGGGGTAGCTGTCGGGTAGACCACCCCCGTACGGGGGTGAGGACGATGCATGGCGCTTGTTTGGATGCTGGGCCGTGTTTTTGCGAGGGCCCTTGTATCCTCGGCGAGAGGCGACATACTCACAGGCCGAGTTGGAGCTTGTGCAACGGGAGCAGGGGTTGGTGCCATCGCACTTGAGGTGCTTGCTGCGCTGTTGCGTCGCCGAGAACCGTCAATAGCAGAAACACGACAAAGCGGGACAAAAAAAAGGAACAAATATATTAAAATATAATTAAAAAAGAAAGCAACCAGCGGAATGGTTCACTTACACAGGCAAGACATGCCGCAGGGACTGCGGGCGGCGCTGACGGCTGGGCGGCGCGGGCTTCAGTGGTCGCCGAAGGAAGAGGAGCCGAAGATGAGGTCGCCGCCCCCGGGCTGTCGCTAGACACCGAAGGCGAGCCGTTAGTGGAAGAGGCTGGCGGCTGTGGGGCTCCCGCTGTATAGGTCTCCATGGTCGGCCACCAGATCAGACGATTTCAATTCAAACGTGGGTGTTTTAAAGACCGATCGAGCGAACGGGATGTGCGGAAGGACTTGGAGGAAGAGACCCGCGCAGTCGAGGAGGCCGATGGAGGGCAGATAGGGGTAGCTACAACGAATCGGAGCGTGATGCGGCCCGACCCAACAAAACAGGCGTAATGCACAGGATTTTGTTTTTGGGACGTTCTTTTCTTCTCCTGGATCTTCTCTTTGAGATGCGAAATGGGCGGACAGCGGATGGAAATGCACCACGACCTGCACGGCAATTGTCAGCGTCCTCTCCACATTACAGCTTCGAGCCGCCCAGAGCTCCCTTCCCCCACCCGCCGCCTCGCAATTCCCTACCTACATAGCGGAGCGCGCAGGGATCGGCTATGGATTGGATCGGGGACGCGAGGGGGCAGTGCTCACCTAGGTATTCTTCAGTTCCCGGCTTCGTGCTACGTGGGAGGCAGGGTCTTCCACGTTGTCGACGACGCGAGATGTCCAACACGGGAGGACCGAGTTGGAAGAAAGAAAGCTGCAGCTTGGCAAGTTCGGGTTGGGTGCCCGACACACAAGACGGTTCCGGCGACACTGCTCGTTTTTTTGAACCACACTGACAAGTAAAAGGGGCGCACCAAGGTCCACTGTCACTTTTCGGTTCCAGACTCGGATGATAGACGTCAAAGGGGGCTGGGAATATGGTGGGCGCCGTTGCCGTTTTGAGTTTCTCAAAGAAGATACAGAGTAGTATCTCAGGCTGGGAACGGCAACGGGACGAAACCGGTGGCGAGCCGCGAACGGTATTCGGAACAACAGACTGACAAATCCCCCGCCTGTCTTCCCTTTCCAGCGCTGTTTTTCTGCTGGTTGATTGCTCTCCCGCCGTGGACACAGTACGGAGTGCTCGAGACGACAAACTTGGGCTCCGACCTCAACTGTGTTGACATCTCCACCGGTTTGATTGGTGCCGAGACAGGCCCCCTGCAGCTCAAAACGGCCAGAATGTAACGCTGGCGTTGCTTGGAGCGACCTTGTTCGTCGAGAAGCTTCTTGGGGCGCCTGCAATTCAAGCCTCAGAAAACCACCAGCAATCAGCTGGCGAAGCCAACAGCTGTGATGGGCGTCGCCAGCCAGTGAAGCACCGCCGAGGCGTCGAGTTGCAAGGGAAGAACCAAGGTTCGGGGCCAAGAATGGTGGGGAGACGGTGGGGCGGGAGTCGGTGGGGAGGATGATGCTGAAGTTAGCGTCGGTTCGGCTGGTCTTCCCGATCTGCATTTGATCAAAGCTGGAAACCCGCATGTGGTTGCAGCCCTGAGCGCTGTGGTCTGTGCTTCACACCACTTTTGGCTCGGCGTAACAAGGAGGGTTAGGGTTCTGCTCACTTATTTTTTGTCAACATCGTGGGCCGTGATTAGCATACGAGGAAGTCACGTTTTGGACCTGCGGGGAACTGGAGCAATCAGGGCTCGTTGTGTTATCGACGTTCCGCATGGCGTGTTGCACAACCTGGAAATCTCAAGCTGCCCGTTGAATTTCGGAGCGGAGGCGCTGCAGATCGACCGTTGTTTCCCAACCGTTGTTGGCCTTGGCGATGCCTTCACTCCCCCCGCAATCCAGAATCGAAAGTGACCAAAACGGCCAGCGGCTGAACAACTGCCGGTGCGTGCGCCGATAGTTATCCGTATTCCGCCCTCCGTAATCAATTCCGCTACCTACTTCGTGCTATGGATCCCGTCTCGGCGGCTGGCCTCGCCCTCAGCGTGGCGTCAATTGGGCTTCAGGTGTACAAGGGCTGCATCCAGGGCATCCAGTTGCTCATCACTGCCGCGAACTTCCCCGAGGACTGCCGCTATCTCAATTTGCGTCTGCGCATGGAGCAGCAGCGCCTGTTTGCCTGGAGTGAAACATCAGGACTGCTCGACCTCGACGGCAAGCACCAGCAGAAAGTGCTCGAGTCCAACACGTTTGTGCTGCATCGCCAGACTGTCCTTGACCTTTTGGTGCAGGTCGAGTGTTTGTTCAGCGAGTTCAAGGAGCAGCAAAAGCGCAATAAGCTCCTCCAGACTACCCCTGACCCTGACCAGGTTCTCCAAAGGCCAGAGAAGGATGCGGCAGACGCCAACTTCCCCCTGCCGCAGCGCAGGAGGGACTTTATCAGAAGGGCCATGCACAGCTTGAGAGAAACATCCCAAGATGCCGCCCAGAGGCTGAGATGGGTGTCGTTTGACAAGGCTGCTTTCGAGCTCCTGCTATCGAGGTTTTCGACGCTCAACGACAGCATGACCAACATCCTGGACGCGCGGATGCAGGTCGAGATCCATCATACCGTCCAGGACACAAACCGTGGCGTACTGCAGCTGCACCACAAGATCACCGATCTGTCTCGGTTGGTTATGGCCCTCAACATGAAACTAGAGGCCGCCTCTCCTCTTCCGGCGTCCCAGATGTCGGTGGCTCAGAAACGTGCCAATGCCGACAGCCTTCAGCTCCTGTCTCAGCTCGCCAAGTTCAAGGCCTTCAATGAGTCGATCGAGTCCAACAAGAAGACGCCATGGGACGAGGCCACGAGAATGTGTCTAGAGCTGGGAAAGCCAGATGAGCAGGGGGGTCTTGTTCTCGATCGGTCCATGGTTGAGCTTGACCCTGCCGCGGAAGAGTCTGACCTTCCGAGATGCGACGCTACGCTCCACCTCCCTGATGGCAAGAGGAAAAAGGTGTGGGTAGAATGGAAAGAGTATGACCGGCAGAGGCCTGGAGACTTGTCCCCGCCCAAGAACGTCATATTTGAGAGAGTACGAAAATTAGCATCGCTCTTGAACCACACACCCAAGCCCGAGGCCTTCAGAACACCCCACTGTCTCGGCTTCTTCGACAAGGCGAGCGCGGATGGGGTGGAGGACGAGGATGAAGACATCCTCAACATGCGCCTCGGGTTGGTCTTTGAGAGACCTCTAGACGAGGGTCTCCATATGTCTCTACCGCCCATCTCGCTTCGAGAGTTGCTCGAAAGTACCCGCAAACCGCGAGTCACAGACAGAGTCAAGCTCGCCCACGCCATAAGCAACTGTCTACTGTATCTGCATGCCGTAAACTGGCTGCACAAGGGCCTGCGCAGCCACAACATCATATTCTTCCGCTCCACCAGCGGCCACGTCGACTATTCAAAGCCGTATCTGTCTGGATTTGACTTCTCCAGGCCCGCCCGGGCAGATGAGATGACGGACATTCCTGGGCCGGGCGACGACGCCGAGTACAACCTATACAGACACCCGCATGCGCAGTCAACAAATCCCGAGGAGCGCGAGCGCTTCAAGAAGAGCTTCGACATATACAGTCTAGGCGTTCTCCTGGTTGAGATCGCGCACTGGGCAACTGTTGAAAAGCTCCTCGGCATTGACATGAATGCCGCCAGGGGAAGGCCGTCGATTGCGCTCCGAGTGCGCGAGAGCCTGCTCGCTGAGGAGCAGATTGCCGAGCTGGGCGCCTGCATGGGCGCCGTGTATGAGGCGGCCGCTCAAAAGTGCATCGCGGGAGGGAAAGAGCTGGGCTTATCTGATGATGATGACGAGACCAACGACGCGGTTGCGGCCCGCCTTTCTATGGTCCTCCATGAGGAAGTGGTCAAGCCGCTCGGAGATGTCCGGATTTGACTTGGGCTAGCCCATGGGATCCAGTTTACAGCCCTGTTCCTTTGCCCTGTTCGAACGAGATACGGCCGTTGGCCCCTAGTATCACAGTGCTCTTACCGAAAGAGTTGTTGAGTAGCATAGGTTCTCAGTCACCATGCTCATCAGAAGAGCGGTTCATCCGGCTCTGCTTGTGTTCCCAGTATAAAGACGGCAAGCTCCGGTCGGGCATAGGTCAGAGCCCTGGACGTAACATTCCATCAATCCCGATGGAGTGACAACTAGGGGTAAGAGCTCAGAACTGTCTGAAATTTACTTGGACCTGAATCCGGGGTTGTACTTGACCTTAACCACACAACCACTCCACCAAAGAATTCCAATGCTCAGGGATAGGGTTAAGGTTGTTATACATTTCAGTCATGTGAACTGGCGCTCTGGACGCATCTGCCTGCGCGGACAGTGCGAGCCTGCCTACTTTAGACTTTAGAGCACAGGCACAACCCATCGTTCCTAAGAGAATGAAGTCATCTTTCTCCCTCACGCAACCACCCGTACCGCAAATCGCGTTGCAGAATGGGCGTCCAAGATGGCCACATGCAAGACGACGGCGGTGAGAACCGCTCGAGCACACAACCACAGCCACAGCCGCTCCTGTCAATCAACCGCATACTCGCCTCCTATCCCCGCGAGCGTCTGTTCGTGCACCCATTTCCGTGGAGTTACCGACAGTTGAATCTTCTAGGATGCCGCTTCCATTCTCGCGGTGAGGCCGGCAGCGCTGGTCCCAACCCGCCAGACCTTTCGAACGACCGCGTTGCTCGTCGTCGCCTAGCTCGCGCTGGTAAATTGGCGTCCTCTATAGAGAGTCGTTTATCCGACGATGATCAAGAATGGCGGGACTTGACCGAAACTATCAGCGTGGCTCTCAGGACAGTCGGCGGTCCCCTCACGATTGACCGCAGGTATGTGCTTTTCCCGTTCCCCTTCATAGGCGGTCTTCCCCCTGGCGTGCACTGACACCACTTGGGTGTCCTAGTCGGAAGGTTTGGCTCTATTTCAGCCGACAACGGCGTGTCATGATTCCGTATTGCCATGTGTCGCTTCCGATTCGGAGCCCTGATACCGAGAATGTTGTCTTTGCCTTATTCGACGTTGATGAGCATGAGCTCCGTCGACAAGACCATTTCAAGTCGTGGAACAGAATGAACAATATGGATGTGCCTGGGATATGTCGTTATTTCACCCTATCAAAGCGCCATACTCCCCCTCCCCCCCCCCCCCCCCCCCCCCCCATCCTCAGAAAGATCCGTACTTAATGGCTCTCGTCATCGCCTTGGCACAAGAGCAGCGGCGCTGTTGTGCAGCACAACCGCCGCCCAGCAGCTTCACGGTAGGCCCCTTCTTTCTCTCCTTCATCCATTTTGCACTCTAACCCAGTGCTTCGCTGGCAGGTTCGCCTTCTCTGCGCCGATAGGGCGAAACCATCACCCTTCCATTTTTACGTTGCCCACGTACAATGCTCCTTTCTTGACAGGTTGGATTTCCCGAGTAAAGATCCGCCGGTTCACCCGGGGCTCGACGTCTACCATTGGCGCATCCCAGCTGAGCATTACGGGACTTCGCCAGAACGACTCGACCGCGCGATAAGGCTGGATTGCTGCGGGCAAACATACGGCGCCAGCGATGCGGGTGACGCCCAAGAGAAGGTGGGATGGAAACGCAAACGGGATGATGATTCGGATAATGGCGGATGATGCATGTCATAGGTCCAGTATCTCCGGCTTAACTACACCTTGACCAGGAGGTTATTTACCTAACTTGAGCTACAGTTTAATATCCGCCAGTACCTTGGTTGGGAGAATGACAGCCCGTCCCCTGACGTTGGTATTTAGCCCCAACAATGTGCACAGGGTCTGTTTGGGAAAGGTACTCTGAGTACGCAGCTACGATCACGTTATTGTATCAGCAACTCTGCGAGCATCCAAGTTGGCCCCAAATGGGCCTCCGTGACTGGGGATATCAAGACTCAAGACTCCCTGTTGTGATGATGACAATCCACCAACGCCATAACATCATGACCAAACCATCCCAGCCCTATATAACCATCTATGAGCAGACCCCAACGCCCACCAACGCCAAAACCTTCGCTTTTCCATACCTCTTTTCCATACCGGAGCCAACCGCTCTCCCACCGCGGACAACCCGCCAGATCAAACGAAGTCGGAAAACAAAAAAGCATATCAAACCCTCAGATCAACCCTCCGAATCCCCCACCACAGAACCCCGCTCTCACTCTTCCCCCAACCCCCCGCCAACGGCCCCCTCGACCAGTAATGCCTCCTGCCCTAGGTACTACTCGTGCGGCCGCACCCGGCGCCCAGACACCCGTCCTAGCCGGCACATGGTCAACGCACTTGGTGAATGTGTCGGCGAACGTTGGTACATGTTTTGTATGCCTTAGCCGGGGTTGGGGTCCTGGCCGCAGGGGAGTGAGCCCAGGGAGGGGTGACAGAGGCGAGGTTGGAGGCCGGGCAGGCTATGGGGGAACTTGGGGGAGAGTTGAAGTGGTGACGTCGAGCCGGAGGGAGCGTGCTGCGGGTGGGTTGGGAGTTGGTGTGCTTTGGGTGTGTTTGTTAGTTAGAGGGGTTGGTTGATGGGGGAACGGGAGGGTGGATAGGAGGCTTGATAACCGGCTGGCCGGGTGAGGGCCGATGGACCGGTTACCCACATCCATCGGACTTGCAAAAGCAAGATGACATGTAAACGAAACAAATCGCTAGCACGGTCGAAAACAAAGGGGGGGAAAAGGAGAAAAAAAGAATAGTAAAAAAAGGAAGAAAAGAATATAGTAAAAACTCACCTCTTCTTCCGCGCCACCGTAACCCCCACGCCCACCGCGAGAGCCGCAACAACCACTAACACCCCAAGCGCCAAAACCACCCAGAATAACCGCCTTCTCACCCCGCATATCCTCTCTTTAGTCTCCCCAGACGGGGCCGCCACCACCGGTTCCCGATCAAACGGACTCTGGGAATCAACGTCACTATACCGCCTGTCGCTACTCCGACTACTATACGGCGGTGCTGTGGTCGCTGTATTCGGTCGAAGCTCGTTGCCGGGCTTTTCCCAGACTTTGTTTGTAAGGTTACTGCTGGGGTAGAGGTGGTACTGGGAGTGTTGCTGTCGGTGGTGCCCGTGGTGATGATTGGGACTGGCGACTTCGAGAGCGGGTTGATCGTCGGGACTGGTGACGACTTCGAGAGCGGGTTGCTCGAGACTGGCGGCGACTGCAAGAGAGGGTTTGTCGGCGACTTGTAGGCCTGGGTCTTCGAGAGGCGGTTGCTCGGGGACTTGTAGGCCTGGGTTCGGATCGTGTTCGGTGAAGGGCTGGGGCGTGCGGACCAGCTCGATGCCGTGGCCTTGGATGAGGGGGTCGTCGGGGGGGAGGGGGAGGGGGATGGGAGGGGGTTGTTGTGGTTTGGGCTCCATGTTGCTGAGATGGGAATGGGCGCTTGCATGTGTCGGTGTTGATCTGGTTGATGCTGTGTCGTATGGCCTACGGGTTTGTTGATTTCGCTCCAGATATGTTGATGACGGTTAAAGGAGGTTACTCGTGTGAGTTGAAAAAGAACTTGAATTTGAGTAGCAAAAGAACCAAAACAGAGGCACCTTGGGTGCAGGGTTAGTTCAATGTCATGCCATGTCAGCAACAGCAACCCTCCCCTGTCGGCTTGGGAACATTAAGCTTTTCTTTCTTTTCCCAATGTCAACACAACTCCGCTCGTCCCCTCCCGCGGGACCCGGGCCTGAAGCCCGAGATGGGGCGATGATCGCTACGAAGTAACCTCATCCAGGGGTTGCTTGGCGCAGCGCCAGGGTTGTGCAACGGCTGCCAAGGTCAGTGCTGAATCTTGATGCCATGTCGTTGGCAGATGATGCAGTGCGGCCTGTGTCTTGTACTGTGTACGAAGAAACTGCATGAGAGGTGAACCGAAATGTTGAGTGTGAAATCGTGTTTCAGTCAGGTGTTCGTAGAAAGATTGTTGATGTTGAAAAAGGAGAAGAGCAGCGAACGAAGGCCACTGTGTTCCTGGCTGCCAAGACATTGGGGATTTCCAGGGGATTTCCAGAGATCGACCGCACCCTAGCGTGCCCTACGGACCGACCCGCACTGTGTTCTGTCAACTTCAACTTCCCGAAACAACCAAAATTATTTACGATTCTGCACAACAAACACAACTGTGTGTTCGACGAAGCATTTGTCGCAGAAAATAGCCACATGGTGGCCGCATCCAAGGTAGCCAAGAGGCATATCCTTGACTCGCCAACACGCGTACCTGCGTTGCACCATGCATCGGAAGTATTGCAACTTGGCAACTGCCCCGGGAACGATGCTGACACTGCTGACGAGATACGGGTTCAAAATCCGGATGGAAGCATGTCATTTCGTTTGTTTTGCCTGCATCTGGCACGCGTCTGCGGGCCGGGAATCGCCGATCTTCATTGATGACTTTCGTCCGGGTACGGAGGACAGTTTATGGTTGAGTTTTATCGAAAAGGGGTATCTGAATTGACCTGAAGAAAAGAAGCATGGAAGGAAATAAGAAAAGCCAAAAAGACAACATCTCAAACAATCACTTCTTCCGCCCACCATGACGCCCCGGCAAGGTTGGCTCTCGGCCACTCCGCGGTAGCGCTGACGGGCACTAGGATGCCTTGATATCGAGAGCTGCCACAGCTTGGCTGTTCTGCGCCTTGTTCTCGGTAATGGCCGCCGTGCCCGTCGAAAAAGGGTTCTCCTCCTCCTCCATCGCTCCCGTTTCCGGCCCCGGTGCCGCGTCATCGACTCCCGGGTCGTGCATCGAGCCAGGCTCGCAGCTCTTTTTGCTCGTAAGACCCGACGACGACTTACCATTTGTGGTCGCCTCAGTCGCCGAGCCAGATCTCAACTTGCCCACCTCATTACCCTCCCCCAAAACAGCCTCGAGCCCATCCCCGCTCTTCAATGCATCCAGGGCCCTCTGCGCAACGTCGACGTTCTCAAACACGGCGTTCCAGTCCCCACCCTTCCGCAGTCTTCTCGCGGCACTCGCGCCAAACCCTCCCATCAGCCCCCTCTGTTTCCTCTGCTCGGACCGCTTCATCTCAGCCCACAGTTGTCGCATCAACTTCCACCCCGCGACTACCTCCTCTTCCCTCTCCTTCTGCTCCGCCTCATCCAGTGCATGGAGCTGCTTGTCTCCCTCCACCATCCGCGCCCTTCTGATATACTTGACTGGCTGCCGACCCCTCTCGGCCTGCTTCACAACCCCTTTTAGCGTATACCCGACAGGTCCGATCAGCGCCGCAATGTCCTTGAGCACGAACCCCGTCAAGCCCATGCCTACCCCGGACACGAACCCTCGCACGCCTTCATCACGGGCGCCCCGATAGGGAAGCCGCACGACGCCGGTCCAGCCGTCGTAGATGCCGTACACGAACTCGTGGCGCGCAGCCCGAAGGCCGGATCGGAAGCCGGTAACTCGTGTCGGGCGGCGGACGGTGTCGTCACCGTAGAGGCGAGGGGCGTTGTGGAAGCCTTGGGTGAGCGCGATGGAGAGATCAACCGGCGTGCGAACGAGGGCCGTGGCCGTTTTCTTAGCACCGCGGCCAACCTGGCGGACGACGTCTTTGGCGGGGCTTGCGGCTGCTGTCGATGTCGATGTCCTGCGGCGATGTATCGCGTGGGTCGTTGTCGTCTCGACATGAGGAACGTCGGTTTCGTTGCTGCTACCATCTCCTTCTGATCCGTCATCGCCTTTCTCCGTCTTCTTCTGCCGCTCCTTTTCCCGCTCCTTTTCCCGCTCCTTCTCCCGCTTCCTCCTCTTTTTCGTGTTCTTCGCGACCCGGTACGGCACCCCTCCGATGCCCCCAAACACGTCCCCTACCGAACTCATCAGCGACCCAGCTACGCCGGTAACCGGTTCCCCGGGCCCCTCAAAGTCGTTCCACTCATTATGCCTTAACAGCCGCAGCTTCTTCCACGACAACAGCCCTTTTTCCACCAGCATCTCGGCTGCGACCGCACTCAGCCTCAATCCTGTGTCCCTCATCTGCCACACAGCCACCCTGTCAGGCAAGATGGAGCACCTCATCGATTTCTTGCCCTTCAGCACTAGCCCCTTATGAAACGCCCGACAGGCATTCTCGGCTCCATCACCCTCTAGCTCGATATCCCGTGCAATTTTCTCGGCAGCCTTTCTCGCATCGTCAGTGATACAATACCGGATGCCGTCAGCCAGCTTCTCGGCCGTCAAGTTCTTGTACGGGACCGGCGACGGTCCAGCACCGGCATTTTCTACCATGGTGCCCCAGAAATGCTGGTCACCGAAGAAGGGTACTATCATGACTGGCTTTCCACATTTGAGAGTGATCGCCGTAGTCCCAGCTCCTCCGTGAATAACACAGGCCCTAACCCGCGGAAACAGCCAGTCGTGCGGCGTGTTGTCGAGCAGAAACACCTCATCGGGCACGTCAACGCTATCGCCGCCCAAACCGCCCCATCCCTTGGAGACGAGCGCCCTCACGCCCGCCATCTTGACCGCCTCGAAGATCATTGAAGTAAACCGGTCAGGGTCGTCAACAACAATGGATCCAAAGCCGATGTAGATGGGTGGTTCGTCACTCGACTCGAGGAATTTGGTAAGCGGATCAGGCGGCTTGAACGACGAGGCAAGATCCAGAAAAACAAAGCCCGCAATGTCCACCTCGGGCCCCCAGTCCGGCGGCTTCGGCACCAACCCCGGGCTCCACAGATACGTAAACGGTACATGTTGTCTGTACGTGGCTCCCGGCGCCCACAGCGTCGACACCGGATCGAGCCCCAGCGTCTTTTCGCGGAAATCGTTCACCAGATCGCCTAGTCCCTGCCACACCATCATCTCGACGAGCGGATAGCTCATGAAGTTGGTGTACCCGGGGTCGACGTTGGACCGCTTAATGCTCGCCAGCGGATGCGGAAACGCTTGCGTCGGGGTATACGGGAAGGTGAACATCAGATGCAGCGGTATACCCAGTGCCTCGGCGCTAAAAATGTCAGCATCTCCCATCTCTGGATAGTTTCAGGGGCAACCCCCTCTCAACCACCACCACCTCATCAAAAGGAAAAAAAAAACACCTACCAATGAACATGCGCAAAACTCGGCGGATTCGCAATAATCGCATCCGCCACAAACGGATCCCTCCCACCACTCCCCATCAACCTCAAATTCCTCGGATCCCCCTCGTCATCCGCCGAGTTGATACACGCCCGCCAAAACCCCTCAAACATGCCCGCCATGGCCGCCCGCCGCCTCCCGACATCCCCTGCTTTCACCGACGACAGCGTCGGGATCATGCCCGGGTTTTTCACCATGAAGGCCATCAGCTCGGACGGGTCGCCGCCGACCGAGAAGAACTCGACGCCGGGGCCGCAGTCGTCAGAGACGAAGCTGCGGAAGGAGGGGTGCGTGGCGATTCGGACTGTCGGGGGGGTGAGATGTTAGTCATATTATCCCCTTTCTAAAAAGGGGTTGATGGCTCAGGGGAAATTCGGAAGGATACAGGCCGTACTGGGGCCTGGAGGCTCTTTGGGCTGCCATAAAGCGGGGAAAGGGTTTTAAAAGGGGCAAGGAGTTTCGGTTCGACATACCTCTGTGGCCGTGCTTTTCATGCAAGAGCTTAGCGATCTTAAGGAAAGGTTGCGCGTCACCGCGGCTGCCGATGACCATGATGACGATGTTGAGGCTCGGACAAGGGGGTTCCTCTGGTTCTGCTTCGGGAGGTGGTGGTGCGGCGGTGGAGGTGGATGAGCGGCGGGAGCGTGGTTCTGGCTTCTTCTTGGCCTCGTCGATGGGTTTGGTCAGCGGTGCCATCTTGCGCGCTGCGGTGCCCAGCGCTTTGGCGAGGTACCCCGTGTTGCTGGTGTCGTGGAGAGAGATGGACAGGCGGCCGTCGCGCTTGGAGACTTTGCCTTTGGTGCGGTAGTGCTCGTTGGCGACGTGGAAGCGGCGGAAGCGGTCGTGTTCCGAGGTGTGTTTGGATTTCTTTTTCATGCCGTTTTCCTTCGCATTCTCTTTTCCGTTCTCTGGCTTCTTCTTCCTGATTATGCCAAATTTCCGTCCCTGCCCGTCGTCCTCTTCATCCTCATCAGAAGAAGATGACTCGCTGCTCGAGCTACTATCATCCCCCTCCCCTTCCGCGTCTTGAAACGGACGTTCCATCCCGGGTGCACTGGTTCCCGCCCGATGCATCACGGGGATGCTCTGGCTCTGGCTCTGGCTCTGGCTCTGGCTGGGCAGCTCGGCCGTCCATTGTTTTCCCACTGCCGGACTCGGCCATTCGGGGTGACGGTGCCGGCTGGGCCCCGCATCGGATGGTCTCTGTTGAGGGCTTGAGGTGGGGGGTGGCTTTGTTGCGGGCGGGACGTAGGATGGGTAGATGATGTTGCCGTTCGCGTCGCGAACTATTGTGACTGGCCGGTCATTGGGGGTGGTGGTTTCGGTGCATACCGGGCCATTGGGCGGGGTCTCGAGTTCTGACATTGTGCAGCACTCTGGTGTAGATGGGAGGTGGTAGATCAGTGGGTACAAACTCCAGGTGAGAGAACTAATTCAAGAAGTAGGCAGATGGTGGACTCATTGTAGGACGATACCTCCAGTTGTTTTCCATACATCTTGGAAGGCTGGCAAATTCAAGAACGAGGCGAGCGCGTCAAATCTCAACTTCGTGGCTTGTTTCGCCTCCGAGTGTGCTGTGCAAGTGCCCAGACTCACTCGTGTTCCTGACGTAGTGCCGAGCTGCAGCCGATCAACCCAAGGAATTAGTGACATGCACTGGAGACTGACTTTGCCTTGGCGCCTCTGGCAATTGGGTAGCGCGAGCAATGCAAATCACCTTGGCAATTTCCTCTCTATCACTTCTTGTACATACATGTATTGTACAGTACAGGTTCTAAGTGTGCAGCTGGCCTGCTGAGCTGGGCACATTGCAATTCATCTGTAAATACACTGATAATGACATCATCAACAGCGCAACCGACAGGGGTCTGATTTTGGCTCGGCGCTAATGCTGGCTGGACCCACTTGGTGTTTGTGGAGAACCGGAAGAAGTGTTCCAGACCACCAGCCAAGCAAACCCAAGTGGAGGGTATGTTCCGTGGTACGGAGTACTTCGTACGTGTTTGTGAGATTATCTCGGGGAGTCAAGTCAGTCCAAGTCTTGGGTTATTCGATCGTGATCAAGTTGAGCCTTTCACAAAAAAAGTAAAAGGAGAGATGAAAGGAAAATTAGGCTAACTACTACGAAAGGAAGGAAGGTGGCTAAAAGGAGAGAATAGATGAAAGCGGGAATAAACATGAGAAAAGACAGAACAGTCTCCTTCTATTCGAGAGAAACGAGGCAAAATTCCCAAAGGACATAAGATCCAAATCCACCTTTCGTAAGGATGTTACATACATATATGTAATTCCTTCTTTTGAAACTGGAGTCAACTGCACTTTGCATTTCCCACGGCAGCAAATCATTTACTCTGGAAAAGGGGTTAAAAGGGGGCTCGCATACAAATTACTCTTCTGCAACCACAACCATGTTAGAATGTTGTAGATGTATTTGTCCGCACCTCTGTGTTCTTTGCGTCATGTTACGAATTCATTTCCTATTTTTTCCGCCCAATGTAGGGGAATCTGGATTAACTCGGGAGAATCAGCGTGAAAGATGAACTTTTTACCAATCTTGACCACCCGAGCTACCCTTCTACTCAAGAGTCCTCGAGTTCCGGCTACCCTACAGCCACCCCAACCTCTTCCACACCCAACTCCCGCCTCCGAAGAAGGCCGTCGCACCCGTAAATGCAATTAGCCCCCCATACCCACTCCCATACCCACCAAACGCCTGCCCCTGCCACGGCATCCCCTTCAACAGCGCCTCACTCAACGGGCCCGAAACCACATTCCCAACCCCGCGCCCCATGGCCAAAAACGCAAACACCATACTCGGGTCCACCCACGTCCCACTCCCACCCTCCCCCTCCCCACCCCCACCCCGTGCCGTAATATCCTTCATCACCCCCGGCCACGCCGAGGTATACGCGCCCGCAAACAACCCATACACCACACAAAACAGATACAACACCGGCAGATTCACCGACAGCCCCCACAACAAAAACGTACCCAGCGTCGCACCCACCGTCGACACCAAGAAACACGTCGTCACCTCGAGCCGATCAATCAGCGAGCCCATCGCCACACACCCAAACACACTCGCGACATTGATCAGCATCATGGTCACCACCGCGGGGAAGGAGCCCGCGCCCAGGATGGTGCTCGCGTACGAGGGGAGGTAGATCCCCGGCAGGAAGAAGCCGACCGACTGGAGGACGTTGAACAGCTGGTAGAGCATGAACGGGCGGGAGACGACAAAGCTGAGCGGCGCGAGGGGTTTGGCGTGGTGGGTGGTTTTCGTGATGGGCAGGCGGGGTTTGACGAAATATGCCAGGGGCGCGGTGAGGGCAAAGACGGCGCAGGCAAAGATGCGGAGGGTGGTGCGGTGACCCATGGTGGAGAGGAGGTGTTCGAGGAGGAGCGGGAGGACGACGCCCGCGAGGCCGGTGGCGGACCACATGATGCCGAAGGCGAGGCCGCGGCGGGCGAGGAACCATTCCTCGAGGTAGATGATGCACGAGGCGTAGGCGATGGAGCCGCCGATGGCGTAGAAGATGCCTTGGGTGATGATGAGGTGGGTGACGGTGGTGGAGAAGGAGGAGAGGGCGAGGGCGAGGCACATGATGAGCAGGCCGGCGATGGTTGAGTAGCGGCCTTGTTTGGGGAAACGACGGTGTAGGCCCATGACGAGCGGGGTGTCGAGGTACATGATGCCCTGAGGGGGTTAGCAAGGATGAGTGGGGGGTTGAAGAGATAGGTGAGTTACCAAAGCGCATGTTCCGACGACGGGAATGTTGCTCGCTCCGGCAAACGGCTCGTGGGTGCTGTAGTAGCTCTGGAAGACGCCAAAGCAGTAGCCGAATCCTGTGGGGGGTTAGGATTGGATTTGTGCCACTCAAGGAGTCAGTATCCAACATACCCCAGACAAGCGCCTCAATCATGAAGCACGCAGCTAGAAACAACCAGGCGTCCTTGCCGCCGTCAACCGGAGGCAGACTGGGCATCTCGTGCTCCATACCGGCCGTGCCATCCTCGACGCGGCGTTCCGGGCTGGTAGTCCGCGGCGACGAGTCGAAGCTCTGAAGCTCGGTGGCCATGACGGCTTCGGTGTCCGATCTCATTGTGCATGAGTTGAGAGTGAGGAAGGGAGTGGAAAGTGAACCCTACTCCCTTCGCCATGAAGTTCGTGCATGATAAGTCCGGTGCCGGGACCGTATCCGGAGGATCGAGAGAACTCCACATCACGCCCTGTGATTGACCGTCGATGGAGTCTGCCAACGAATTGGCCAATGAGCGAAGCGCGCGTCTCCGATCCGCCGTGACCTGGTCGAAGTGCTCCGAAGACGCTCGGTATACTTTAGAAGTGCCAACCTTGAATCGGCGATCATAACGTAAACGAAACTTTCCGAGGAACTTTCCCGTAGAGGCTAATGCTGTTGACTGAATGACCTCGACATCGAAATGTGACGAAACGCTCAGCTTTTGAAAAGTGCTTCGCATCCTAACTATCTACACATAAGTACGCACCAAATAGGACGGCTAATACTTTGTAGTGTACAGTTGACGTAACGGCCCTTCCTATTCAGCCCCGTCTACCGGCGCAAAACGGTGGTCCTTCTCTTCCGATACCTCCAGCAGGACAGTCCTGGTCCTCGCCGCCTCCTTTATTTCGTCGAGTGTTGTCGCATCCTCTAGGACGTCCGCCTCGCAGGCCATGATGGCCAGCGAGCTGTTTTTCCACCCGGGGATGCCTCCTTGTCTGCTTGCCCATACCGTGGCTGCGAGGAACAAGGCGGCAGCCGTGACAATCGCGCCGTGCAAGGCGAACCATGGCCATTCGATTCGGTAGTACGTCGTTTGCACGCCTAGCTTGCCCCGGACAAGCGGCGCCTCGGATTCGGCATCTGCACCCGCTCGGATGGCGTAGCTCATGCTCGTGGCGAGGTTCCTGAAGAGGAATGGTATGTCTCCAACCGAGGTACTGTAGAATACCTGCGCCACACTTGGGGCGTACTGGCCATTGGACGCATCATGATAGCCGTTCAGACGTTGTCCCGGGGGATTGCTGGTGAAGTTGGCCGAGAGGGTGTCGGAGGAGAACTGCGTCTGGAAAAAAGACGATATAGAGTCGACAGCCGCCTGCGAGATGTTGAAGCGGCCGGAAGGGCCGGCGTCAAGCATGAGATCGCTTCGGCTAGCCACGGACAACACAGGATCGTACGCGATGCTCTTCCTCATCGTATCGTTGAATGCACCTCCCCACACCCTTTCGTCTAGGGCCCATGAGTCGGGGCTGCGGGTGACACCCGCCACCTCGTTGACAACCTCCTTCAAAATCCCGTTCTGGACCGCAGACTCGTAACGATTTACGCAGTAGTATAAGCCGCAGTCGAGAGCACGCACCTGGGTGTCTGGCCAAGCTGTGGGCGAGTTTGTCGGCGACATGGCTCGGATGATGCTTGTCCCCCAAATCAAAGTGTCGAGTTTCGTTCCCCCAAAGCTGACGGTTTCACTAGGATTGGCAGTACCCAGCAGTGTCATGGGGATCGTCATCTCGTCATCATGATTTTCGATCACGAGCCCGTTAGGCAGAGTGTAGAGAGTCGCGGGTTTTCGGAGGTCGGCATAGTTGGACCCCTCGACTACCAAGTAGAACAGTGAGCTGCAGTTGTCGCAAGACTGGCGAGTGAGTTGTAAAGTGACATCATTGCATGTGCTGCAAACCGATAGCGAAAGGAAGGGCTCCCAAGTGCAGTTACCGGAAGGGCAATGCGTGGGCAGTTGCTGGGATAGCACTGTTTCCGAGAGGGACAAGCCGGCAAAGACGGCTGACTGCATGTTGAAGTCGGCATCTGCATAGGCAGCGCCAACAACGCCCACATTCTGGCTGGGTCCTGGTGTCTGATGTTAGCACGAGTTTATCCATTCATCGAGATGGCTGGGCTGACCAGTAAGCGTTGTGAACCCCTCCTGCGTGGTGTACTCGCTGCCTTTGGAGTACTCTGACACCGGGAAATAGTAACCGTGTCATTCGCAAGGGACTCTGTGCCTTGTCTGTACTGGACAAGTTGTTGCGAGAAAGGGTCCATAGCAATCGCGAGGAGCGTGATCAGGACGCCAAACCGGAGTATGGCTCTGGTGGACCAGGTCAGCATGAGGTGCTCGCACCGCTCCCAACGCAGATGATAGAAAACAGTTGAACGCACCCTCCACGGACTCGCGGATTGAGAAGCAGAAAAAGACTGCCCAACGGCCCACGACTCGCACCATCGATATACTCAAAGTCCATCAACCTTCGCTGTCCCTGGCCAAACAGGATCCATTTCCACTGACCAGTGGCTTCCGCCACCGAGTAAATGACTGCTGCCTTGCTTGCCGTGGATAAGATGGACACGATGGCGTTGAGGTTGACCCCGCGCCACGAGAAGATCGGTTTGCCGTCATATACCGAGAGCAAGGTTGCCATGGCGCCCACCAAGGCGGCCGATGCAACGAGTCCCAAGATGGCCAAGCCCCATGGTGCCACGAATTTCATGGCAAGGTACGGAGGAACGAAAGGGGATGTTAACTCGAAATGGAGTTATGGGATGTCAAAGTGAATTTGGCGGGTCGCATCGCGAACGCCGCAAAGGCAAGGGCGCGCGACATGACAATTAAATAGCAGCTCCGCGAGCTGAATGCGAGGCGAAGTACGCCTTGCAACGGCAATCATTGCTGCTTGTTGAGAGCACTGTGCCACGTCGTGAGAGCCTCGATGTAACGGGGGCGGTAGGCAGCTGTGCATAGCCCGGCGATATGGACGACGAGACAGGTAAGGGCTCGAGTTTGGTCGCCGAATGCATCAAGCGGCGCAACGCTCGCGCCGCCGTATGGGGCTGATTAGGTACCAAGTAGGCTTCAAGAAGCCAAAACTGCCGATCCATCGTTCAAAAAAGAATTTCCTCGCGTATCGGCCAGTTCGAGGAAGTTTGAGCTTCCCCTCACCCTCACTGGCACAGCGAGGCTGTGAGCCTAGCATTTTCAGCAGAGGCTCTAGCGAATCAAAAGGTAGAAGGTGCTTGGCAGATGCCAACCTCCCGGGAACCTGGACGATTTTACGCCTCCCGGGGGCCGCAGCGGGGAGCCGAGGTCCGCAATGTGGGGAAGTGACCCCATTCGCGTCTGGGGAAACAACAACCGAGGACAACTTGCCGGTTCAGGACGATCGTTGTGTATTTAACTTGCAATGGATGCGCTTTCCTAGGTTCTGTCTTTCAATGCCAGCTTGAACCGAAGTTGGAACTCTCATTTTGTCTCATTGCCCCTCATTCTTTCCGTCCCGTCACCATGGAGTCCGCGTCCCCTATCCATCTCGAGTACCAGGGCCGGGTGGCCATCATCACCATTGACAACGACAAGAAGCTCAATGCGCTGAGCCAGTCCGGATACTATGACCTGGCCCAAAAGCTGCGCGAGATAGCCACCCACGACGAGGTTTACATCACCCTCCTCATCGGCAAAGGCCGCTTCTTTTCCGCGTAAGCACCCCTTTATTTCCTTGTTTACTTGGGCCCCCATCTCACTTCACCCCATCCCTACCATACCTCCCCAATAAGCAACCTAACACCCCCCAGCGGCGCCGACGTCTCCCTCTCCCGCCCTTCCGCATCCAACCAACCCGAATCCGAATCCATCCACCGCCTCTGGCTCCAATCCTTCGTCGCCTTCAACCTCAACATCACCCAAGCCTTCTACACCCACCCCAAGATCCTGGTCGTGGGCCTCAATGGCCCCGTAATCGGCCTGTCCGCGGCGCTCGTCGCCTTCGCCGACTTCATCTACGCGGCGCCCCACACCTTCTTGCTCACGCCCTTCAGCTCGCTGGGTCTCGTGGCCGAGGGCGGCGCGTCGCGCGCGCTGGTGCAGCGGCTGGGCGTGGGCAAGGCGAATGAGGCGTTGATTATGAGTAAGCGGATTGGGGTGGAGGAGTTGGTGGCTGCGGGGTTTGTGAATAAGGTGTTTGAGGGGTGTGGGAAGGGGGAGGATGAGAAGTTTCGGGGGTTGGTGTTGCAGGAGATTGAGGATCGGTTGGGCGAGCATTTGGTCGGTGACAGCTTGCTCGGCATCAAGGCGCTGATTCGGCGGCCGGAGCGGGATGTCTTGGATCGGCAGAATGTGGCCGAGGTGTTTGCGGGGTTGGATCGGTTTGTGAGCGGCGTGCCGCAGGAAGAGTTTTCGAAGGTTGCGACGGGCAAGAAGAGGCATAAGCTTTGAGCGCGTGTACAGTTTGATTCATCTCGCTTCCTTTGGGTATTATGTCAACAAGCCAAACAACAATCCCGTCCTCTTGAAGTAGTCCTGTGACGCCTTGGCTAGTCGTCCCTGTGCTGGACTCTCGAGGCCCGTCTTTTGCGATATCGTTTCCTCCAACTTCTTCAAGTGCTCTTCATCTGAGGCTGGGTGCGGTGCGATAAATGCCCGCAGGTAGTGGATGTCCAAGAGCCACTGCACAAGTAGGTCGTGGTGTTCGAGGCTTTCTTGAACTTCTCCACCCGCTTCCTTCTCCGGCCCTTCCTCCCCAGATTCTTGTTTATCAGTGTCTTTGGCCTCGTCCACTGACTCAGTCTTGGAATCTCCATCCAAGGTGCCAAGTGCCTCCAACCAGGCATCGTAAACTTGTTTACTCAGATGCCGCTTCAGGGCACCAACGGCGGCAGGGCTCCACAAGTCTCCTCCGGTATCCCCCATCGCTGTCGTCAGGTTTCTCAAGAACTTGAATGTCCCCGGGGACGGCGATCCCGGCAGCGCCGGCTCACCCTCCCATAGACTCCTGCCGACGACAGTCTTGCGTGCTAGTGCCACAGTCGCAAACTCATCCAGGGACGAGACGACAACGGTCGCCGCCAATGCCTCGTGAAGCGACGGCACCACAGCCAAACCAAAGGACTTGACCTCCGCAATATCCGGCAACCTCACCCGTACGTCTCGGAGTAGCCGCAAAAAGTACATGGCAACAGCGCCGTTGTTCGGACCCTCTCGTTGTGCGTTCCATAGAGTCGTGAGTTGGTCGTCCAGGCGCTTGAACGCCTCAACCAGCAAGCGGGTTAGGTGCTGGCTCAGCGCCAGCGGGTCGTCCGTTGCAAGCAGCTGCTGGCGTTCCTCGATCGTCTCCTCATCTTCAATCTCGTCAACATCGTTATCCCACCTCTGCCGCTTCAGTTGGTCCACGACCTGTCCCACGTCGTCGATGACGTGGAACCAGGACTTGTAGCTCGTCACGGCCTTGGAGACGGCATCGTTCCTGCCGTATAGTCGCGCGACAACGTCGTGCGTGAACTGGGCGGCGTCGGAGGGTTCTGTGTCGAACGAGTCTGCGTCCCAAAGGCTCTGGTGTCGGTCCGTCGTGCCCTCGCGCCAGGCATCCAGGGTGGCGGAGACTTCGGAGCCGACAAGACGCAGCTTGGTCACCTTAACTTCAAGAACCCGCAGCATATGTTTGTTGATCGCTTCGCGGAGCTGGTCCAGCATGATGGACGGGTCGAAGCCGCGCGCCTTGCCGCCTTCAGCGATCCACAGCTTGAGAACGCTCGTTCGCAGGTCGACAATGGCCTTAAACTCGGTCATGCTCTCCAGTGTCTTTTCCAGGCCCTGGAGTAGAACCTTGCTGCCCGAGCTCGCCCAGCTGGTGAGCATCTCCCACGCCTGCTTGACATCCAAGTCATCGTGCCGAATAAAAGGCGTGTAGAACTGAATCTCGTCGCCGCACCACCTCTTGTAAATATCCAGCCGCAGTCCCTCCATCTGCTTCAGTGACGCGTTCTCTAGTAGCCGGTCTTTCTTGAGCGCGACCAGCGCATCCGTGAGCTTCTGCGGCACCAGCGCCTGCACATCCTGCAGCGTCTTGGTATAGAGCCCCAGCGCCCTGAGCACATCCTTAGGGTTCCGCACCGCCCTGTCGTCCTCATCCTCAAGCGCTAGAGATATTGCCTCACTGCGCACCCTCAAAAAGTACCGCAGAACATCCCGTGCCCCGGCGCTCTCCGCCAGACTATACGCGCTCAACGCGCTCAGCACATCCCCCTCCCTCATCGCCCTCGCGGCCCCGCTTCTCAGCACAGCATTGACACCCGCCATCACCCTCCCCTTTTGTACCCCCTCCAAACTCTTCCTCGCCGCCTCCCCTTCCCCAACCCCCAAACTCTTAACCAACAACCTCCCCAACACATACAGCCTCGCCGCCAACACCAACCTCTCCCCCCTCCCCTCAACCTCCTTATGTCTCAACACCCCTTCCAAGCCCAGCAAACACGCCCCCAACAACCTCCCCCTCGCCCTCTCCCCCACCTCCCCCTTCCCGCCACCAGTCGTCGTAGTATGTTCCACAAACCCCCTCAAACCCTTCCCCTTCCCACCCACCACCCCCCGTCCACACCTCCCGCCCATCCCCCCCAACAATCCCAACACCTCGTCCATATCCGAGCGCATCGCGACGATTGTGTCGGCGGTCCCCAGCAGGTCGCGGTAGGAAGCACCGACTTGGGTGCGCAAGCGCGCAGAGACATCGGCGACGTGGGTGTGCAGGGCGCCATGGATGGCGCGCAGCTGGGGGAGGGTGTGTTGGGCGGAGGAGAAGAGGGCGGCGGAGGAGGTGAGGGCGGAGAGGTCGGTTTGCGGGGGCAGGTTGGGGTTTGGTGGGGGGGATTTGAGGGACATTTTTGTTTCGGTTTTCGGTGGATGGTTTGGGTAGGTATGTTATGTGTTGGTAGGGTCGGGGTGATGGGTGGATGGTGGATGGAAGTAGAGGCGGATGGGAAGTCGCAATGTCCCTTGTCCCAGTCGGGTTGGAGAAGCGGATTGTTATGTTTTTGGGTGTGCCATTGACGGGTATTCGTGCGCGAGGCGTGGAAGTATCGTTTTTATGTATGGGCGCACTGGTTCGGAGCAATTGGCGCGGAAATGGTGGCGGGTGGTCGTGATGGAATTCGTGTTCAAGATGCTGCTGAAGCTCTGTTGTGCCAGCTGTGGTTTGACAGAAAGTTGATTGATCGTCAACCCTAACCCTTAGTAATTACCCCTAATGCTCAGTTTGCTGGGGACCACTTGATCTAACTACAGAGATATCAGGACACAAAGGACCGCTGGAAAAGCAGCTTCTTTGTCAAGCAATTACTGCATCGAAGATCCCCGGGTCTCTTCACGAAATGCTGAAAACCCAGCAAAAAAGAGAGGCTTGAATCAGGGCAAGGGCCAGGGTTCGGGTTAATCAAGCATCATCACTGTGCCGAGAATGCTACCGATGTACTCGGGACAACTAAAACAGCACGTTTCCAATCCATGGCGGGACGTCACGAGAATCCGGTCCTCCATGACGAGCACACACTCATTGATAAGCAGCGGTGTGGTCGACAATTACTCATCACCGCCCGACCTCCAGAATGGTGGAGCCCGGCCGGTGCCGCGGCCGAGGACCCCGCCCCCGCGCGAGTCGGGGTTGAAATTCCACCAGGCCCCGGCTTCAAGTCGGCTTAAGACACAAACTCCGGCTCTCACTGAGACATAAAATACTTGTTCCTGAGACAACTCAACCCAGCCGCCTCAGCCAGCAAGCCCTCACATCCCCAACATGCCCCTCCCGGAACTCCCTGTCCTCGCTGCCGAGGACTCACACCTCTCCAAAAAGTTCGGCCCCGAGACAGCAAACTACTTCTCCGGCAGCCCACTCAACCGTCTCTCCTTCCTGCGTGAGGACAATGCATTCCTCCAGTCCGCCTTCTCGCACCCCCATGCCCGGTTCCTGCTCCTAAACAACCTGCACCCGCTGGTGCAGTCAGACCCGGCGCACCTCGCCTTCGCGACACACGCCGACGTGACGCGGCTCACGGGGGCGGATCCGTTCGCCAAGACCGAGGCCGAGATGATCCGGGACTATGACTCGACGGAACAGCACACCATCATTGTGTTCTTAGGCATCGACGAGAAGAAGCAGCTCCCGCTGGGCGAGAGCGAGGGCGGAGAGCCGTTTACCTACAAGACGTTTACGGGTGCGCCCTACTTTGCGGTAGATGTCACTCCGCGCGGGGGCCGCGCAGATGCGGCCAACGCCCTGATCACCGCGGTCAAGGAGAAGGGGTTCACGTTCCGCGATAACTCACCTCGGCATATGGGACTGCACTCTGGGCAGGGTAAGCACACCTCCAACCCAACTTCGAAGCCACTCCAACCCCTCGGAGCACACCTTGACTGACACATCCAGCGGCCATGTACGGCTACGCGCGCGCCATCATCGACTGGAACGCGCGCACCCCCTTTTGCGCGCAGTGCGGCCAACCCACCCTCTCCGTCCACGCCGGCACCAAGCGGGTGTGCCCGCCCACAGACCGAGCCACCGGCGAGCGCAAGCCGTGCGCGACGCGCGGCACCGTATCAAACCACAGCTTCCCGCGGACCGACCCGACCGTCATCATGGCGATCGTCAGCGCGGACGGGACCAAGGTGCTCCTCGGGCGGCAGCGGCGGTACCCGCCGTACTGGTACAGCACGCTGGCCGGGTTCCAGGAGCCCGGCGAGTCGATCGAGGAGGCGGTGCGGCGCGAGGTGTGGGAGGAGAGCGGGGTGCGGGTCGGGCGGGTGATCCTGCACAGCTCGCAGCCGTGGCCGTTCCCCGCGAGCCTGATGATTGGCGCCATTGGCCAGGCGCTTCCCGGGGAGGGGGAGGAGATTTACTTGGGGCATGATGCCGAGCTGGAGGCGGCCAAGTGGTTTCCGCTCGAGGAGGTCAAGGAGGCGCTGCGCACGGGGACGAGTAACCTGGGCGAGGGGCCGTCTGAGGGGTATGTAGAAGGCGCGTTGCGTCTGCCCCCGGCGACAGCCATTGCGAATCGCTTGATAACGGCGGTTGTGGAGGGGTGGTGGGTTCAGCCGAGGATGTAGGGGTGGTGTTCAGCGTTCATGCTATAGACGGACGAATAGAGCATGGAGTCAAGGTCCGGCGCGTAGATTTCCAAGCGTGTATTGATCTTTTGAAGCGTCCATTTGGGTGCATTGAGCTCGTATCGCGAATAATATCCATGATTTCAACGAAAAAACGATCAGACATCAAGTCACGATATATCATACAGTGAAGCAAGAGTTAACTTCCAGTTAAGACGCGAACCTCAAAGAGCCTCCACCAGCAAAGGCGCGAACCCTTCCCGCGAAAACCCTGGCCCCACATCCACCCTAATCAGCCAATCAACTTACCCCACCAGACCCCACCACCTCCCTCCGCCAAACCAGCCCTATAAATTTTCGGCGCCCAGCCCCAAACCTTTCCCTCTTTTTTTCCTCATCTACATCAGCAAACACGCGCGGCACATCCGCCCTTCTGCACCGCCATGTGAAGGGGGCGGAACAGTCGTGCGTGTTTGTTGAGACCAGGTGGCTCCACAAATGTGGCTTGCTGAGGGTTACTGTACTTATTCTCTATGAGTCTTCCTCCGTTCCCGGCCCCCTAAATCAAGCGCCTTCGCGGGCGTCTGACCACCCTTCCCTTTTTACGAGCCGCGGACGGCGACTCTCGAGGTCCGTGACGGTGGGGTGGTCCCGACATTTCATATTCCCTTTCGATGGGATTTTGATAGGAGTAGGATAGTTTTGTGCGTTGGTTTTGCTGTGTCGATGTGACGAGGGCGATCGATCGATCGACCGACCCAGGTGTCGCAACTGCCGTGGTTTTGGGACGTCAGATTCTGCGTGTTCAAATTGTTCCAAGTCGCTGTGCCCTGCGTCGATTGTCGATCCTGAGCCTGCACCATTTGTCGAGTTTTTCTGCCACGGCATTTCACTCGTGAATGCCTTGCTGTCGAACGGATTGCTTGGCGAAGCCAGTGCAACATCTCGTGCTGTCTTGACACTTTGAGATGTCGAGGTCCACGTTGAATGTATCGCGACGGCTTGATGCTTTGTGGCCGGCTGGACAACCATCTGGCCTGGCCATCATTACGAGCTGGAGCACCGAGATGAACCACGAGTCGTGCCGTTTGCCCCGCATCCCTGACTGGATCTGGCTCGAGGGCGGGGTGGCAGAAGGGAGAATCACACATTCATCATCTACAGCGCGGCAGCAATATCGAGAATTCACAGAACAAAACATCGATCTCATTCAGTCAAGTATGCTATCGCGTCCTGCCCCGTGAAATCTGAGCGCGAACCCAGGACCACACCATACCCCGCTTAGTAGATGCGCTTGGGAGGCGACATGGTAGCCTTGATGGTAAGGCTACCAACGTTCTGCCAGCCCTTCTTGAGAAGGGAGACCAGGTAGTTGATGGCCAACATGACGTTGGCGACCAGCTGCTCCTGGGTCATGTCGACGTTGCCGACGGCGACACCCATGCACAGAACCTTCTTGAGCTGGAACTTGACGGTCGACTTGACCTCGTTGATGCGGCCAGTCAGGTCGTCGGCGTGCGAGACGGGGGTGGGGAACTTGCCGGCTAAGGAACAGAGTTAGTGGCTGGTGTATTTCGCATCAAGATAATTCAGATTGGACGTACCCTTGGACAGACCGGGGCCGAGCAGACGGGGAATCTGCTTGATGAGGGTCTCGGAAGCGACGAAGGCATCGTACTTGCGAGCAAGCTTCTTGATGAGCTTCTTGTTCTTGTTGAGCTTCTTCAGGTCGTCGGCGCTCATGGCGTCAACACCGCCGTGCTTCGCACGATCGATATCGAACTGGTCACCGAGAATGCAGATGCTCATGTTCGGGCGGGGGATGCTGGGCAGCTTGACAGTGCCAGAGAAACCTGGGTTCCCGTCAGTTTGATCCTCCCGTTTGTCTCGGTTGCGGTCGACGTACGCTTGTCACGCTGGGGGTCATAGTTCTTGAGGCCGATCTGGAGCTCGACGGTCTCGAGGAAGTTGCGCTTCTTGGTGTTGTTGCTGTAGTCGAGAACCTCAGCGACGTTCTGACGCACACCGGCTGTGAAGGGGTCAGTTTGGGCGCCGGACGCATTTCAATTGCGGGAGTTCCGTACCGACGGTAATCTTGGACATCTTGGCCGTCTTCCAGTAGAATTTCTTCTATAGGTATGGTTTATTGCGTCGTCGACGAAAAGGAAGCTGGAGAATTCGAAGGCAGGACGATTTTGACACTCCCAGCGATTTTGTGTGCAGTGGGGTAGGGTGGGACTGCGCTAGTCCAGAGATGGCTGGCCGGCTGGCAAAGTGTGTCAGCTGGCCAACACCTGGCGGCCGTTTTGCCGTTTCACTTGGCAGCATCCCAGGCTTCCACTTCCAACTTGCAACTTCCAACTTCATCATTCTGTTGCAAGCAAGACACCCCAGTTTCGGAATTTCGCGGCTTTTTCTTGTAACACCAATTGTTGCCTGCCGACTGTGTCTTGTGCACATTACGGATCTTTTTCTTATCGTGTATGTTGAGTCTGCGACACCGAGGTACAACCCAACCTTGAAACGAATCCTGGACATGAACCAGACCGAAACCTGGACAGATCGTACATTTGCCGATCCTGAGCCAGCAACAAACCATCTCGGCGAGCCACACCATAGCCGGTTTGAGTTGCCTAGTGGTACGAAGGCACTCACAACGCTGACCCCTGCAGGTAGACTTCATCTTGCCAGGGTCAGTGTAGCCGTTCTTGCAGAGTTGTAGGGCAGGCTGTAGGCGCCGTCATGGGTTACCAAGCTTCCCCGCGGCTCTCGGGTGCACCGGCGATGGCCATCCTGGCAGACTCACTCGTTGCACGGCTGTGAGGCTAGAGCTGTCTGGATCTATGACTCCTTCCTGTTGTATGGCAAAATCATAGTGCTGCTTTGAGTTCCTTGCATGCCCTCTATCAGGGTGGGAGCCGAGTGGCTGGGACCAGTAGTACCAGGACAGTCAAGTGCACCACCTTTGTGTCATGCTGTTTAGGCTGGCAATGCCTCACGGCAAGGGATCTCATTCGTCCGTGTTCTGTATCATCAACGTCGCCAGGATATTGTATGGTCGCTGACCACTCTTCATACACTGGCCAGGGGTGGCCCGGTATAGATGTTCGCATCTCGTGCCCCAACGGCCTCCTCGTTTGGCTTCACCCTAACACCATTAGGCCGCGAGGCTTGACATGATCCATGTGAGGTTCCAAGATGAGGGACTACCATAGTGTCTTAACACAGGAGGAGGATGTGTTGATAAAGCATAATTGACCGCATAATGCAACTCTACAGATAATGAACTCGGCAATCTAAGGCTATATCGCTCTATAGCGAGATACAGATCCGACCCAGATGCTAAAGGAGACCCAGCTCTAACAACCTCCAACAACCAGCGTAGCCAAATTACGGAAGCTATCCCGCATTACATTAGTCCTTCAGCCGAAAAACCGCCCCTTCACCCTTCAACCTGTGCCATTAACCCCTACTTACACTGGCGAGAAAGTGTCAAGCAGGGGCCGTGGCCCTCGAAGACGGATGCCGAGAGCCTTGTGGTTTTCTGCGTCCGTAGACTTGGTCAGTTAGCAGCTAATCATACCAGTGAAGTCAGCCCGAGAGCCAACTTACAAACATCAATTGGATTGGAAACATCGGTGCTGGGTCCGTCGCCGCCTGGCTTCACCGGGCTGGGGTTGTTGTGGAGGGCCGAGTTGAACGGCTTGGTAATTCTCATCGTTGAGCTCAGAGAAAGAGACTGGAGAGTGGATTTCGAGCTTGATGGAAACAAGAAGACACTGGTGAAAACTATGGTTTGTCAAAGGGTGATGCTATACCCAGGATTGCGACTGTCAAGTTGGTGTTTCCGATCCTTCCTGCCCTCTCCTCCTTTATATATCCCTCTTGTTCTAAACCCACCTTTGACAGCACCAGCAACCGGCCCAACATCCGGGTACCCTTTCGGCCTGTACTCATCTTGAGCAACCAGACCATCGCAAGTTCCACCGTTAGACCGTCTCACCGGAACTGTGGGATGGTTCTGTCACTTGGTGGTCGCCACCGCCGTGCGACTAATCTGTTTAGGACTGGAAACGCTATCCGTCACTCGCTGCCAAACCGGCGTGGATGATGGCCAGGTGCGTCTGAACATGATCCATTGCCATTAAATAAACTTGATGAGCATATGCTAGTTGACCGAAATGTAAACAACGATCGGTCTCAACCCTGCATCCCACCAAAGATAAACACATCGAACGAGCGAAACAACACCCGGGAAAAGATACGATGAAACACACGGAAGCGGTAACAGCATGAGGCTCGACGGGTCGGCGGCGCCAAATACGACCACCAACCCAGAACCAACCCAAAACGGGGAACCAGACCCATCGGGGGGAGAATTTGTGAAGCGCGGGTTACCCCAATACGGCAGCAAGGTCGACAGAATCGGTCAACCGGGTGACACCTGGGCTTCGCGACGCACACAGGGGCCCCTTGGCACATCCAAGAACGGCCTTACAACCTGTGAGCCAGGCAGACAAATGCCGCGTTCGCGTTCGCCGCCGTGGTAACCAAGGGACTCGAAGAGATTGCACGGCTGCGGCGGCGGCGGCGGCGATAGGCATAGGCTGGATACCCCTGAGCCGCGAGGGGTCTGACTGGATATCATCGTCTGACAGCCGACTGTGCTCCCGCCAGACATCGGTTGAACCCAGGCGAACTGGCTATCGACGAAGAGTACGTTTTGGATTCTTCAAAAGCAGAAGTCCTCGATGGCTGCTTGCCTGTGCCTTTCTCCTCGGCTGAGACCAAAGAAGCGTCAACATAGTGACCACCGGCCTCCTGCCAATGTGGATATAGAGAACATCCAGATAGCGCGATGAGTCCTGCGGCTATACCGCGCTCGGCGCACACGCACACATGGCACATCACACCAGCTGCAGGAAGCCGTGTACGAAATCTGTATACTCTTGCATACTCTGTCACGTCGACCCATCCACGGCGGCATTAAGCTCGGCGGGAGTGGGTTGAGTAACTATAATTCTCAAAAAAAGGCAGCATGTCTGTGTTGAAGAAATGTCGGGAAACCCCGCCAGCCAGCATCCGCGCCATCAGAAGCAGCAGATTCTGGTCCCAAAAGGGAAAAGAATGGCGAGGCAGACCCGGGATTCTCTAGCACGCAATATGACCGATGGCGAGTTGGGGTTGAGTCAAAACCGGTTGATTTATGGTGCGAAAAGTGTATGGAGAAGAAAGAGCAAGTTTCGGCGCTGCCCGAAAACTTGGAGGTTTTGTTCTAGCGCACCCGGACCGCAACGGGCCGGTTCTCTGGGCAGTGGACACGGGCCACACTTCTTAGATTCGGAGAGAGCAACCTTGGAACGCATCTTTTGCACTTATCTTTTTACTTTCTAGGTCCCTAATCAAATTTCTCAGCTTCATTTGAAAGACACCTCTCAAATTATAAGAAAATGCATTTCCCTCCTCCTTAACTTTACCTCCGTACCTACGTTCTTCCGGGCCGGCCCATTTGGTTGGAGACCCACAATGCAGGAACTGTGCCCCACTCTCCAGTTTTTGATAAAATCTCAGTCGCACCCGTTTCTCTTCCGACTTCCAAAAAAAGTTCCAAACTGGAAAACCAGCGACATCCAACCTCGACGCTCTTCCGGGCACCGGCACGTCAAAATCACTGTTTTCGTCGCCTCAGCTGGAATCCATCCGCTTTACAGAGGTCTCGACCCTTTTGACAGCGCTGCCCGGAAGTATCAAGCCTCGAGTTGGACGTCGCTGGTCGTGTTTCCGGCGCCCGATGCCGCATTTCCTATTTTTTTTTTGGCGGCCTCTCCTGCGAGAGAGCCCCAGCGATACCACAATTTGCCTACCTTTGCGCTCCTCTGTGCGCAACTGGTCAACTTAATATTATCGTTCGAGTGGAAGAAAAACCCCAAGGCCTAGACAGCCGGTCCTATCCACCCCGCTGGCGCGCGTATTTTGTACGACAGCGGGACTAAAACGGACAGACATTTTGTGCTTCTTGCGAAGGAAGATGCGTGCTTCACATTTATATGCTATGCTCATTATCCGTACATACTGCGTACCATCATCATGTCGTATTCGGCATGCCTCCCCCGGGTATTTGTCTGAAGATAACGCCGTCTAGTTCCCAACCAAGTGCAGCTCATGTCTTGCCATCAAAGATGTACTTCTCGTCGGTGAACGACAGCAAGAACTTGGCCACCAGACGGCCGGTGTAGTTGTAACTCACGTTCCGTGGATACGGGTGGTCCTCGATGTTGGGCAGGATCGGGTCTGCCGTCAGGTAGTCCAGCTCGGCCCCTGATGAACTGTTAGCACCACCCATAGAATCACGAGCAGGGGCAAACTCACAATCCTCGTTGATAAACCGCCTCAGCTGCTGCACCATGTTGGCCGCCTCGGGTTCCAGCTCGCCCTGCTCGAAGCAGGCGTCGTCGAGCAGCGGGTTGAAGCTGCGGGCGGCGGCGTCGCGCGAGTGCGTCTGATAGATCTGGTGAAACTGGAAGGCGAACTGCTTGAAGGGCATGTTCTCGATCTGGCTGTTGACGTCCAAGACAAACGAGCGCTTCCATGCCGGCGCGTTGTGGTGGCGCAGGTTGATCTCGTTGTCCGAGATGACAAACAAATCCGCCGCCATCTCGACCGACTCCATGAACAGACACAGCACGAGGAACGACGCCAGGCACGGCGCCCACTCGCGCCGCATCTTGGGCTTGAGCGACTTGCTGAAGTTGTCAAACAGCAGCTGCATCTCGCGGCACAGCATGTCGTCGATGACGGCCTTGATCTGCCGGTTCAGCACCCGCGGCGTTACCCACGGCACCCCGCGCGGTACCAACCCCGTCGACTGCAACTCGGCGATATTCCTCTGCGTCAAGCACAAGTGCCTTGTCATGACGAAGTGCATGGCGTAGATGGACAGCGCCCGCCTGACCATGGGCACATCGCACCGCTGCGCATAGTCATGCACAATCCCCAACACCTTCCTCGGCAGCTCCGTATGCTGCGGCACCGGCGTCACCAACTCCGCATACCTCGCCTCGTCCACAATCGCCTGCACATACTCCCTCACCCGCCTCTTCATCTCACTCCTCTGCGCATCCCCGCCATCCATCTCCAACCCAATCGGCGCGGCCCCCGCCGAATGCAACCCCATCGAATTCCTCCCCATCTGCACATGCCAATGCGAGAGCACCTCCGGCCCCTTGGCCGTAAAAAACTTTGCCCTCACCTCCAACACACTCCGTCTCTCAAACCCGACCCCGGAAACCAACTGCACCGTACACGGCATCTCCACCCCGCCCACCGTAAAACTCTCGATATTCTCCCCCACAAACCTCGCCACCTCCTCTTTCCTCAAATGCCCCCTAATAAACTCCGGAAACAGCGCCACCGTGAAGTCACAAAACTGCCAGCACACCGCCTGCGGCACCGCCGCCATCAGCCGCACGCAGCTGCGGCACGGCCGCGCGTGGTCGCAGCGCACTTTGCGCGCGTGGCAGCTGAAGCAGGCGCCCTTGCGGCGGACCTGCAGCGCGCTCTGCTTGGTGTCGGTGGCGAGCGGGCCCTTGCGGCCGCGCTGGGTCGCGCGGGCGGCTGGGTTGGTGGGGGAAGAGCCAGAGGAGGAGGAGGAGCCGTTGTGGGCGTTGGAGAGGGCCTCGAAGCATTCGAAGGGGTTGGGTTTGTCGGAGTGGAGGGTGATGCTGGAGGGGGTGACGATGAGGAATTTGGAGGTGGTGCTTGAGGCGGAGAGGTTGGCTGTGTTGACGGGGGAGGAGTTGGAGGGGGAGGCGGAGGAGGTGGTGGTTTTGCGTTTTTGTACGCGGTTGGTGTTGTTGACTTTGCGGATGGGGATGGGCGCTGTTGTGGGGGGTTTGGATGTGGTTGCTGCTGGGGATTGTGACTTTCTCTGGTCTGGCAGGCTTTCTTGCTTGGTCTGGGCGGGCGAGAGGGGCCCGGTGCTTGCGGGCGGGCTGACCGAGGCGGAGATGGCTGAGGGTGAGTATTGGTAAGACGGAGAGGGTGAGGCGAAGGTCGGGTCTTCGAGGACAAAGATTGGGGAGGACTCGCTCAGGGCCGGGGCGCTGCTGTTGTCGTTGCCCCTGAGGTTGATGGGCTCCCACGGCGGCACGTCGACACCGGACTGGAGAGGCTGCGGGTTCTCAAAGTTGAGCATCTCCAGGCGCTGTTGCCCGTCCAACGCAGTTCCCGCATCAAAGCCTTCAAGACCCTCGAACCCGCTCAGCAAGTTGCTAAAGTCTGCCGAGTGTCAGCGCATCGCACTCATGAGGTAAGAAACCCGAGCTTCATTGCTCACCATTAAACTGGTTGTCAAACCCAAACTCGGGGACAAAAAAGTCTTGCCCGTCCTGTACCAAGCCCTGCGTATACAGGCTCACCTGCCCCGCCGCGGTGCTGTCCCCAAACGTGGCATGTCCGCTCTGGTCAAACGAGGCCCTGGAAAACGGGCTCAACTGGTCCAGCTCCTGGTTCAAAGGCGGCGATAGAGCCGGTGACATTTGCCCATGTCCTCCGTGCCCTCCATGTCCAAGGATAGCCCATGAGCTGCCCAGGCTGTGGCTGGCTGGGCTCGAGGTGAAGCCGGCGACGGACCCGGTGCCGGCGCTGGCGGTGCTGATCGCGGTCCAGAAGGCGTCCTCGGCGTCGCCGGTCTGGTCGTCGGCGGCGGGAGGATACTCCAATTCGTATGGTGAGAGAGCGACCGGCGAGGTGCCGACCGATGCCGATGCCATGGCGATGGTTAGGGGATGAGTACCAGTACCACCACAGTCCGTGTGTTGTGCTGTGTTTCGTCCGTCTGCCTGTCCCCCTTTTGTCCCGGCTGAGTGTGTATTCTTGGTGTTATTCACCGTATGCCGTCAACCGCGCGGCGGCACACCGAAGCGAAGCCCGTGCTCGGTCGAACGTGGCGCGAGATAGAAGTGTGGTCTGACCGGGCTGCGCTGGTTTGAATCTGTGAGAGCGGGGATCGCAGCACAGTGTCGATCAGGTCGACGTTCTGTACGCAGGACACAGGATACAATATTCCGTATAAAACGGATCACGACGCAAAGGATATCACCAAAAGAAGCAAACAAAAATGTCGCTTTCCAAGAAAATAGACAAGCAAGCCTCGTCGTCGTCCTACGGGGGGTGGGCAGGCCCCATCTTAAGACCGCCCACCATGACAACCCCGGCTCAGCCTCGACGGGCTAAACTCGATGCAGCGACCGAATGGGGGGCTGCCCAGGGAGAACGTGGGCCGGGAGTGGCTGCAGGGATCTGCCTCCCCAGCTGGCTTGGCATCTGTCGTCTTTGCCGGTGCCGTTGCGGTGCTGCTAACCAGATTCGATCACCGAACATATCACCGACATCGTCTCAGGTCGGCCTGCATCACTGCTGTGCTCACCGAGAGAGTAAAGAGCACGGTATAAAAAGCCTGGAGCCTGCTCCGATGACGATGTCGACCGAGTCACAACCACTGCCCAATCGGGATTTCGACTTTGCTCCGTGGGTAATACGGAATCACATCACCTGCTATAAGCTCAGCTTGGATGAGGTCGGGACTCCGTTGTTGAAGACTTGCGGCCTCTGGAACCGTGGTATCGGTATTGCGGCAGTTCCAAGAGTATGGTGGTGTGCTACACGATACACTCAGTGATGCAAAGCAAAGTAGGAGCCAAAATTAACATTAACCAGATCGAACCGTTAATACCAATAATAACTAAAACGACAAAAGCCAACGATATAACAGAGGAACGCCGAACTATTTCGTTAAAGTAAAACGACAGACAGCCTCTAGCATAAATGTTCATCAGATTGCCTCCCGCCGTTGATAAAATGCAGACAAACCAACTCAACCGGACATACGAAGTAATAAAGGGATATCGAACTTGCAAAACAGGACCAAAAAACCAACCCACAACCGAGCCCAACCGACGTCCTGCCCCGGGCAGCAAAGCAGAACAGCACCCATCCATCCAACTGGCCAGTTTGTCATCACCTGAACCAAGCCAAAACAGACCAGAAAATAAAAAAAAAAAAAGATCATACAAGGTTTGTAGTCCCAAACCCAGATATAACCAGTCCATCCAGTCCGTCCCAGCACATCGTGCAATCCCCCTCCCGGGCAGGGGTAGAAAAAGGTCATCATCCAACGTAGGTACGTAGCGAGCATCATTCCCACCGACCAGCCGTATGTGCGCATTTCAGGGGCGTCAAACGTAACGTAAGGGTGCGTCGTCTCGGCGGACGAGATCCAGATCCAAAATAGCATCCGGGATAAAAAGAAATAACGTTATTCGGTTGGTTTATGTGGCCCAACCAAGCCATCCATGGCCACGGCAAAAAAGCCGTCGGGGAGGGAAGGAAGTCACCTCTCACGGTATACCCCTCTTCCCATCCCTTTTTTTTACCGGAACCTTGCTGCGGCAGAGGAGGCTGCAGCGGCTGCTGCAACCCGCTCCTGGATCCGGTGTTCCGTGGAAACGTAGAGTCTGTCCAGGTAATCCTGCAGGTGATGTTAGTTGACTTTGACTTTGACTTGCCAAAAACAGCAGGAAGAGTCGAAGAAAACATACCATGGCCTGGGCATCCTTGAGAATCTTGGCCACCTGTATCCCCGCCGAGATGAGCTGCAGGATGTTCCGGTCGTCCTTGAGCGGGCGGGACTGGTGCCGGGCGGCGTGGCGCATCTCGAGCGAGTTCTCAAGCACGGTGACAAACTGCTTGATCTGGCCGTTGTACAGCACGCGCGCGGGGATGCGGCGCTTGGTGGCGAGGCGCTTGAGCAGGTACACCCACTCGGTCCACTCGCGGTCCTGCGGGCGCTCGACGGGCCGCATGTCCTGCGTCAGGGGGATCGGAAACTGGTACTTGGCCACAAAGTCAAAGGCGCACTGCGACAACCGGTCGTTGACCTGGTTCAGGACACTATCCTGCTCTTGGACCAAGAGGTGCGTCGGCAGCCGCGGCAGCTCCCGCTCCTGCATCGCCACGTACTCGGGCGGCGGCCGCTTGAGGAACTGGTGCGGCCCGTCAAACTCGTCGCGGTTCGACGGCCGCCTCTGCGCCGCCCGCGGCTTGCCGTTGAGCTTGCTCTTGCTGCTCGGCCCTATGGTCCCGACCCCAGCTCCGGCTCCGGCGCCGGCGCTGGTTCCGTTGAGAGCGGCAGGGGCATTATTGTCCAGCGAGTAGTCCGAGAGGTTGGGCGAGGCAAGCTCATCCATGGAATCCGACGGCGAGTACCTCCCCTGGTAGGGTCCCTGGCTGTTTCCTGGATATCCCGTCGGGCGGTCCCACCCCCACGAACCTGTACCTGTGCCATTGTTTTGGTAAGAAATTGGTCCGGGCGCCGGGCTCGTGTACGGCCCTGACGTCAGGCGGGGGTTGTGTGCCGCGGGAGAAGGAAAAGAGGACTCGACGGCGGTTCGGCCGAGCTGATGATGAGTGACGCCTCCTGCTGAGAAGGGGGACGGTAGATTACGTGTGGATGCAGCGCTGTGTCCGTACGTTACACTTGAAAGACCACTCGGAGGTTATTTCTCGTTGTCCTGAAGGAGAAGAAGGGTCTCGGTTTGGCTGCCATTCTTACCTCTGCGGGAGAGACGGCGTGCTCCCCGTCTCGAAACGACCGCTGTAAAACGTATTATTGTAAATGGGGCTTGGGATAGCGGTCAGCTGCCATGCGCTCCTCGCCCGCTGGGTGGTTTCAAGATTTTGTTCACACCTGCGCGAAGAAAGCCACCGCTCGTTGGCCATAGGAGCGGGCGTGTGGTATGCAAAGTCCGCCATGGTTCCTCCACTCTCACCCCTCACTCTCACTTGTCTCTGTGAGGTTCTCCTTGTTTCTCCTGGCCGGGTCTCCAAATGGGGGTCTCCTGGGAAGATGCGCTCGGGTCACTGCAATATTATTTGGCCTCCTTGGGAAATAGCTGGGAGAAGAAGAAAAAACACGAAACGTTAAAACCAAAAAAGATGATGGGTCCACGGATAGCAGGATTGCTAGAGAGATATCCAGGCAACTGCTAGTCCAAGGGAAACCGAAGAAGGAAAAAACCTGCGACCGGGATGTCCTTGGATAATGGTCCAAAATCTTTCAATCCATGGGGGCTCCACGCGGGCGGCGAGAGCTTCACCGGGATGTGTCCTTTGGAGATGGCAGCGGCGTGTGACCCAAGGGAGTGGTCGAGCAACAGAGTGACAGCGGAGTACACCGAACTAAATTTGTCGGGCGCTTCCCTGCGGGAAAGCAACGTGGCTCTGGTTTAACGTTAAATATGTTTTCAGGCCAGGACCGGCCGGGGACGAGAGGCTGGAGACAGTCCCACGATGGAGACTTTTATGCCCCCCCTCGCTAGGGTTGGGGGGTGGTCTCGGGTGGCAAGGTTGACGCTGCCAGGGCTGCAGCCGGCAGATAGCAGCAGCAGAGTTAACAGCCGGCAATGGGAGAATAAGGCGGAGGCGAGCATTGGAGCGCAACCTGTCGCCATCTGTCAATCCAGTACAAAGTACTTCGGACGATGTAAGCGATGGCCGAGAGGTTGAAAGGAAGGCGGAAAAGGGCGTTCCTGGCGCCCGCAAAGTCTCGCATACAGTGGCAGCTTCGTGACCTCCTTGGCGCCCGGAAGGTGGAGAAATCAGGGACAGGTTGGGCGATGACGAGTGGGCGCAAGCGATCATGACCGAACCAGGACCAAGACCGAGGCAAGATCAACGCTGCGGCCGTCCAATGAGTACACTTCCGAGCGAAGAAGCGCCCATGGCCAAACGTCTTCCATCAAGGCTGTCAGCGAGTTTCGCCGGAATGCGCATTGACACCACGGTCAACGAGGTCGATGAGGAATGGCAGGGTGCCGTTGGGCGCTGATGACATCTCGACCATGTTTGTGTGCCCAGACGCCCGGGTGGTCGCGATTGGTGCCAGGGCAACACCCGGCTTGGGACCATGGCGGTGACGGCACGATATGATTCGGAGATGGCGGGGAAAGTTGGGCAGGAACACTTCGCTGGCGAGCCCAACCATCCCGAAACCCCTCGTCGCACTCTCTTGATGCCACGCATGACGCGCTCGGAACTCGGAGCCAGTCTGACATTGTCGACGACAACCGCTTCTAGCCTGCCGCCGCTTGACACGCATCGCTTTTTGCGCAACCACCCAGCGAGGCCTTCTTTAAAGAGCCGGACGTGGCCAGAGCCCCGCAGCTTGTTGCCAAACCTGGAGCTCCTGGATGCGAATTCGGCATGGCGGTCTACGCAGGGCGAAAAGCGGTGCAGACCCGATGCTGAGAAGGGAGCAATTCATAAAGACCCGTCATGGCGCAGACATCCTTTTCCTTTTCCCCCCACGTGCATTCTTCCAGGATTCGTAACCGAACGCCGGCCCCTTTGAGCCCGACACAGTCGGCCCGGAGCTCCGCAGCTCTCGGCGCCCTGCCCAAACTACAAAGCTAGAGCCAACATCCCTCCCCAACACCACCCCAAGGTCGAAACGTCGGTTTAGATGCCATCTCCGTGGACAGCAGGATTGTTGTCCTTGTTCCTGGTGCTGGCGGTTCCCACCCCACCAGTTCGTCGCCATGACATACCTGACCCAGGACTGTTTGCTCTCTTCAACAGCCAAGTGAGCTCCTCTCCATCGGACTTGACAATGAAAGAGGAACCTCGGTAAGTACCTAAGTTGCCAACCAAATGCCGGGTCGTATCCGTGGATCAGGATTCGTTCATTCGCTTCCGGAGAAGTTTCATGCACCCGGGAACCGGGACGCTCAACAACATGCAGGTCAAGCTCAGCCGGAGCGGGAGACATCGAGTCCGTCTCTGTCTCTAATATTCCTTTTTTCTCTCAGTCACCCAGGAATTTCCGCCCTTGATGTCAGCTTTCATCATCTCCTCAGTTTGCTGTTGTCGCTATGACGAAGGTAAAAAAAGCCCACATCAAAGCCTCACCCACCTGCCGCCATCAGTGTTCCGATACCCCGTCCCCAGCTTGGGACTCGGAATCAACGTAGGGTCGTGCCTGACTGAGGGGCCTTTCTTTCGCGCTGCAACCCAATAGCTCGGAATGAAACGACATCATACCGGATTGGTTTTGGAATTGACGTTTGCCGAACCTTGGGTGTGTCAACTCCTCAACTCACAAGGTTGAGTGCATGCAGGGCGCTGCAAGGCATATGCAAGGAACCACATCCGTATCTCCACCTTGAACGGTTACCCCTCGGTCGCATTCAGAAGATGGCACATCGTCAAGAGGGCCTCCTCCAACAAGAAGTACCTTGTGAGGATATCGGCTGCCAAGACCCATGCTACCGAAACATCGGCTACCTATTCGCAGTGAGAGCCAATTGGTTTTGGGCAGGATCTGATGCTGTCTGTGAGTGCGTTTCGACACAGCCCCTCCAGGAGAGTTTAAATTCTAACAGCCAAGTCACAGTTTCGGACGACAGCTTTCGGTAACTCTGGTCCACGACTCGATCTGCTGTTGCTGAGGCATGGTTGGGAAACCGAACCCGGCATCGTGTGAGAGCCCGGGACGGGAGAATGTTCATCTCCTTTCGAGCGTGATCGGAGAGCAGTCCGGGGTCCATGGCCTGGGCCGAATCCCTCTTCCCTCCCTCCCCTGTTTCTGGGCCATCGACTACCGCCGTCAAATGGACATGTTTCGTAAGCGTAGCAGGCAAACCCCGAGGCCCCCTCTTGTCGAAGACTCAAAGTTGACCGCAGGCCCAAGATTTCTTTGCGCCCGCGTTTCGGCAGTTTGACGATTGACGCTTGTATCTTGAACGAGTCGACTTGCCCGTAAGCAAGACTGGCCTCAGTGGGCCCGTGTTGTCCCTTCGAGGTGAACAGTAACCCCCGAGATGACAAAAGAAACAGGTCATGACGAACGGGCCAGCTTGGACGAAGTCCGGTGAGCTTTGAGATTGTCTCGTGAGTCTTGTTTGATCTGGTCGAAGGTAAGTTCCATCAATCCTTCCCTGATAAGACGGCGAAGTAACATTAACGCAGGACGGAGCGACGAACCGAGAGTGGCAGCCTGCGAGCCTGAACCCATCGTTGAAGCCTCTTCGTATCAGCTGAAGTTGACGCCCACCTTCGTTAGATCGCTGGTCGACGCGAGTTGGCTGGCCGTCGGAAGCTTCCTCATTCTTGGTCCATCCCCGATGGACATATGTGGAAGAGATCCTTTGTCAAGGAAAAAACTTGAGACCCGCGGTGTCCGGTTGTCGATGCTGGGTCAGACCACTCCCAACACTTGCTCGACAGAGCAAGTTGAAGGGGATTTGTCAACGAACACTTTGCCACCAAGCAGTGAGACGCTCAAAGTCCCGCCGGTTCGGGCAAATGTTGCCGGAAGTCCAGTTGGCACACTCGACGATTTGTAATCGAGCGACGACCAGCCAAACCCAGCCAACAATGCTTGATCTTCTGGCTGTCCATGAAGGTGCTCCAACGCGTTGTGCTCTGGGTAAGAGCGGCAACCGCGGAAGACGGCTGAGACGAACGGCTCTCGCACATGCAGAACCCCTTTCCTCCCATTGACTTTGGCACACCATATCCAGGTAAGTGAAGTCCAGACCACATCAGACGTAACCTCTGGTTGCAGCAACCAAATGACTTTGATAACACACAGCAATCAGGACGTGCCACACAAGCAGCAGTTCCTCGACGTTGTCGACGAAGCCCGCATCCCCACCTAGCCTTCTGAGTCATCGAACGTTGCAAGCATGATGGATGGTCCCGACATGCAGGCAGGATGAAGCGGCTGATCCCAAAGTGCAGCTCAGGGACAACGCGGCTCTTGGAAACTCTGAGTTGTCCGGAAACCCGAGGCTGAGCCGGCCAAGTCGTCCCCCCATTCGGATCTCTCGGCAGCATACCCACCAGTCCATCAAGCCGTCGACGCGTCCGGTGCCTCGTGATGTGGAAACTGCACATCCATGGCTCAACCTCCCAGGCTCGATTTGTGCCGCGTTGAGCTGCCGTTTCTGAGGGCTTGAGCCGGGCGAGACTGACGACCATCAGAGACCTCGTCTTGTCGCCACAAAAATGCAGGAATTGGCCATTCAAGCTGCGAGCCATTAAGCCAGAGGACCATGGCTTGTCCACATTGGTTCGAGATGTCTTCTCATCCACCAATCCGCGACCCACTCTTCAGACACTGGCGGCGGCGGCGGTAAGACAGACGGCATCTGTTGGACAGGATCAGCTCTCTGGAGCGGCCGTCAGCACCGGTCGAACGTTGCGGGGCAGGATTCCCACGAGGTCGCGTATCTCGTTTGCTTCTGCTTCCGCTTCTGCTTCTGCTTCTGCACAAGCGAGACGCACTCAATCCTGGCGACAGCTCTCCAGAGCCATCGAGGCGCTGGCATTGTGTTGTCTCTTCCACACTGCCCGTCAGTGTCGATGATCAATTTCGCGCGACTGCCGCAAGTCCGGAATAGCCTCGCGTGCCCCCTCAGGAGATGGTCGGACGAGTGGGCTAGCTTGGCTGCAGTGATGAGTTGGCATTGGCATTCTGCACCCTGCCCCCTGCAAATGTTGCAGACTAGCCGTCGTCACGGCGGATGATAGGTTGGAATTGCTTCTTCAGCCCCGCCAGGACCCCCATTCCACCCGCAGAAACAGGCAACAAAAGCCAGTGGACAGCGGTGTGCAATGCAGGCGGGCACCAAGTGGCCTATGAAAAGCGCAGAAATCGTGTTGCCAGCTCAGCAGGACGAATGGCCGAATGTGACAGGCCGTAAACAGACAGGCCGGTGGTACAGCCGGTGCAGCGAGGGCAGGGAGAAAGGCCGGGAAAAGACGCGGATTGGTGAGGAAAAGTGCAGAAAGACGTGGGAGAAGCGGGCGGAAGCATTGTGATGGGCAGGCGCCAGGGAAGGAAGCGGGGCTCGCAATGTCGTTTAAACTGTCGTTGGCTGTTTTGGCTGCATGGGCTTTGCCCAGGCAAGCACGACGCTCCCAGGATTAAAACCCGACTGCCCCTTCTCTGCCCAACAATTGCGCTTCTCTCTCCATAAACTTCCAACCAGACAGAGCCCAACGACCCCCCGCGACTCCATTTCTGCCCAACGCACAACACCCACGCCACAACACGCGACTCGGAACCCTCTTAGCGCACTTGCTGCCTTCTGTTCTTATACCACTGCCCACTCACCATCGACTGCCCCTGTCTTACTCCCGCTTCAGGCCACAAACTTGAACCAAACCATCGCCCCAAGGATTTCTCTCTGTTGTACGGCAGCACGTCTTGCAGCACGACATCACACAGCCCAAAGGATTTCTTCTGCCACAAAAGGATTGACACGCGGGAGCCCCCGTCGTTTGTCTGCCCACCGGATTCGAGCAATTATCTGCTCTCTTCATGCCGCCAGGAATGACTGCCATGGGAATGTCCCGGACTGATACCATGCCTGGCTTCAATCACATTGAGCTGGACGAGGTTCACACCCCCTCGAGGTATTTTGCGCCTGCTTTCATATGTCATACTGGGAGGTCCATTGTGCATTTTTGCGTCTGCCTTTTTCACATCCTGTTGCGAATCATGTCATGTATTTCCTACTTTGCTTCTCTTTGCCGGGCATCCGACCTCAGTGAGGCGAGCCTGTGCAGCTGGCCACGGAACAACTGCACCGCTTGGACAACCCCATGGACCCTTTTAGGATCACGCCCAGGAGACACCGAGTTTTGCCGGACATTTTCTGCCATGGATTGCCCCGGATTGCCCCGGAACACCGCCCTGACAACTGGATCCGACTCGTCCGAGTCGAGGAACCGAACAGTCCCCGAGTCTCTGGCTCGGTGGTCTGCTTCACAAAGTCAATGATATCACTCTGCTCCTTAGAGCTTCATGGTAAGTACATTCGACAACATTTGCCGGACTCGACCACCTTCTGGTTTTCTGCCAACGACGCTGTCAAGCCATGCTCTCAACCCCTTGGATTGCCTTTGTTCTGGACAACAACAACTTGGACGCTGTCCGTTCTCGCCTTGGAGTTTTCGCTTGTTCGCTTGTTCTTTGCTTTTATCCTGGAAGACGGAATCTCAGCCCAGCGGTCGTCTGGACCGACTAATCTGGACATACCAATGGAGACTCGGCAACGCTGTTGTCCTCGCTCATGAACGGCCACTTGATCGACCTGCTTCGACCCTGGGATACTCGACATCTTGCCGCACCTGACTCGCCAAACACGATAGCGAAGAGCCGCACTTGAGCATTTTCTGGACCAACGACAGCTTCCACGACACTGATTTTTTAATCAGAGCTTGCTGAAGCGACACTGACCGCTTGTGTCTTGATCCCGCATGGATTTTCTCTCGATTTACTCCGACTGAGGTTTCATCACACTGGATTGCCCTTGGATCACCGGATTTCCCTGCTGGCTGTTTGCCGGCTCATGATGTGAAGCTTTGCTTCCTGGACAAGTTGCTCCACATTGCCGGAACTTGAACCGTGGAAACGCTCAGTTGGTCTGTCAACACAACACCCTCGGTGACCCGTGAGCCCTTTGACTAACATGCCTCGCTTTGTAGGAACAAAGTTGTGCCACCTGACGCCTCATTTCCTTTTGTCATCTTCTACTTCATTATCGCCAGACAGTGGTTGAACAGCACACTAACCTCTACCCAGCGACTACAGCTTTGGTTCTCAGCCCAATATGCTTTCCTCCAGTGGTTCTGGGATGTTTTCCTTTTGTCACACAGGACCAGCGGACCTCGCCGGTTCGTCCTGGGATGCGACAGTTGAAGGAACACAGAACTTCCCTGAGCTTGCAGATGCCACGGACTACTACACTGGAGAAGCCGAGGATTTTGTTCTTCCCTTTGGCCAGATTACCCCCAAGCCGGACCACGCGGATGCCATGGATGACTTCCAGGCGAGATGGACACCTGCCGCCGTTGCAGTCGAGAACAAGGCTCTGAAGGCAGAGCCCATGCGCAGAGGGACTTCGCGCAGCTCCACTGGGAGCTACAAGAACCGGAGCTCCAAGACCTCCGCACCGCCGGCCAAGAAGAGCCGCTCCAGAGTCCAATCGATTCTGTCACAGACTTCTTCACAAATGTCAAAGCTTGACATGACAGGTAACGCATCATCGGCCTACCACGATGCCGCCGCTGGCCGCATCATGGATGTGCAGCAATACCTTGCCCAGGACCTGGGCACTCTCTCTGTGTCGCCGCAGGTGCATGCCGCTTACTACCCTGGACTTGTCGGGTTTCCCGATGGTCTTCCCTACTCCGAAGGCTTGACCCAGCACGTGAACCCCCAGATTTTCGATGCTGGTCTGATCGGTGCCTCGCCTCACTCATGGGGCTCGCTGAGCCCCGTTGACTCCCGGCTGTCTTCCCCCGGATTGCCTGATGGGTCAGACGATGTGTGGTCTGCGGTGCCGTCCGCTTCATCCCCGGAGAGCCAGAACTCCAACTCGCCGCCTCTGCCAGGCCAGTCACCCAGGTATGTTGTGATTCTTGACTCATCATCTCCCGTGGCACTGTCTCACACATCGGGTCGCCTCAGGATGAGCCGCAAGCTGGATGGCTCGCAATTTGTTACCTCGGAGGACTTGCACGGAAACCTCATCCCCGCCATGGGAGAGGATGCGTTTGCACTTCCCCCTGCCTTCAGCTCTCGCCGTCTGAGCGGCGATGGTGAGTCTGCCAGGGACCACTACCTCTACAAGAGCGCCTTTCCCCAGGCGGACGGACTGTTCCACTGCCCATGGGAGGGCCAGGCGAGCTGCAACCACAAGCCCGAGAAGCTCAAGTGCAATTACGAGTAAGAACAATCATCATTTGCCCACCTTCTTCAGTCAACTAACCACATCGACCACTGCAGCAAGTTTGTGGACTCCCACCTTAAGCCTTACCGCTGCAAGGTTGAGGGCTGCCAGAATGCCCGGTTTTCTTCCACTGCCTGCCTCCTCCGGCACGAGCGTGAGGCCCACGCCATGCACGGTCACGGCGAGAAGCCGTATCTCTGCACCTATGAAGGCTGTGAGCGCTCCGTTGCCGGCCATGGCTTCCCCCGCCAGTGGAACCTGAGGGACCACATGAGGAGGGTGCACAACGACAATGGCACCACCGCCCAGCCGGCTTCTCCTCCCGCGTCTGGCGCTGCCACGTCCTCCAGGGGCAGGAAGAGGAAGAATGATGTCCAGGACAAGTCGTCCAGCCAGGAGAAGCCCAGCTCGCGGAAGTCGAGCAAGTCCGAGGCTGCCGCTGCTGCTCCCAAGCAAGCCGAGCTTCCGTCGACCACCGAGTTTGATCAATGGTATGAGCACCAAAAGGCGCTCCAGTCCTTCCTCCAGGGATGCGTCCAACCGGACGACCCTCAGAACCTCCAGTACATCCGGGAGGCTCAGGACCACCTGACTGCCATGGGCAAGATCTCGCACGACCTTGTTCAGGGCTCGTACCGCCGGTCTTGGAGAGGTTGAATGACTAGTAAGTCACGCTCAGCTGCTCTAGATAACGGGTATCATGCTAACAGCCCGACAGCATTGATTACGCCTGCCATCTGGATACGCCTCTGGAACATGTACCGCCGCTTCTGCAAGTGCAGATTTCCTTGATCCACCCGGCCGTCTCCATGATGCCATTGGATTGATGGCCAAGGACTTTCGGTTGTCTCCATGATGCCATTGGATTGATGACCAAAAACTCTCGGTTGTCTCCATGGTGCCGTTGGATTGATGACCAAGGATTCTCGGCTGTCTCCATGATGCCATTGGATTGATGGCCAAGGACTCTCGGCTCACTGCATGGCCGTGCCCAGAAACGGCCCGCAGCCGCGGCCCGGTGCAGAGATGGACGCCTCTCAGATGGAACCACCGGAATGCGCCATGGTTTTATCCCAGGGATTTACTCCCTGAGGATGCTTGACCAAAGCAGCCACCGATGTTGTCCCTGATGGGATATAGAAGAGGACGTTTGCCGGTTCAAGAGCAGGGCAACGATGCAAAAAGGAAAAAAAAGAAGGAGGGAAAAACACAAAAAAAAAAAAAAGTGTATAGAAACAAAAAAGGGACCATTGGGGTTCAAAGGCACAGCCTCGTACAATTGGGGCAAATGGGAGGAAGGCTATGGGTTATGACTGATGACTGATGACTGATGACAATCTGTTTCAACTGGCGTGGATTTTGGTTCTCTTCTTGGATATTTGGGATGTAGTTAGAAGTATGTGGCAACATGGGACTTTATTCATTTTGGGATACTGGATTGTGGCGTTGGGAAGGGAAAAGACATGTATGCCTCAAGGCAAGAACAAAGTAACAGTGTTGTTCGTTTTGGAAGTTGGTCTTGTGGGGGTTCAACTTTGTGTGACATGGCTGGGTAAACATAGATTCGGCAAGAGTGAGGGTCATCGGCTGTGGAAAAAGTTGAGGGTTCAATGAAATTCATTGTTCCATGTCACATATGTTTTAATTAGGTATAAAGATGGTGACTCTTGAACCAGGGGTTAATTTGCTTCACATTCCAGAACTGCTGACCCTTCTCCGGGACCCAAACAGACTGACTACCTATTCAGTGATCATGTTTGTTTCTCTACACAGTAGGCCTTTCTGAAACTGGGTGATGATGCAGAGCAGGAAAGAAATACGGATAGGCGGATGGAAACTGGTACGTATTTGTCTATCATTGGCCAATTCAATCCTCTCAGCTCCCTTCTCATCCAGCCCCAACTTTTATCACACCAAGCATATTACCAAAATTCAACCCCGAAAAAGAAGCCTAAAATCTAGCATGAATCGAACAACTCTCTCCCCATTCATATCCTTCCCCACGTTTTCAGCTTAGCCACCGCTTAAGTAGCTAGCTTTAGCGAGGAAGCAGGTCCTGGCCCGGCGCGATCTTGCCCGTCTCGATGGCGGCGCGGTGGCTGCGCGCGACCATGCCGTAGGCGGGCATGTAACGGTCCAGCCAGGGGAGCACCTCCTTGAGGCCGGGCGTGGCGCGCCAGTCGCGCATCAGGTCGCACACGATGGCGAAGAGCGAGACGACGTTGACGCCCGACCGCATCAGCTGGTCGTTGGAGATGTCGCGGATCTCTTTGGTCGTGGTCCCCGACGCTTCCAGGTTGGCCCAGACGGAGTAGCCTTCGGCGCGCAGCGAGCGGGCGAGGAAGGCGGTGCACACGTCGGTGACGATGCCGGCGACGATGATTTGGGACTTGTTGGCCGCGCGGATGGCCGCGCGGAAGTCGGCGTTGTCCCAAGCGTTGACCTCGCCTTGGCGGTGGATCACGGGCGCGTCGGGGTACATGTCGAGGATCTCTTGGGGCAGGGGGCCGTTCGGGCCTGGGTGGGGTTGTCAGTATTAGTGGGAAGATAAAAAGGGGTAAAGGGAGGGCGGGGCTCACCAGTGTCGGCCGAGGTGGTCAGGACAACGGGCATCTTGAAGACGGTGGCCAGGCTGGAGTGGGCCAGCATGGCGTCCCGGAACAGGGTGGCGTCTAGGGAGAACGGGGGTTAGTGATGGGTCCTGAGGAGTTGGAGGAGTGGTTTTGGTGCGTACCCCAGTCGCGGGCGAGGTTGTACAGGCCCTCCTGGAGATCGAGAATCACCAGCATCTGGCCGAGTTAGTTTTCTGTGGCCCGCTGCTTGTGGCAGGAAGCTGGTCATACCGAGTCATTCTTGTTGAGCCTCTCAAAGGGGAAGCCTTGAGTGAGGTCAGCATTGGGTTCCAATATCAAGGGGGCGTTGGAAGCCCTTACTGTCGGCAACAGCGTGTCCGACCGCGAGAGCGGCGGAGAGGAAGGCAGCGGCGAACTTCATGTTGGCGGATTAAGAGGTGATGACGACTGATGAGTTGTCTTGATGGTTGAGTCTGAGAATCCTGCTTCCAAACTCTAGAGGCGCGCCGAGATGGCCCATTATATACATGACTGGCCGCTATCACGGAGCGGTGCGCATTTCCATTTCTCCATCACAACCACCCAGAATCCAGCCGAGATCCCGAAGAGGCTCGTCATTCTTCCGTCGATGGAATTGTCTATGAATCAGCAACAGTGGATTCTAGAATCCACGTCGTCGTCCTTGTGCAACTGTCCAGCCTCTCGTGGTGTTGAATCAGTCCTTTGTCCGCCTCTGCAGTAGCACTCTCGATGGAGACGCTGCAGTATCCCTGGGATGGCCCTGCCAAGATCGTCGGAGCAACTTCCGCCTTTGCATCTTGAGGATATTACAGGTGCAAGAGACGGTGTTAGTGTTGGTGTTGGAAGGTGATGCTGTGACTAAGCCGCGCCTCTTCTCCCCACTTTGGAGCTTGAAGTGTCAGCACAACTCAGCAATTGACAATTGTTAACAACCGGCAGTGGGGCCACGATGGAACCGCACAGTCAGGGCAGACTGAGTGCTGATTCAGCACCCTAGTTAGACCCCAAGCCAGATGTACCCAAGCGCACTTGGCCCTCGTAAACTACCAGAGCAACGTCGCAGTGGGGAGCCGAGAACCAGAAACACCAAATGCCATCTTTGTTGAGATCCACATGGCACCGAAAATTTGGAATGGCAGAACCCCACGTGCTCTTCTCTTACTAAGGTACCCCGGTGCCCAGTGCGGATGTTGCCCCACAGCAGTTCGCACTATCCGCCTTTTCTTATCGCTTATCGGAGGACGATACATTTCGTGCCTCAAATCATCCAGAAGTTCATTTTTCATCCATCCGTCAATCCTTCTTCTCATCTTACAACACTGATGGACAGAAGAGTGTGTCGCCAATGCGGTGCCGGCGCATCTCTGCGACGTGTGTGACAGCCGTCTGAAACCGCCATAGTTCCCTCGCTGAGCTTTGACCGAGGCTGTGAACTCTTGTCTATCCGTGCTCCAAGCAACTTCAAGTTGTTAAGTGGTCAAAACAGCTGTCACAAGAATAAGGGAGCCCCTGCCACGAGTTTACACCTCCCATGACATGCGGGAAAAGCTCGCATGACGACAGGGTATCCTAACCATGCGCACCTCCATACAAAAACTACCTAAATAAGCATGGTCGCACTGACCAGGTAGCATGCAACTGAAATTATCTGTGCACACACGACGAAAGTGCCTAACAACGGTTAATTGTATACTCTTATACACTGTATATGTCGTCCTTCTATCGGAATTCTATACTACGTATAACGAAGCTGGTCGCCGACGCCTATGCTGCATGTCACGGGAGATAGGAAAGCCCCCTGCCACCCACCAACTTCAGACGACGCCAATTTGGACGATGCGCCCGACGACGAGACGAACTCAACGTTGGTGGCGATTGCTGTCAACTCGATTGTTTCAACTTACTCGTGCGACCTAGGCTTTGGGGGCTTGGCCTTGTTCCAGTCGGCCTCTTCCTCTGCAGATTCCAGTTGAATCTCGAGTCTTTTGTTACTTTTCTCATCTCAGTGAGGATGTTTCTCGCCTGTTAACATACCGTCGTTCAGTGACCTTCATTCTGTTGCGAGGTTCTGTTTGTCTCCATATTCACCATGAGGATCCCGCGGCTTCTTCTTTTCTCTACTAGCCAGGTACTGGGCCATAGCAGTCTGGGCTATGCCGAATTCTGTGGTTCTGGCTCGTCCTTGACGCCTCTTGACTGTGCCCCGGTCTGCTTCCCTGGGCCAGAATACCTGGCTGCAGCGCAAACCATCTCGAACCAGCTCTCGACTCCGAGCTGGGAGTGCCAAAACGGCCGAGATTGCGGCAGCCCAAGACGACATGCGTGGACACACTCGTCGCCATGCTTCCAGAGCGCCGAATCAGAACAGGAATTATGCGTCTTCACTGACACAAACTTTGCCGACGGCCGAGGCATCTCATTTGTAACGACCTCACGGCGAGCCAGCTACCTCGCCACGACCCGGGCATTTGCTGAGCCTGAAACCACCAAAGGTATCAACCAAGACCTCGTCCGGACGATTCCCGCCAAGTACGAGGTCAGAGAGATCCCGGGCAAGGGCATGGGCCTCATAGCCACCAACCACATCCTACGTGGCGACCTCATCATAGCCAACACGGCCTCGTACTTGTTCGACTACCGCGCCTTCAACGAGCTGCCCAAGGCCGAGTACACCCAACTCCAAGCGCACGCAGTCGACCACCTCCCCTTCCCCCACCGCGCCGCCATCCTCAACCTCTCCTCCCACAACGCCAACACCACCACCGGCCTCTCCCACCCCGAACACATCGCCAAAATCAGCGCAACAAACATCTTCGACATTGACCCCGCCGACGATGACCCCGAAGACCAATACCACAGCTTCGCCGCTCTTTTCCCGGAAATCTCGCGTATGAACCATGACTGCCGACCCAACGCGGAGTACCGCTTCGATTACGCCACCCTAGCGCAGTACATCCACGCCGCGCGTGACATCGCGCCCGGCGAGGAGATCACTCTGTCGTACATCGACCCGCTTATGGCGCGCGAGGCACGTATGGGTAAGCTGCGCAGGAACTGGGGGTTTGAGTGTTCCTGCCCGCTGTGTATGTTAGACGGGGCGCGCGCGGCCGAGTCGGATGGGCGGATTAGGCAGATTGGAGAGCTGCGTGGTGAGCTGGAGAACTGGGGGGTTAGGAGTAAAGGTTGTCCCGGGATGGCGGAGCTGTTGGTGAGTTTGTTTGAGATGGAGCGGTTGTGGACGGTGATGCATGAGGCGTATGTGCTGGCGGCGCTGGAGTATAATGCTGTCGGGGAGGTGTGGATGGCGGTCAAGTATGCGCGTTTGGCGGTGGAGTGGGGGGTTCCGATGGTTGGGGAGGGGGATGAGGATTTGGAAGATATGATGGAGTTGGTTGGGGATCCGAGGGGGCATTGGAGTTGGATGGGGAGGGTGAAAAGGGGGAAGGGGGTTGGTAATAGGGGTTAAGGGGTAAAGGTTACATTTTTGGGAGGCGTGCTATGGCGTTTGGGTACTCGGACATATTCGGGGGTTTATTCTTGTCAATGCCGGAAAATGGCAAGATGTCTTCATATTTTGAACAAATATCAAGGCAAAGATTCACGCATCGTTGCTTGAAGCTCCGCGTCAGTAGGCGCGCGGTGCCTAAACTGGCCCTTTTTTGAGACCCGCCTACCGTGTTCCATTGGACCGCATTGACATTCTGGACCTGTTCGCGACGCAGTGGGGGGAGCTCCTGACAGGGGGTGTGCGGGGTACTTCACTGTGGGTGATGTCAACTGCCTTGAAACAACCCACGTTTACCTTAGTTATCCACCTGCCAACCCACTACTTACTCCCATTCATCATCTCTTCTCCGACCGCGCCGGTTTTGCATCACAAACTTCCATTCCCAACCACAATTCGCACTCCATGGCCGCCGAAAAACCCCAGGTCGACCCGGCCAAGGCGATTGCAGCCATCCGCGAAGCTCGCCCTCCCGCGACGGACCGATTCACATACCTGACCATCATCGAGGCGAACCTCTGCCCCGAAATCCTGCCTACGCTCAACGAGGTGCTCCAGGATGCCGAGCTCACCCAAGAAATAGGATGGGACCTGGTGTTCAACCTCGTCAACCTACCCGACTCGGACGCCTGCCTCGAGACCATCGCGCGACTGGGCAACCCGCGTGAGGTGATCCTCAAGGTACTCGAGACGCTCGAGCTGCTTGGCAGCGACATTGGCGATGAGGAAGACAAAAATGAGGAGGAAGAACAGCAAAAAGAGACCCCGACCGTCTCGTCAACGCACAAATTCGTCGCCCTGCTCGGCATCCTCGCCATCCTGCACAGGCGCATCAAGACAAAGTACCCGAGCCGCTTCCTCGCCCAGACCCTGCAGACCGTCTACACCACCTACCGCCCCAACCAGGAGATGACGGCCGCCGTCCTCAACCTGGTGCACAGCCTCTCGGGCAGGCGCAGGCCGCCGCTGCCCACCAGGAAGTCGAGCGTCAACGTGGCCAACCCGGACCAGGACGGCGACGCCTCCAAGAATGCGCCCGACCCGGAGGCGGACCGGGAGGATACGGAGGACCCGACCGAGGGCGAGCTGCAGCAGAAGCTGCTGCTGAGCTTTGCGACTTGTATTTTGGAGGCGTATGCCAATGGGAACGACCTGGCGTGGGCGGCGAGGCTGCTCGAGTTTTACAATCCCGACAGGATAGTTCCTGGGAGGAAAACGCTGATGGCGTCGTTCCGCGAGGAGCAGGAGCTTCTGGCGAGGGATGCGATTGTTGGCAAGCTAGTGGTGAGTGTTTTGGATTCGAGGGTTGCAGATTCAGTACTAACAAACCATGCAGTCCCTCATCGGCGACCTAGGTCTCGACTCCTGCTCCAAGACCTTTGTCAACCAGCTCTGCGAAGGGCCAATGCACAGCGAGCCCCTGACGGATCCAGGCGACCTCACAAGTCCAGACAAGATAGCCCTCTCGACCGGCGGCTGCGTTTGCCTGGTAGCCTACTGGGTCTTTTCCGCGACCATCTTTGGCGCCACAACCCACCCACACCCAGAGATGCACATCTTCCCCGAGCACTTTGCCGTGCTCGACAAGTTCCTCCAAGACGACGCGCACAGCCAGATCCAAAAGTCGGTCGGCACCATCGAAGCGCTCGTCGCCATCGGCCTCTGGCTGCAGTCCAACAACCTTGTGTCGGCCAGCCCAACCACCCCCTTCACCAGCCCGACCACCTCCCCGGAGGACCCAACCTCGGATTTCATGCGCTATATCCACCTCACCACCCTCATCGCCCTGTACCACCCACACATCCAAGCGCGCAACGCTGCGAGCACCCTAGCCGGCCTCGTCCTGCACTCGGACCCGTCCGACGACGACCGCCTCCGCATCCTGTACGACCTCCTCGAGAACTGCATGTTTGCCTCGCTGAAGGCGCGCGCCGTGGCCTGGCTACGCGAGGAGCTCATCGCCGCTTCCTCTCCTTCATCTACCACCACCACCACCACCACTACCGACAGCACATCAAAACAACAGCAACAACAACAAAACCTCTTCGCCACCCCGCAAGCCCTCGAAGAAGTCCAATACGTCGTCTTCCCCCCGCTCGCCTCCCTCCTCGACCTGCCCTCACTAGACCTTGTCCAACACCTGGTCTCTAACGCGCCCTTCCTCATGCAAGCCGTTAATTTTGCACTCTTCCTCTGGGGTTCTTCTTCTTCCACCCCCGAAGGAGAGAGCGAAAATAAATGGCGGCACGTACTGCCGGGGAATATGGAAGCGACGGTGCGGGAGCGGTGGTTTGAGCCGCTGCGGGAGGTGCTGGAGCGGGTCGAGGCGGAGAGGAGGACCGGGGAATTGGGAAAGGGGGAGGAAGGGGTTGAGTTGGGTGGGTTGGTGGAGGGGGAGTTGGCGGTGTTGAGGGAGCGGGTGGGGAGGCTGGAGGGAGCGGAGGGGTTTAGAGTTAAGGGGGAGAGGGATTGATTTGTTTTCTTTTCTTGATTTTCTGGGTTGTGGTGGGTGGTAGGGATGTATGGGATGACGGGATTTGTGTAAGGGATGTGGTTATGGAAGTTGGGATTGACAAAGATGGATGGGTTGGGGCGGGTGATTGCTTTTGATATGATGGGCGATGATGATCGATGATCGATGGGCGTGGGTAACAATAGCGTGTCCCTTTTGCCAGAGTAGAGCCGCAATTCATATTTCTGGTTTCTAAACCTTGCCTTTATACGATGCCCTTGTTTCGTTTCCCTTCCCCCAAGTAAGTACTGATAGCTTGAGCATTTATCGTCTAGGAAGAACCAGTCTTCCCTTACAAATATAAAATTCATCTTAATTACAAAATATACAACCACTTTTCAATTTTCAACGCCATCCAACTAAATCCCCGTATTGTTCCTTTCCAAAAGCGGCCTGTGGTCCCATGTATCGTCACCCTCGATACTCTCCTCCTCATCCTCGCTGCAGCTGCCGCTCCCATTCTCCTCAGTCTTGGCATACATAAAGAACTGCACAAAAATACTCATGTCCAGCAGCAGCGTGCCGGCGCTCCCGGCCAGCCAGGACAGGTTAACGAGTATGTACTGCCAAAAGATCTGCGCCGCCTCGCCCGGCTTGCACGCCCCGTCGTCGCCGCCACACATGGGGTCGAATGCGAGGATAGATAGCACATATGTCAGGTTGCCGAGGCAAGCAAACAGGAAGAACAGGACTGACACGCCCTCAGTCGACTTGCGTCGCCAGTTTAGGAGTAATTGTGGGAGCCGCGATCCGAGGTAGAGTACCGCGCAGAGCCACCCGAACACCTGGCCGAGCGTGTTGAAGCTCAGGGGGTTGTTCTCCCCGCCGCTGGGCTTGTTCTCGTCGCCTGTCCCTTCGCCGCGGCCGTAGGACCGGCTGAGCCACCACCCTGCGACACCGGCTGCGCAGACCATCAGGACTGCGAGGCTGTTGAATGCAAAAGACTGCAGCCGGGTTGGGGGGGTCGGAGGGGGTAATGGCACCGACTCGTCGACGAACGGTACCGCTGGGGATAGATGGGTCCAAGATCCCCTCCGCTCGTGTTCTTCGATGTTGTAGTATGGTGTGTGTTCGTGACCGGCGGTGGTATGCCCGAGCAAGCCGGTGCGCTCAGTCGGTTCGCTAGCGGAATGGCCGTTGCGCTTTTGTGTGGAGGGTGTTTGTGGGGGAGGCGCCGGCGGCGGCACATCGTCGCTCAGGGTGAAGCCGCGGTAGTAGAAGCACTGGGCTAGCAGGACGATGTCGGCGATGGTGTAATAGATGGCAAGGATAATCATGGTGGGCAGCACGCCCTGCATCACGGCGCCCAGGATGTTGAAGACATCGCCTAGGAGCCAGACAACGACAAATTGGATCGAGAGGCCCTCGGCGCTGCTACGGCGGAAGTTTTCGATGATTTGGGGTGAGAAGACGACGACCCAGCAGGCTATGGATATCGAGCTGTCCCCCGGTCATCAGCAGGCTTGTCGTTGGTTTGGGGGTGGCTAGGGGCTGCATACCCGCAGATGCCAGAGATGGCCTCGACATCGAGGTTCAAGGGTCCGGTCGGGGGTGCCATCGTGAGCCAAGACCTAGGAGAAAGCAGCGGGGCGGGTTTGGAGCTTCGCAGAGATGGACGGATTGGGATGACAAGAGTCAATACGGTAAAGTTAAGGGGGCTGGTGGCATTTCCAAAATGATACAGGGATAGAAGAGCCGTGTTTTCGAGCAATTGATGAGATGATAGACCAAGGAGAGATGCAGGAGCAAAAAAAACCCGATGCAAATCGAAGTCAGATCATGGCCCAGAAGGCGTCGAAAGTTCTTTTTGTGGAGATGACGGGATGTGGAGTCGATCATACATGACGTAATTGCGGCTGTGGGGAAGTTGTCGGGGATTAATGAAGTGGGCCCTGTCAACACACCTTCCCCCTTTTTTGGAGTAAACATAGCTGCGACTTGACGAAATACCTACGAATATATATCTGTATCCGTCTGCTTTTCACTTCAATCATGCTGCATGGGTGGTTTCATCTATACCACTGTTCATAGCAGGTTTTTTACTATAGGTCCACATGTGAACACGCGTATTCCTAGTTTTTTTTGGTCGGAAAGAGCGGACTGGGGATGTCCGAACTGTTGCTCCTTCCATGGTGTTTATGGAAACCGCAGGAGGCTATCTGCACAAGGAAGGTAGGCCGGACTGACGGGGTAAAGGTCTTCTTGAGCCCGGATCTCCCAGTGGTCAAGGTCTTGCACCACACTCTCACCTCCAACTTTGGTGTTTCCGACTTTTGATTTCCTCCCTCCCTATACACCTTGTATTCATTTAAATCATTTCCTCTAGCATCACTATTTGACTACGATACACCGCTCCCTCGTTACCTCCATTCACAGTCATTTGGATCCTTCACAATGGCTGATTCAGCCGACACTGCCAATCCTCGGTCGTCGGGCAAGTCCTAGCACGACCTGCCGACCGAGATCAAGAACCAAGTTCTCGACATTTTCATCGAACAATGCAGCAAGGAAAGGCCCGCCTCAAGTACAATCCGGCATCCCCCAGGCCTGAGGCATAACGCGTACTCGCCGCCCTCGAGAGCACCTTTGACACAGTGCGCAGCAGTCAGCCGCGAGTGGAGAGATTACTTCGAGCCCAAGATTTGGCAACACGTCATCCTCAAACAGGGAGACATTCGTCTCTTTGACAAACTTACGCGCGATGAGCGGTGGAGGTTTGTGCAGTGGTACGAATTGCCGAGGACTCTTTTTGCAAGGGGAAGGTGGCTGACAGGTATTCAGGATTTGGCTGCGTTTCGAACTCCCCGACTATGACTGCGGCGAATGCAACCTTCCAGTGGCCGAGACGCAAAACGTATCTATTCAAACAACACTCACCATGACGATTTGGGAGCTCTTTTCCGTTCTCTCCGCTTGGGAGGAGAAGCCCAAGGAGCAGCGCAAAGCGGGGTTGACCCTCGAGCTCAGCATGCATTCTTGGAGCGATATGGAACACCACTTCAAGGAGCTGCAAGTACGAGCCAACGACACGGCATGGTCCATGGTCCCCGAGGATAAACGGTACCAAACCAGTTTCAACGACCATCAGCACGGCTGGATGCATGGGGCCTGTTTTGCCGGACCTAATCAAAACGAACTTCGTAGAGTTGGCGCAGTCGGAGACGGAGGGGCATCCGATCCTCGGGGATTGTTGACGACAATTCCAGGAGGGGTTTTGCCCAAAGTCACCGCGATTACGTCTGTGGTCATTCGCCGGCAATTCTACCATGGTTTCCCTTGTCGATGCTTAATGTTGGTCATGGAGCATCTTCCTAACCTCGTCTGGTTCAAGTACGAACCAGCCCATATCATCAACAGCGCCGCGCGAGAGGCCGACCACTTTCACCTAATCGACCTGGCCCTGGGCCCTCAGCAGGGCCCGAAAAGGTTATCAATCTTTGAATGCTGGCATCGCAGGATAGGACCGTTACCCCGAGTGGACAGACACCGCAGGCGGGACCGGATGCTTCGACAACGGAGCAAACACTTGGCGGAGCTGCATGTTGCTTTCTTTATCGACGCCGCAATGTTTTTTGGACCGAGGGGACGCATGGCGGCGGAGTTTCTGCCGAATTGGGAGCAGCTGAGATACTTATCTCTGACTTCGGATTACCTCAGAGGCGGCGTCCCTGGCCTTTCCTACGAGGCAGCCAACGAGCTGATAGAAGATGCCGCATGCGCGGCACGACGCATGCCAGTGCTAAATGTGATGGAGTTATGGCAAACGAGCGGGGATTCAGCAACATTATTCCGATACAAGAAGCGGGCAGTGGAGGAAACGTACGACTGTGTGAGCAGACCGCGTGTCGAGTTGAAAAGCTCGTGGGACCTACGTCTCGGCTGTGAGGCGGAAGTGGCTTGGAGGGCGACAGCGAAAATCCACAACGGCGATGGCCCTCTCATGGTCAGATACGGCACAGCCAAGGCAGTCAGGCGCGAAAATGCCGTCTTGTTTCTGCACGAGTTGGAATCAAGGAACAAGCTGCTGTCGGAAACGTCGTACTTGCAGATGCGGATGGAGGCAAAAAGGGGTTACTGAGTGGCCACTTGGTGATCAGCGTTCGACTTGACTCGAGTATCATTAGATTATCGGTAGCATAGCGAATACAATACCTAGCGAATCCTCAAACTTTCCCAGGGGGCTGTCAGGCTTACGAAGTACCCTAAACCTTTGATATGCCAGAGCAAGCCAGTTCAAGCTCCATGGGGCACAGTGTGAGACAGTTATCGATAGCCAGGACACACAGTCTGACCTACTTCCGCACCTTAACTCCGCAGCTCCATCAACTGCTCTGCGTTCACCATCGACAACGCAGTCCTGAAAGTCTCATCAACAGCACCCAATTCCAACTTCAGAGAGCAAGAAAGGATCCTTCCGGTTGAGCTTTACATTCTCGCATCTCGGTTAGAAAGTGGGACCCAATTTCGAATAATTGCATCACCAGCAGCCAGTTTATCGCCGAGCCCCAGTGCAACGGCGGTTTCACCAAATCCAAAAGCAGTTCCCCACGACAGGCCCCGTCCCGCAGCCGGTCCCTGCGCGGTCCATGCCTCCCCCCGCGTTTCCCGCCGCCGGCCCTTCCCACCTAACCTCAACATCCTTACCCACCTCTTCCTCCTCGACATCGGCCCCCAAACGGAGACATCGCGTCGACTCTGATCCCGACCTAAACTCCGGCCCAAACGCGCCTCGATCCGGCCTCAGCAACCCCGCCGCGACTGCCCGCCCAAACCCGAAGCGTCCGCGCTCCGAGGGCTACACCCCGCCCGCCACAACCACCACCACAACCACCTCGACCCCGACTCCAACCACCACAATGTCGGCCAAAGTCCAGGGCAAACGCCCCGAGATCATCGACCTCACAGGCAGCAGCACCCCCCCACCGCAACCACCATCCGCCCATGCCTACCGCCCCACCCAGTCCCATTCCACCCCCCAACACCGAGCAGCAACCCTCCAAGCTCACAAAGGCGCCCGCAAACTCGTCGTCAAGAACCTCCGCCCCCCGACAACCTTCGCAGCACCCTCCTCCTCCCCTTCAACCTCCGCTCCAGCCTCCGCCGCGTCTTCCGTCTCCTCCTACTACACCCACGTCCATGCCGACCTCGATGCCGCCCTGACAGCCATCTTTGCCGGCCGCCCCACCGCCCAGCCCATGGAGCGGCTGTACCGCGGCGTGGAGGATATCTGCCGGCGAGGTGCCGCCGATGCGGCCGAGCTGACGGAGCGGTTGCGGGCGAGGTGCGAGGGGTGGTTGAATGGTGGGAAGGGGATGTTGGGGGCGCTGTGGGCGGAGTTTGCGGGGAGGGATGAGAATAGTGAGGCGGCGGGGGACGGGTTGTTGCGCGGGGTGGTGGGGAGGTGGAGGCGGTGGAATGAGGTTGTGTTTGTGGTCAGGGGGGTGTATAGTTATTTGGATCGGGGGTTCCTGGGCGGGGTGTATGCGGCTGGTGAGGGTGGTGGGGGGAGGGGGAGGCAGGGGATTAATGAGATGGGGATTGGGCTGTTTCGGAAGGCGGTGTTTGGGTCGTTGAGGAAGGAGGCGGATGTGTCGCCGCAGGGGAGGAGGGTGTTGTTGGCGGTGTGTCGGTTGGTGAATTATTCGCGGCATGGGGATCCGAGGGCGGATGAGGGGTTGTTGAGGGATGCCGTGGCGATGCTGCGGTTGTGTGGGGTGTATGGCAAATTCTTTGAGCCCATGTTCTTGGTCGAGTCGCATGGGTATTTTGAGGAATTTGCGGCGGATATGAGTGCTGGGTGTGGGCTCAAGGATTATATCGGGATCGTTACGGGGTTGTTGGAGAGGGAGTCCGCTAGGTGCGACGGCTTCAACTTCGAGAGCACCACCAAGAGGCTGCTGCTGGAAGACGCGCATCATGTGCTCATCGAGAAGTACTCGGCCAAGCTCCTCGACAGCGGCAGCGTCGCGAAGCTGCTGCAAGCCGCAGATGTCGAATCCCTGAGAGCACTCTACGAGCTTCTGAAGCTGTCTGGGTTGCAGAAGCGCCTCAAAGGGCCCTGGGAGCAGTACATCCGGGAGACGGGCGCTACCATCGTCAGCGAGGAGGATAATATGATTGTCCGCCTACTGGAGCTTCGGCGGTCGCTGGACGTGATGATACGGGATGCCTTTTCCAAGGACGACGTCTTTATCTACGCCCTGAGGGAGTCGTTTGGTCACTTTATCAACGACAAGAAGATGGTATCATCGTCGGGCACGTCTAAGGTCGGCGAGATGATTGCAAAATACATCGACATGCTTCTTCGTGGAGGTCTCAAGACACTCCCGAAATCGCTATTATCCGACCACAAGGACAGGCAAGACGCTGAGATGAGTGGCGTGGCAAGCACGGGCGACGAAGATGCCGAACTCGACCGGCAGCTGGACAATGGCCTCGAGCTGTTCCGCTTCATCGTGGGCAAAGACGTCTTTGAGGCGTTTTACAAGAAGGAGCTGGCCCGGCGACTGCTCCTGGGCCGCAGCGCAAGCCAGGACGCTGAGAGGAGCATGATCGCCAAGCTGAAGAGCGAGTGCGGCTCGGGCTTTACGCACAACCTCGAGCAGATGTTCAAGGACCAGGAGCTCGCCAAGGACGAGATGACGGCGTACAAAGCGTGGTTGGCAGGCACCGGGCGGAGCAGCAACAGCGGTGTCGACCTAAACGTCAGCATCCTCACGGCGTCGGCCTGGCCGGCCTTTCCCGACGTGCGGGTGCTGCTCCCCAAGGAGGTGCTGGAGCAGGTCAACAACTTTGACACATACTACAAGACCAAGCACACGGGCCGGCGGCTGACGTGGAAACACAACATGGCACACTGCGTCATCAAGGCGCAGTTCAACCGCGGACCCAAGGAACTTCTCGTCAGCGCGCCCCAGGCGGCGGTGCTGATGCTCTTCAACGACGTCGAGGGTGACAGCGCCGCCCAGAACAGCAAAACCGCCGGCGTGCTCGCCTACGAGCAAATCTCGCAGGCGACGGGCCTGCAAGGCGGCGAGCTGGACCGCACGCTGCAGAGCCTGGCGTGCGGGCGGGCGCGGGTGCTGACCAAGCACCCCAAGGGCCGTGACGTGGCGCCGACCGACACGTTCACGGTCAACACAGCGTTTACGGACCCCAAGTTCCGCGTCAAGATCAACCAGATCCAGCTCAAGGAGACGGCCAAGGAGAACCGCGAGACGCACGAGCGCGTGGCGGCCGACCGCCAGTTTGAGACGCAGGCGGCTATTGTGCGCATCATGAAGAGCCGCAAGACGCTGACGCACGCGCAGCTGGTGGCGGAGGTGATTGATCAGACTAAGAGTAGGGGGGCCGTGGATACGGCGGATATTAAGGCGAATATTGAGAAGTGGGTTCTTTTCTTTGCTTCAGTTATGGGTTTGAGACGCAGATGCTAACGGTTGACAGGCTTATTGAGAAGGACTATATTGACCGCGAGGGTGGGTCGTATGTTTACTTGGCTTAGGCATTTCCGGGAAGGGATCGATGGTGTTTGGTGTCGGGCAAGTTTTATTCGTGGCAGAGAATGAAGGCGTCATGGCTTGCTTTGTGGTGACGGGTTTATTGATTCGGGTATTGCATGTCTGGGTATTATAAGACGATTGCCATGGTTCAGGCTAGATTTACGCGTTAAGGGGACATCATTTTTCATGCCAAGGCTCCCAGTATATGCTTCATAAAACAGCTCTTATTGGCGGCATCAAGGACGCACTTTGCCTCGTTGTCGAAGAGGCAAAGTTGCCAAATTGTCCCAGCCCTGTCAAAGGCGCCAAGACGCAACACGGCTCTTCCAGGCAACCGAGTCGCCATCATAGTTCACCACCCTCTTACGTTTTACATGTCTCACAACTCACAACACTTATTCTACATACATAGAGATAGTCACGTCGACCCGGACAAACTTGGACCACAAGATGAATGAAGAGGACGGGTATTTCGAATCTGACCTCGACACCCGCCCTGCTCACCGCCCAAAAACAAAAACAATAGCAAGTCACCCCAAGCATATTCACCTACCTAACAAGTTCATAAAGTATCCCCCCCCCCCCACGCTGACACTTACAAACCTGGCCAGTACTTCAAATTCAACACGCGCATCCTCTCAGCCACAGGTTCCAAGCCGACAGGGCCCATCCCAACGTCCTCCGCCTACGCGTCAACCCTTCTCTACTAGAGACAGCCATCCAAACTGTAACCTACCGCTTCCTCCCGGCACCACTCGGCGCGTGGCTCCGCTCGACATGCCCGGAATGGTTCCTCCCCTCACGCATCGTGCTCAAACGCGAGATGGATGACCACCCACAGTGTTTCGACACGGAGCGTGCGGTGTACGAGAGACTGCGGCCCGTCTGGGGTACTGTCGTGCCCCATCTGCTGGGGCAGATTGCGTATGATGGTGGGAGGACGCTGGTGCTGGAGGATATTGGGGGCGTTTGTCTTGCGGATCCTGCGGGGGGGATGGTGCTATAGGAGCTGGGGGATGAGGAGGAGAGGGGGAAGGAATTGGGGCGGTTGGGTGGGGAGGCACTTGGGGAGTTGGCTGCGAGAGGGGTGTCGCATGATGATGAGAAGCTGGATAATTTCCATGTTGTGGGGGAGGGAGAGGGGGCGAGGGTGATGGTGGTGGATTTTGAGATGGTGGATTTGGATTTGGGGGAGGAGGATGCTGCGTGGGTGGTGCGGACGAGCGTGGACAGCCTTGTGGGGAGGTGGAAGGAGCATCTGGAGTGTTTGAGGGAGGACGGGTTGCTGCCGAGGGAAGGGAGGGTGTAGGGAGGCTATCTTTGGGTGGTTATCTTTGGGTTGTCGGGGTGTGTAGATGGTATCTGTAGGCATTTCGGATGCGTATTTGCGTTGCGGTTTGGTCAGCAAATTTCCGATACTCACTTTAGCAGCCTAGGCATGAGTTTCCGAGCCAAGTAAGTGCACAGGATAGGGCACAAGAGAGGGAAATGGTTTTCTCGATGTCGATTTTTTTCACGCGTCCGCGCGTCTGTTGCTCAGGCCGGGCCGCAACCCCTCCCAAGTCCCAACAGGGTCGCATACAGAGAGCCACATGCAGGTGGTAGCATCCTGTCAGCAACAAACGGTATGCCAAGTCAATAAATTCCTGATTCCATTTTGAGACATTGCTCATGCAGCTGTCAGCAAGTTGGAGGATGCTCTGCTGGCAGTCAGCAGAGGGGTGGAAACGAAGATGCCATCATATGTATCCAACCAGCACCTTCTGAGGACGACTGAGATTTTGATTCGGTTGTAGTTCCTGATGAGGCGCGGAGATGATGGACAATGACAGCCCAATGGGCATCAGTGGTTGGATCCTGAGTGGAATCACGACAGAGTCCCTATCAGGACAGGACCCAGTGCCCGAGGTTGATTCGGGCGAGGCGCTGGCCACCCCGGGATGAATCCCACTCATGCTGTCAGCCACCAATGAAGAGGAGGCGTATGTATCACTGCGGCTGGCATCTTGATTGTCGGGCTGTGTTACGTTTTTCGTTCGTGCTGCGTTGCCGTTGGTCCTTGAATAGGTAGTGATGCTTCGACGGAGGATTTCGGAAGACTGCGTCTTCTTGGCCGGTCTGTATTTGTGCGCACGCAATCGCAATTCAAAAAAAAAAAAAAAAAAAAATCTTATGGGCGCAAACCCGCTGCGTCAATTGTCAAGTCTCTCAGCCTGGGCAAGATGACGATTGTGCCAAGACATGCAATGCAGCATCGGAGGGTTGGTGATGGAAACTTTGGAAAGGCGGGAAGCATCACAGAGGCACTGTGGCGCCCCATAGGGCAAGCTTCGAGCCCGGGTCTAGATCTTTTCAAGGTCCAGGCAGGGTCCCAATTTACGGACGCTAATGGCCCCGCAGTGGATCCAATAAAAAGAACGCCCCGGGATTGATCTGAGCTTCCCCACCCTCCCGTCATCCCACCGATTGCTGCCCGTCGCCGATCCGGCTGCTTCCCAGAGAAATGCACGTGGAGGTAGTGTAGATCGATGACTGAACGGAGCCTTCACAGGTCGAAGCCTAGACTTAGATTGCCCAAAATTAGAGGTAGGGGATTTGATATCCAGTTGCTACGAAGTCTCGTGGGAAGCGATAGAACTCAATCCCGATACCTAAATTTCGCTTACAAAGAACGGGATGCGTGGGGACGGGCTGCATCTCTCGGCACCAGACCTGCCCTCCAGGCACACAGCACTTTTTCTTCAAAAAAACCTGGAATCTGTACTTCATACCTGCGTCACCCGCTTAAGTTGACATGACACGGTTCCCCGCCCCGCAATCCGATAATTAAATTTCATCTCGAGTTGATGAATCCTCCGACGGTGTTTGGCACCCATCAGAAAGTTGGCATGGTGCGGCAGTCTATGCATGGGATTCAGACGGCGCCTTTCGGTGCCCCATACGCCTCCCCCGTCGTCGACTGCTCCACCGACGCTCCGGGTCATTTCGCCCAGCAGCATCTACACAACCTCACTCTCAATTCAAACGGTCTGGCGATGAATTCTACAGACTCAATCTCAACAGTACACAATACGAGTACACAGCAGCTCTGCAAGGGTCCAATAATCAACGAATTGGTGGTGTGCGGTTGGCACCCCTCTGCGTTCTGCGCCGTCTTGGCCCATCGCCAAGGCCGTAGAGCGTTGGTGTGCTACCAAAAGGGAATGGCTGTTCAATAGCATCCTCAACCGTCAATAGACTGCAGCTCCAGCTCCAACCAGCTCAGCCCATGCGATGCATGCAAATGGATGCAATGCGACTGACAAAATGCAGGCTCACTCGACCCCACGGGACCCCCCTGTACCTCGGGCACGACAGCAGCCCGCAATTGGCCCAGCACGACCCGATCATGGCTGCTGCCAAGGAACCCTAGCGAGCTGGTGGTGGCCCAGCACCCCTGAGCAGATCGTGGAAACGTTCTCGCCCTTGTGCTGCGCTGCGCTGTGCCGTGTTTTGTTTCTATTTTATTCTTGGTCTTCCAACATCCTCCGCCTCGACGGAGAACGACCGAGAAACAACGAACTTCGAGTCTGTCGAATCCCGCGATCGAGCACTTTCCAACCGGCCGAAATCGAGCACCGCGTCCATCTCAGGGTATCAACGCCAAGCTCGCATCGCAGCTGTGCAGCTCACTGCAGCACACCATCCTCTCGTGTCAACCGCGTCGGCGAGCTATCTGTCGCCTTCCCAACTCGGCGACGGCACTCCCGCGCAAATTGATTCGCCCTACCACACTTACGTCGCCCGCCTCCTATCTAGCGAGCGCTGCGCATATTTATCCGGGACCCCCCATATTGGCCAACAGATTGGATTCTGGAAGGGCCGCCTGCCCACGCCCGCCCTTTGACCGAGCTACAGGGGATTCATATAATACTGCCTGGGTGTGCGCCTTGACGAGGTTCGGTTGCGACACCCGTCAACGGCATCTTGATCCAAACGAAGAAGGGTGCTAGTCCCGCACCTGTCGGACGCCGATCTGTCTGTCTGACCCGGCCAGTCGGAAAACCCAAGTCGCTCGTTATACCACCTTCGCGCTGTCGCACAAAGTGATGTTGCACCGGCTCTCATGCCCCTCTCTTGCAGCTGCGATATAATGGCTCCCGCTGCACCACCGCTCTCGTCACCACGGACGGCCCGCCTGTCACTATCAGTACCCCGACGACTACGAACACCATGGGTTGCGATACTCGCCGTCTTCGTTTGCTTTATCTCTCACGCGCTGGCTGCCCCAGCCGACGCTCCCTGGCCCGTCGAGACCCTGGCGATTGACCAGAGATCGCCATACCGAGAGGATGGAGGATGGGTCATGCTCACGGAGCACGGTGTCCAGCGGCGGAGGATACAGAAGCGGGCCACGGAGACGGAGGAGTCGGAGTCGTCAGAGTCACCAGAACCTTCAGAATCGTCGGAACCTTCCACCAAGACGTCGAGCGGCACAGTGACCAAGACATTCTCCATTGCCGTAGGAACCCAGACATCGTCCGCTGCGAGCACGAGCGTCGCTGCAAGCCCTCTTCCCAAGTTCCTGGACAGTCTATCAAACGACTTTACTGCCGGCGCGAACGGTTCCCCAGCACCCTGCCCGGCATTCATCAATTCCTTCCTCGCTGACTCGGAATTTCAAGACTGCTATCCCCTGTCGATGCTTATCGCTGTAAGTTCAAGACCAGAACCAGTTGTGCCACGGTGACTAAACCTCGCGGACAGGGCAACTCCAAGTCCTTCTTCGAAGCACAGCGGTCGCTCGTGAGCATCACACGAACCCTCGACGCAACATGCGCCGCCAACGCACCAACCTGCACCAAGTTCCTGTCCGATCTCGCGCAAAAGATGATCGCCACGGAGAACTGCGGCGCCGAGTACCAGCGCGGCCACACCACCGTCACAGACGCCTACAACGCCATGCGCGCCTACGCCCCGATCTACAGCGCCGGCTGCCTCCGCGACCCGGACACCTCGGCCTACTGCTACGCCAACGCCGTCACCAACCAGACCAACCCCAGCACCTCGTATTTCTACTTCCTCCCGCTCAACAAGTCCCTCCCGGGAACCACGGTCCCCGCGTGCGGCTACTGCCTGCAGCAGACTATGGCCCTCTACCAGGCCGCCACCGCCGACCGCAGGCAGATGATTGCCAACACGTATGCCGCCGCCGCCGAGCAGGTCAATGCCATTTGTGGGCCGGAGTTTGCGAACGAGACGCTGGCGGCTGAGATTGCGAGCGCGGCGGCGCCGGGGGCGTCTTTGGCGACGTGGCTGCCGGTGGTGGTGTCGTTTGGGGCGGCTTTCTTGTGGTTTGGGTGAGCTGAGAGTGCAGGGTGTCTTTTATTACTCTTTTGTTGGTACTTGTCGGACAGCGCGGCGCTCGGGGTTGTGTTGGCTTCTTCTTTGCTCGAGCTGCGGAAGAAGGGGTTTTGGAAAACGACAAGCCCTCGGTGCTCGATTATATACCCCATACAGGCGGACTTCTACATCTGCGCGCCCCCTTTCGATACCCGGGTTCCTCCGCCACCTATACCTCGTTATGGGGAACACGCTCACACCCATCATATCTTGCTGGGTGATCGTCGACATACCTGACGGCACTACGCACCGCCTTATATTACGCCACCGACTTCTCCGCCTTTTTTTTTGGGGGGGGGGGGGAGTTGTCTTTATCCTCGGTCGATCAAACGACCAACCGACTGACTGCGTGGACTGGATAAGACGAAAAGAGGCTGGCAGGCTCCGCGGGAGGATTACTCCGTTTAGAAGACTGATGTACTATCTGAATTGCTTTGGAAAGGAAAGAAGGAAGCCAGGCGTTGTGGGATCTTTGTCTTGGCATTGATTACGTTTAGGGTGGGATTTTGGCTACAAAGCAAGCAAGCAAGCGAGGCGAAGGAGGCAGCTGGTATGGGACTTGAGATTGGGGAAGGGAAGGGCTTTTTGTACATACTACTTATTGCCTGCCGATGTAATTCTGGCTGGTTTGGTCTAGCTTACCTAGCTTGTGCTTGGCAGGTGGGGATGGTCAGTTGCTGGGTAATGTAATAATGAAGACGTTGTACAATTTTTATTTTGGGTATGGAGTCACAGACTGTGTATGCAATAGTGTTGGTTTGGGAGAGATGGCTGTCGGGTAGCCTCTTATTCAAACTGTTGAGTACGGCTTTTGGTCGGGGTGAATGATCTCGACAACAAGACATGTCGCTGTCCTCGGTCGTAACTCCCACGCTCAGCCGCCGAGTCAAAGCCAGCTGTCAAGATTGGCTATTGCCTCGCTGTGGTACAATGCAGATGTATCCGTGGAGATCCATCTCCTTTGGTCCTTGAGAATGCTGTGGTAAGTTGTGGCTCCCCGTTTGGCTTCATCATACGTCACTCTACCGCTCCCTCACTCCAGTCCCGCTGCGCTACCTTAATTAGTTTTAACACTGAGATTCTCACAGCTTTTGATTTAAAATTTTGTTGAAATATTTGAGATTCGAGACTTGAGATGGGAGGTGTAACAAACCTGTGGGGCTCAGGGGTTTGTTTACTTTCAGAGCTCATGTTTGCACTGCTCAATTACCGAACAAGTTGCTTTGTAGGTTTGGAGTTGGAGTTCCATTTTATTAGTTTTCTTGGGTACTTTATTCCTTGCCTAGACTAGGTTGAGACTAGGGCTCTGTCCGAGTTGCTTTAGGGTCCGCGGAGGAGGTGTTATATTCATTTGCTCAACTCGGACAAACGCTGGCCTATTTTGACCGTCTCTGTCTCACACATTTGTCCCTCTTACCCTCTTGATTCCACGACACCAGTGCACACCTCTTATTTCATAGAAAGCTTCTTGGTCAGCACTAACCACCCCGGGAAAACCGGCAGGTAGCTAGCTCAGCGTCGAATTTGCCGCCAACCCCCTCCCGCCCTCCCCACTCTCACTGCAAAAATATTCCCGTACTCGCCTTGCACCATTGTTGCCGAGCACTATCCCTCGGCTCTGGCTTTGCCCACATCCTCCCGGCCCGGCACACGCTCACAGTGCCTTTTGAGACTCCATTCCATTTCATACAGCCAGAGTGGGCCATTCTGGAGCGTCTCTTGGGTCCACCGCCAGGGGAATGCCGGCTGCACGTACAACGCCGCCAAGTCTTTGAGGGGCCGAATAATACGTCTATAGCCGTCCAGGATCCACGTCCCTTGCTCCTTGGTTAGGGCATCGCGGCCTTCAGTTCTGTAGATAAAATCGGTCATGACTACACGAATGGTGAGTCCTGGTGCGTTGATCTTGTCTCGGAGCCAGTCAATGGTCTTGTGCCAGTCCCGTACCGAGGGGTGGCCGTCAAGGGGTCAGCCGTGGGGCACGTAAGGGGGGAACACCAGCTCCAGAAACCGCAGGTTAGCGAGGCAGTGGGTAGGGATGACGTCCCGGAGGAACTCTGACGCAGCGAAACGGCCGTAGGGGTAGTACCTCTCGACGGAGGTGGTGCCGAGGGGAGGGGGTTCGAACTGGACGGGGGGCAGGGCTGGGGGCAGGGCCGAGGGCAGCGACGCGTGGAAGTCGTGAACAATGAAACAGTTACCCGAGAAGAACACGAACTGGGCTTCCCGGTACAAGAGGCGACAAACGACGAACAGGCTAGTTGGTAGAACCCAGCAGTTACAGTTGAAGGAGAAGGCGGCATGTCGACGGCAGCAGAAACAGCCTGGGGGTGGTGCACGCAAATCCGTGGGATCGACGCCGGAACTGCATCGGCTCAGCCGGCAGCCATTGTGAATATGAGGTGGGCACCCGGCTTCGAATTTGAGGCAAACCGGTTGGCATACTTGATAGCCGCGATCCTGCCTACTCCATGTAACCTCCTTCCACGGGGTTATCAGGTCGGTATACTCGAGGATACGGAGACGAAGCTCAGATGGCAGGTTCATCAGAGCCCACGATATCTTGGCAGGCCCGAGGCAGAGGAGTGAGGCATTAGGGCGGGCTTGGCGGGCAGCTTCTTGGGCTAGTGACTGGAGTGGGCGGCTCCATCGTTTGCAAAGCCGTATGTGGCAGTCTCTGAGGGGCGGGAAGAGGGCGAGGGGCGCGATAACAAGTCGGGCTGCCTCTTGTGTATATTCGTGCGTGGAGTCAATGTCGCAAACCAACGAGAACTTGAGGCGACTAGGGCTGATATGGGATGATAGGTGAACGGCGGTATCGCGCCACTCAGTCAGTAGGGCTTGGACTGCTAGCTTAGTCGAGGACGAGTCCGAAACAGAATCAAGTAGCGGAGGGCGGTGTATACTACTATGGTACCCGGCGCAATAGTTGCTGCCACCCCCTTCGCCACCGCAACAGCAAAGTGGTGGGTAGTTGAACGAGTCGATAGGATGGTGGCAGGAGGACTCGTTGAGCACAGTCTTCAAACTCCTTAAGGAGGCGAGAGATGTCGGCGACAAAGCGCGAAGAGGCTCGAGGCCGCGGCCGTTATGCGCATAGAAGATGACGAATTGGTTGGCGGAATACAGCAGAGTAGCTGTTTCGGAATATAGGGCGCGGCAGGACAGCAATAAGCCGGCGAAGTTGCGTGCAGGCGACGGGTCAAACTCCGATCTCCCATACATGCTCGACTCCTTGCGGCCGTCCAAGTAATAGGTATATGGGTGCCCGTCAAACCGTGCCACACCCGTACGGAGGTATATCCGACGGCGGATCTGAGGGGGAAGGCACAAGAGAGCGGGTGGCCGGAGCGGCTACTGTTCGACGTCTCGCGCCATTGTTGGTGACAATTGGCCGTCAGTGGTGTGTCGAGCAACTCGCGATCAATAAAGTGGTGCAGGCGGACGATGCAGGCAGAGGCGGGGGTTGTGACCAACCAAACGGACATACAGCTAGCCCCGCTGACAAGGCAGATGAGCCGCCTGCCTTCATCTGGCCGCCTCATCTTGAAGTTATAGATGTGATATTCCGAACCAAACTGTGCAAACAACGGTTAGCCCAATGGCACGACGAGCTATGTACCAGCACATCCAGTTACCATCGCGCCCGGGCTGACACTTTGTTGGCCGCAGAGTGAGCAGAGCACGGGATAGCGGTCGGTCAACGGCCATAGAAGAAAGCATGTTGCTCACGGCAGTGTCCGACGGTATCCCACTGGGGTCCGGCCGTGGGGTGGAGCGGGAGTCGTCAGCCCATATGCGCGTCAGCCGTGTGGAAAAGGGCGATTTCGATACCGGAACGGGAAATATTGCAGATCATATCCTCCAACAGCCCGGAAGGAGCCTTTAGAAACACCCCAACCGGCCCGGAAGGCAACCAAATCCGTGCCGGTTGCAAAACCGAAGAATGTAGTAGGGGGTGCGGAAACTCGTCTTGGCCAACTCCCGTCGACTGGCCCGCTGCGGCTGGAATGAGCTTTTATTCTTTCCCGGAATCTCGAGGATCTCGCATTCCGAATGGTACGGTCTGGTGGTGTAGCAAGACGTTTCACTGGTTCCGGTCAAACGCCCGATAGCAAGCCGGAAGGGAGTCGTGTGGTAGCCAAGAAGGGCAAGTGTTTCTGGCGAGGACGGACGCATCTGGGGACGGAAGATGTTCCCCGCATCTTGGTGCTCGTCTATCGGAGGGCCCCTGTCCCTTCGATCCGCCGTCCCGGGGACCATGGGATTTGCATTGACCACCAGAGGACGAAAGGCTGTGTAATAAGAGTCTTGTAAGATCCATGGGGCGCACCGAGTTCTTAGTTTGAAGTTGAGGGTGATCGGCGGGCTTCAGATGAGGCGAAAATACGGACAGAAGACGGTTGCGGTGTCGAGCCGGGACACTTCCCGAGGGATTGACGATCAGTGGCTGTGTGCCGTGCTTCCGTGATCTACACTCGAAGATTTCGAGAAGCCGCATCAGATTAATTACCCGGCCGCAGATATTGGTGGATAATGCGGGGAATCACCCCGTGGTGGTTGGATCCGGGGAAGGATTAGCCGCAGTTTCAAGTTTCCGTCTTCTGCGGGAAAGTTGCAACCTTGAGTAAGCATAACTACACTAGCTCTTGTATGCTTAGGCCCGGGACTTTAACTGTCAAGACTGATCACAGCATAACCAAAGGACGAGTTGACGGGGGATCGTGACAAAAAACAAGCTTGATCGGCTTCAAGGTGATCGAAGAGATAACACCCTTGAGCGGGCTGTTGCATCGAGCTGTACTCGACGTAGGAAACGGGTGTAAACGCTAGCTCGGCATGAGAACTGCCAACTCTGACGACCGGCAAGCTTTTTGTGATTCGCCCTCTCCGTGTGGCAAGTTCACATAAAGTACAAAGCCTTCAAGGCGGCAGTAGTCAACCAAGGTTGAGATGTGTATGTGGGCTTCCAACATGGTCAGCTCCCAACTTTGCGAGACCAGCTTGCCAAAGCAATATAGCTTACCAGCATCCTTAAGTTGTGGTTTGCGAATAGTTCGGCCATGTTGCATCAGCCATGTCGAAGTCTGACCGAGCTCGCTCGGTCGGGCGGGTGCTCGAAGGCGCGGCCAGGCAATCAAGGGATCAATGCGGTGAGTACGGTAGACGATTCTATGGGTAACTGACTTGTTGCTGATAGGACTCATCCACCCCAGTGGTCTTTCACGACACCGAGAACCAATAGCCAAACCTGGATCTTGTGCCCGCATCTTGTTTCGCCGAAACCTGTGAACCGATGGGGTGGGAGACACCGCCCGGGTTTTTGATGACTCTCGCAAGCATGGGGGCCAAAACAACCATTCGGATAATTTTCCCGAAATTTGGCTCATCGGCAGTGTTCATTCCAAGACCATCAGCGTTTCAGTGCTGACTGCGGCTCGATGCTTAAATCTGAAATCCCGAGCTGTCTCCCAGCGAGATTGGCTAAGGCGAAAACGGCTACCGGGCTGATGGTTGCAAGCCGGGCGCTGTTGCTGGCGATGGCAAGGCAAGGATGGTGACTCGGGGAACCTCGTGCGCTGGTGGCAGCAGGGACGGCATCTGGTCGTCGTGTGGCATTATTTTCTGTCGACTTGGGCTACTGTGCAGCTGCAAGCCCTTCCGGGGTTGTGAGAGGCCTCGGGACCGACAGAGGGCAGCGACAAAACAGGCGGCCTATTGTTTGGGATAGCAATAGCATATCCCTCGACGGTGGCATTCATGCCCATGGATCCGTGGAGCGACTGTGGGCAGCAGACTTGCGCTTTGGCTGCTGACGAGATGATTATGAGGGCGTTGCAAAGCCGAAAGACCTCCTTCGTCGTCAGTCAGGGTAACCCCGTCTTCCATCTGCCTTGGCGAGACTCGACCCGTTCGTCCAGATGCAGAGGCCACTAGTGCAACGCCGGGATGTCTGAGCCGGATTGGGGTATCCTTTGTATCACGGGCCATGCATTGCAGCTCCCTTAGTCCTTTTGTTGTTTTGGTCCCGGTGACTGAGACCAACCACGGCGAGGACTTGTCGTTTGTTGCAGCGAGAAAATTATCGCGGCTGACGAATAAAATGCGAGCAAGGCGGCGCCGAGTGGCCACAGAGAGCCTGGGACGGGAATCAGCAACGATCGGGACGCGACTAATTATTTTGTGACGTTTCGAAACACCTTAAAAGGAACCGAGCGGTCAGTTTTCTGGAGACCAGCTCTCGCCGGATGTTGAGTCCCCACCCGGCAACCCCTTCCGATAACGAACGGACTTCGTTCTCTTTGCCGGCCGTGCCTCAAGCTCACAGTCGAACTTCGGCACCGAAGCTGTCATTCAGGTCGCCCCCGCTGCTCGGTACCACAACCCCAAGGAGTATCATCACCAAGACGGCCACAGTGAACACACTGTCACCGAGCGGCGCGGAACGCAGACCTGTTGAAGTGACAAGCTGGATGAGAGGATTCTGCATTATGTTGGCATGCGCGGGGTGAGCTATACTAAGTCGTATATCCGTACCAATATCGATGCGTTCACCTGATTGTCGGCCTGTCTTGCGTGCTGATCGTTGTCAGCTTGAGGTCCGGGTAGGCTTCTTCCGGGTCGGTGGTACCCACGCTGCGAGCCGGTGATGAGCGACCGAACAAGCGGCATCCAACCCCTCTTCTGCCGTTCCCGGCATCTGGACCAGAGGGAAACCGGGAATCAGGGTCGCATGCATCCAACCACGGGTGCTGGCGAACCCTGCCCTGTCGTGTCAAGATGAGAACCCTTGCAAACTCGCACACCACTGTTTAATTCGCACTGCATGGCCTTCGTCCACGAACCCTCGGATTCCTCCCTGCCCGGTGGTTGTCGCCGTGAAGCGTAACACGGTGGAGGCAGGTTTTTTTTTCTGCCTGCGAGTTGTGCAGATTGGGCGTGACAATCACTGTCGGGTCCAATCCAAGTCAAGTTGGACAGGAACAATGGCCAAGGTACCATATCCGGACAAAGGCGAACGGCCCAAGCGCCCGGTCCTGCGGCAGGCTCCGTCCTCGGCGCTCGGTTGACAACTAATGAGTTGCGAGGGGTGGACTTCGCCCGGAGCAAAGGGGACTGCTTGAACCATCTCCCTTCTCAACCACACTTTGACCCCACTGGGCCCAACCAGCAAAAGGAACTGAGACTCTGATGGCTGTCGTCTTGAGTGGCGGCGGTTGGAACGGTTGCAACGCCAGCGCGAGCGCCACGCCGAATGGCTGCCTCAGGGCTTGAGCCTGTTTGCGTGCTCTCCCGGAAATCTGCTCAGACTGCTGCAAGATGAGGGATCGAAGAGGACCAAGACCAAACAGATCATGCGATGGCGTCGAGGTGGCTTTCAAAGGCATGCTGATCCCCGCGTGGCGACTGGCTGGACCAGTCCACTGTCTTTCTTTTCCTTTGCCCGACTGCGCCCCCATCCCAAAGCTCGGTTCCTCCTTGGTGGGTTTCCGACATCATCTTTTGTCTTCAACATCAAACCAGCAGATGGTTCGCGTGACACAAGGCGGCTGCCCAATCTCGCACCATCTGGGAAAGGTTGGAAGGGTGGTGTGCTAATACGGCGGAACCGAGAAACGACCCAAAGTCCAGTAAGCCCGGATCCTGTGGAGAAGAAGTTGTGTCGAGGAGGTCGGAGAGGGACGGCACGGTTATTCTCAAGGGAAGTTTTAGGCATGAGAGGTGGACGTGGAAAGGCACAACGCTCCCAGGGTCCCACGCGTTTCGCTGGGACGGCTGGGGATGGGCGGCTGGGGATCCACCTAACGCTCTGCGGGTGCCTTCGGGTGCCCCACAATCTAGGGTGTTAGTGCCAATAGCGGATGCGGTTGCGACTGCCGTAACCGGGGTCTGGGGTTCCCGCTTTTGAACCCATGGACGTTGCTTCCTGCTGCCAATGCATTGACAAGCAGTGGTGGGAAATCCTTCCTTCCCTGCGTTTGCAAATGGAAAGAACCACCTCGTCTGCCCAATGGAACACAAGCACAGCTTGCCCAGTCTGGCAGGAGTCGACCGGCGGAGGTGCTGCTTCCACCAAACTCTGTCGGTTTTCCCGACCTTTCTCGCCTGTCGTTTCATGACGCCACAGCGCGCCTTGTTCTCAACTTCAGCCCGTCCATGTCCACATCTGCCTTCACCACCAGTGGCATGGCTGCCTTTCCATGCTTCACTCACACACGCACCACGCAAACACGCGCTTTGGGTCTGTGGCTGTCTCTCGTTTCGGGCCTTTTGATGACGACTTTATTCGCGGTGCTTATTCCGCACTCAGATTTCTTCTGTTTTTCCCCTGTGCCGATGCCACTGTGTGAGACGGGTCCCGAGGCTCGCTGGCTCCTTGAGATGTGATGGGGTTGATGAATTGACACTGCACTGATTCCGACGTACCTAGGACCCCGTAGCCTCTGCTTCCCATCTAGAAAGCTCGGGTGACTTGGAGGCAGCACCCGTCTTGCTGATTCTGGGCGTGTGGAGGAACCGGGTCGAGTGGCCAATGTCTTGTCCCCTTACGCGGCTGTGGACTGCCCGCGTGTGGACGTGATGAAACCTTCTCATTCAATGCTTCCCAGCGAATCTCAACCCACCCCTCGTGCATGTACATGTACTTTTTTATGGACGCCCCCCCTGCCGTTAGTCCCCTTCCATGGCTGCTTCCAAACACAACCTCGTCTCGGGGTTGCATCCCAGGGAAAAAAGCCACGGCAGTTTAGACTAGCCGTTGGCCCGCCAGGGGCTTGTCATGACGATCAGCCCCTGCCATCCCTGATGGCGAGTCCTTTAGTGGGCAGGGAAAGGAAAGGTTAATCCAGACTCTTATATCAATATCGCCCCTCTCCCTCTCCCACAGCGGGGCTTGGCTTTGCCATATTGAACTAATATATCCCGACTGACTGCGACCTCAATACCCCACTGGCAGCTGGACGGGTTCCCATCAAGAGCCAGGTCTTGGTAATCTCGGAGAGATGGTATAAAGTGGACGGTTCTGCAAGTTTTCGGTGGAGCAACAAGACAACAACGACACCGGTTCCCATGCACCCGCCTCGCCATTCTTACACCAGCTAACAGCCTCAACAACGAGACCTGGATTCATTTCGAAGACCTACCGAGACGACACTGGCTTGAAGAACCACGTGTGCGGCCGATTCGTCGACATTGATGGCTCATTGATACTCGGCCCGAACCTGAACGTGGCTTCCTGCAGCTGTGTGAGACACTGTCCCATACTCGTAACAGGACTCGGTGCCACAGCCCTCACAATCATCATTTGGGACACAGAGTTCAGACCTTGTTCCCCAGCCAGTTTATGCCCGGAGTCTGAACACGTCGGGCTAGAGTAGCGTCTTGCTCTGTATCCCCCCGGAAGACACGCTGTCGCATCCGACCCAGAACCCGGCTACCGGAATTCAGTGTTTGTGGCTGCTGGATGCTGGCATAAAGTGGCTCCAAATCTCTAGTAAGGCTGCCCATACCTTGCTGACTAGCCTGCCGGCCGTCTTCCAGGCGACTGACTGACTGGCTTTGCAAAAAGCGAATTACATCTCGTTCTACGCTTGTCCATAGAGCGCTCCCCAATGTCGGCGGCGGTCGGCCTTTCTCACCATAACTTTGGTCGTCATACCTTGCCAGACGGTATGGCTCGACCCCATCAAAGCTATCATGGCCCGTACGCGCCCCCGGTGCCTAAGCACTACACGCAGGAACCACCATTACAGCGGTCGGCCCATATCGCACAGCTGCCACGGCTGCCTCCCATGGCTACCATCATCTCGACCGTGGCATCGAGTCATCCCCCATCATTTCCAAACGGGGGAGATGCCCCCTACCCTAGGGGAACAAAAACTTACTGCACGGACTACACAACTCCGTCACCCGTCGGGCAAACACCCCCTCCACTGCCTGTCCAAAACAGCAACCCTCGTACGATATCGAGGGAAGCGGTGAACATGCGGCCCACACCGGCGCTGTCATTCACATCCAGGGACAGGTCATATGATGGGATTGCGCAGGAGTTGCGCTCGAGGCAAGTGAGCAGCTTGCATGAGCACCATGTTCAAAGCCAAATACCACGGTCTTACCCCGACCACAAGACTCCGCGACCAAGGGGAAAGTCGTTCCCGCACGACAGTGTTCAAGTTCTCCCGCCAGCTTTGCCCAGAGCCGCCCCTACAATCTCCTCTTATTCTTCTCCCAGAACCCCCGACGCTCGTTCTATCCCTTCAACGCTACCTCGAAGCCCACCCATCACGCTACCCAGTGCCTCCCCGAGACAAGAACCACAATCGATGAGCATCTCCTGCCTTCTCAGCTCCGCACCCAACAACACCATCCACAAACCCACTCCTCCCGGGGACGGCCCCGTCGCCACCACCACCACCCAACAACCAACCCCTCCTCCCGCCCCCGCCCCACCCCCAAAGCCAGAATACCGCATCACCGTCCGCCAACAGCCCTTCGCCGCCCGCAGCTGCGGCTTCGGCGAGCGCGACCGCCGCGTCATCGACCCCCCGCCCATCGTCCAACTGACCATCCACGACCCCTCCCTGTCCCCGGACGAGCGCGCCCGCCGCCTGCGCCACCAGTTCAGCGTCGTGCACTGCAGCATCTGGGACGAGCGCGGCGTGCGCGACATGAGCGGCATGCCCGAGGACTTCCGGCAGCAGCGGCGGCTGATGGGCACGCTGGTGGCGAGTCCGTTTGTGGGCGTCGACGAGCACGGCGAGGAAGGATGTTTTTTCTGTTTCCCCGACCTGAGCTGTCGTACCCCCGGGGTTTTCCGGCTCAAGTTTGCGCTGGTGGTGCTGGATCCGGCGAGGATGTGTATGGGGGAGCGGTCGGCGATTGTTGCGACGGTGATGAGCGAGGTGTTTCAGGTGTATAATGCGAAGGATTTTCCGGGGATGAGGGCGAGTACGGGGTTGACCAAGAGGTTGAAGGAGCAGGGGTGTTTGATTAGTATTAAGAAGGGGAATGAGAAGCGGGAGGCGGGGGGAAGGGGTTCTCAGGGGAGGGGAGAGGAGGAGGAGGAGGATGAGGAAGGAGAGGGGGAAGGGGAGGAGGAGGGCGAGGGAGAGGAGGACGGTGGTAGTGGCAGTGGGAGTGGGAGCGGGAGTGGCCAGGTGAAGAGGAGGCCGAGGAAGAGGGTCAAGAGGTGATCGATCCTTGCCCCTTTTGAATCGCTGGTTGTGGGAGTGTCTGTACAGCTGGCGGGTTATTTGATGCTTTTTTTGCGTGGGCGGGATGGATATGGGATACGGGATACCGGTTAAGGGTTCGGTTTGTTCGGTTCGGAGTTATGCGTCGATATGGGCTTTGCACTTTGACTGGTCTGGCTGGGTTGGGCGAGTGATGAAGGCACGGAATTATTATACCCTTTTATTTAGGTTATCCCACGACTAGGCAATAACTGGGTACACGACAGTGTATACAAACCCAAGAGAATATGCAGGCAATTAAACGATGAGTACCGTGGCAGCAACACCGACGGGAGAGGGAAGTCAGTGACTCCTCTTGCCCGCTTCGCGTACATCACCGCGAAATCAAGGATGAGACCACAGGCAACTGGTTTGAAGACCAAGTCGGGTCCAAAAAGGGTATCAGTGTATTCCAAAACGACCAAACATCGTACACAAGAGAGCCGCGAGACAGCCCGCCGAGAACCCACACCTCTTCAAGCCCTAGCCTCTTTGGCCTTCTTACCCAAAAGAGTCATCAGCTCCTTCCGCTTCTCTACGTCCGGCTCGATCAGAGCCCACTCAAAAGCCATCTTTTCCGTATCCTCTCGCTCAGCCTGGGACAGGCCCGGCTTCTTAGCCTTTTCAATCGTGTCAAGCGCCAGTAATTCACACGCCTGAAACTCGCCGGCCTGGGCGGCCTTCAAGAGGTAGGTCTCTCTCTCGGGCGAGTCCTGGGGCAGGAGCCTGGCAAGCTCGAGATAGCCGATGGGATAATCCAGTTCGAGCGCCACGATGCGGAAGGCCTCGATCGCGGCGTCCCGCTTGCCCTGCTTGAGCAGGATGAGGCCGCGTTGGTGGTGGCAGGAGCCTTCGTAGGTCCATTTCGGGTTGCGGATTTCGGGAGTGCTTCCCTGCGGGATGTTGGTTTTGGGGGGTTCCGCGGCGGCCTGGGTGCTGCCCTCCTTGCTGCGTGCCGCTTCGGCTGCCTCAAGCTCATCGACTCGGGCGGTTTCGATGGCCTCGTGGAAGTAGTTGATTGCTTGAGCATCGCGGCCCTCGGAGGTGAGTATGAGTCCCTGCATAGTCAGAACGTCGGGACTCCTATCAACATCCAGTAGATTCCTAAAATGGGAACCGAGTAGGCGGTACGTTTCTCCTTTTTGGGCATTTTTGCCGGTGAACAGGCGCATGAGAGACACCGTGGAAGCCGAATACCCCATTCTTGAGGCGGTGTAGAGCATGTGCAGGCCCAGGGCACTGATGCCCTCGGACAGGCGGAGCAGAGGGATGGCAGTGTGGTGGAGGGTGTAGGTGTCAAAGTCGAAGTCTGCATGTGGGATTAGTTTCTTCAGGCAGTCATAATTCTGAATCAGTATACGTACCTTTGTGCAGTGCGTCTATCGTGGCCGTGTTGAGGGGAAATATGTTCTCGAGGTACTTCCTTGTCGTGTCGAAGCAGACCTCGGGAGTCAGGTCCCCAAGCCCGGCGCGAGATGCATGTTCCTTCCAGAAGTCGAGCGGCGGGAGCGCCGACAATTTCCTGATTATGGTGTCCACCGTTGATCGCGGCTCCTTTCTCACTCGGGTGACTCGAGGAGAACGCATTGCGTATTGACGCCGTTGTTGTCCAATTCGCTCATGGTTTAATAAGATCACTGATCGGGAGGCCCGTGTAGGCACATTCGTATGAAGGGCGCTCTGTAGAGCCTTTCTCGCCGGGACCGAGGCCCGGGATGAGAACATGGCTGGATGCGTAGATGGCCAGGCTGAATTTCTAAAACGAAGAAATCAGTATTCGGACTGAAAGATGTAAGTTGATTGGCCAAATATTTTGCGGGTTGTTGCCGCTTTAGAGACAAAAGGTGTTTGAGAGTGTCAAAGATGGAACTTGGAAGAGCTCCATCAACATCAACAACCAAAGCACAGTGAGCTGCTGCTGAGCAGGGGTCTGATGGAAGTTGTGGGCCTATCCCGCCAGGCGTCCAATCAAACCAGACCCCTGCCGCGAAAAAAAGTTTAGGACATTGGCGTTTGCAGAGCGAACATCATTCCAATTCTCAAGAATTCGACTTTTTAGAAACAAAAAAATAAAAACGACGACATTGAGGAATCTTTCAACTAAGACATCATTTTCTGAGAAATACAGCTGCTGCATCACTATCCATAATCATGGCTTCGAGGAGGACGCCCCGCAAGGCGACGGAAAAGGTGTCCGATGTCATCGAACTGTCGTCGGATTCAGAACCAGAGGCCCCCGAGGTGGAAGAGGTTGAGCCTGAGGAGACAGTACCAGTTCCAGACAGCCCGGACATCAATGACCAGCCGCTTTTGAGAGCGGCCGGTATCAAATACAAAACCGACAGCCTAGACCAGGAAGACGACGAGAAGCTCTCTTCACCCAACTCGAAGTTAGCCGTGCGGGTCAAAGACACCGGGTCTGTTAAGCACAGACACGTCAGCATCGAGATTCCGCTGCCCACGTCATCTGAGTTGCGGAGGAGGAAAGCCGAGGCTGAGGGCACTGACAGCCAGGAGGGGAACGACGAGATCTTCAAGACGCCCATGGAGAGGAAACACATCACATTCGACGACAGTGACAACGAAGAGTTTGTCACGCCCAAGGAAGGCCCTCTGGAAAACAGCATCGCCAGGCCAACCAAGGCCAAGGCGGAACCCGAGGAGGAAGAGGAGGAGGAGGGTTCGGACGACGAGGCGCCGGAAGCTGTCTCGACACGCGCTGCTGAGGCCCAGACTCTGAAAGCTGCCGAAATTGCAGAGAAAGCAGCCCAGCAGTAAGTCACTCCCGTTTCCCACCAAGATGGCACTAGTTGCTAACACCAAACAGGCAAGCCGCGGCGTTGAAGCGGAAACGGCAGGAGCGTGATACTTTCTTCAAGCAGCAGGCTGAGGAGAGGAAGCGCACGCAAAAGCCGGCCAGTTTAGAGGAGGAGGAAGAGGGTGCGAGCCCCAGCACTCGGGAGCCCACGCCGGAGCGGGCTGAGAAGAAGAAGGTGCCAAAGCTGCTCCCTCTTGAGTTATTGGAGTCAGATGACGAGGATGACACCCATGAGCAAGCCAATCCCGCAGCCAACGGGAGCCACAAGCGGAGAAAGCTTGGTGGTGCGGAACAGAGGTTACTCGTTGATCCCAAGCTCCCCAAGGATAAAAGGCTAGGATCGACAGCATACCGAGTTGTGGCGGGCAAGGGCAACACAAAGTTGGCGCCCAAGGCGAAGAAGCAGGCAGTCAATATGAAGGAGACTCTGTTACGGAGAGACCGTGTAGCACAGCCAAGAGGCGGGTTTTTTGTCAACAAGCGGTAAGCCGCGAGTCACGCCCGCGGGGCGGTGGGAGAAGGACAGCTTTGGAAACAAGACGGGCAAGTTCACGAGTCGGATCGGCCATGTTCGGCTCTCTGTGGAGTCTCAATAACCGGACTGCCGGGCTGGGCCGGACTGGGCCGGAGAGTACGGACCCAATCGAGGACGCCGCATCCAAAACCTTGGCAAAGAGAAGTGTTGGGATCTGTTGCATGACCGTATCGACCACGGGGGTATTTTGGTTTTATCCTCTTAAAAAGGTGCATTTAGACGGTAGATGGTTGGCAACATGGAAAAGCAAGATTGCCAATAGGCAGCCATTCGGTGCTGTTAGAATTGATTTTCAGTCATCAATTCAGCGGCCGAATTGTTCATAGAAATACCCAAGAATGGCCTGCCAATGTCCCAAATGGGCGACGGGAGTGGGTTGGCGTGACGTCCCATTGCTGGCACCACTTTTTAGTCGCGCAGCTTCCCCCCCACCTCCAAACCTCCCAGCTTCACAACCCAGCTTTCCTACGCACTCCGTGAAAGAGACACATTCCCATTCTTCTTTACCCAAACACCCAATTATCGTCTCGCCATAAACACATTGCCCATCATGGCTCGCAAGTTCTTCGTCGGCGGTAACTTCAAGATGTATGTGGCCGCGTCCCCCACTACCCCGCCATGGCAGTAAACCCCGCGCCCGGAGCTCAGGAGCTGATCAGACCACCACCACGCCGCAGGAACGGGACCAAGGAGTCCATCAAGAGCATCGTCAAGGGCCTCAACGAGGCTCAGCTCGATTCCAATGTCGGTATGTCGATAATGGACATTTTGTGGGGGGTACACAATGCTCCAGAGTCGAGCGCTAACCTTACCCCCCAGAGGTCGTGATCGCCCCGCCCTCGCTCTACCTCCAGCTCGCGCAGGACCAGCTCTCCAAGTCCAACGTCTCCGTGTCGGCGCAGAACGTTTACGACAAGCCCAACGGCGCCTACACGGGCGAGATCAGCGTGGCGCAGCTCAAGGACAGCGGCGTCAACTGGACTATCCTAGGCCACTCTGAGCGCCGGACCATCCTGGGCGAGACGGACGAGGTGGTGGCTTCCAAGACCAAGGCCGCCATTGACGGCGGCCTGAGCGTTGTCTGGTGCTGCGGCGAGTCGCTCGAGGAGCGTGAGGCCGGCAACACCATCGCCGTCATCGAGAAGCAGCTCGCCGCCCTGGCCGCCAAGGTCTCGGGCGACGAGTGGAAGAAGATTGTCATTGCCTACGAGCCCATCTGGGCCATTGGCACCGGCAAGGTTGCCACCGTGCAGCAGGCCCAGGAGGTGCACGAGGCCATCCGCAAGTGGCTCAAGGCCAACGTCAGCGACGCCGTCGCCGACGAGACCCGCATCCTGTACGGCGGCAGCGTCAACGGCAAGAACTGCAAGGACCTTGCCAAGGAGAAGGACATTGACGGTTTCCTGGTTGGCGGTGCCAGCCTGAAGCCCGAGTGTGAGTTATTGTTTCTGTGTCCTGACCCGTATTGCATGAAAACTGACGTGGGCTAGTCGTCGATATCATCAACGCCACCCAGTGAGCCTCGTCCGTCTAAGAAAGTAAAAAGACTGGCGCAGACTCATTCCCGCAATCTAGGACAACCAAAACGACTGAGAACGGGAACCCGTTGGCAAGGATATAGAGATGACCAAAATCCCTTAATAAAACAAAAGACTGCTTGCCCGCCCTTTCTAGAGCATATATATGTACACCGTGACTCCATCCCGACATTTCCCGCAGGTACTAGTCGTAATAATGTGCGATTATTTTGTCTTGTATTGTACAAAGTGTTCGTCTCAAACATACAACCCATACAACTCCCGTAACCCTTACACCCGCAGGCCGTCGCCGTGGTACGGGGACCAGACGCCTCTGACGGACTCGTTGATACTCGACACGGGCTTGGTAACCTTGCGCAGTTTCTCGCCGCTGGCGTCCCGGAGGAGCTCGGCCTTCTTGAGGATCTCGTAGGGTTCCATGTTGCGCACGCAGATGGCCTTTTCGCGGCCGTTGATGTACTGGGCGATGATGACGGGGTGCTTGGATGGTCGGGGAGAGACGGTGAACTCGACTTGGGGGTTGGCGGCGGCGAACTTGGGGAGGAGGGACTTGATGAAGCCGCTGGGGGTTGTTAGCATAGTACCAATCTTGGGGAGAAATCGGGAGAACATACTTCATGCCCTTGGAACTACCCGCCCAGTCGCAGTAGTGAAAGTTCATCTGCTTGCATTGCAAGACGAAGGCTCCGACGCCGTTCTGGTTGAGGAGTTAATACCCAGTTCGATGCACCCAATGCTGTCAATAAGTGGTTCCTTACCCGGCCGGCCGAGATTTGCTGTAGTACCCTTATCGTCATCGTCGCCGTCGTCCCGAAAGCATGATCTGGATCGCGAGATGAGTCGGCAGAAAATGGCCAGCGGCCGAGACAAGCGCGGCAGAAAAATAAGCGGGTCTGCAGCGCCATCATTGGTTCTTGCTACAGTGCACGAGCCAACACGAGCAAGCCCAGGCAAGCAAGGTGATCGCGAACCATCCTTTTTCGAGCAACTGCACAAGTTCCTCGTTGCTTCATTCCTCATCAACGTCAGCCCCCAAACAAGGGCACGCACATCGTCCCCGGGTGCAGCTGGAGTCAACAGAGCTCAACCAACACCCGTGATATTAATTAATCAGACAAGCGAAACAACAATCCCTCCGACATGACGGACCGCCTGCCGCCCAATCTCCTCGCGCTCTTCGCGCCGAGGCCACCCTTGCGCTGGGTGCCTCCCTGCGACCATCCCCCCGAGCAGCGCAAGACGGCCACCGTCTCGGGCCTGGCCCAGTACCTCCCCGCCGTGACTGAGTACGAGCGCGAGTACGAGTACCACCCGACCGAGAGCTGGCTGGAGGCACGCGACCGCAAGAAGCGCGAGAGGGCGGAGGAGGTCGAGAAGACGGTTACCGAGGGTCCGAAGAGCTGTCAGTTTTGGCCCGCAGCGCTTGTGGTTGACGACTTACTGACTTCCACAGATAACCCGCACGATGATCCCAACATCCGCGGCGATGCATTCAAGACGCTGATTGTTGCGCGTCTTGACTACAGCGCCGACGAGAAGGATCTCGAGCGCGAGTTTGGTCGCTTTGGGCCCATTGAGCGCGTCAGTATCCCTTTCATGCCTGCCAACGATACAGAACGCTGACCTGAGACAGATTCGCATTATCCGTGATACCCATGCCCATGAGAAGGGGAACAAGAAACAAAAACCGCACCGCGGCTACGGCTTCGTAGTGTTTGAACGCGAGAAAGACATGAGAGGTAATGCTGCCACTTTGATTCCGACACTGTCATCCTCCGCTCGCCGGAGCCCTACGGCCCGCTACCCCCTTCAAGGACATATATGGCCCTCAAGCTTGCCAGTCCTCTGATCTTGCCCCATTTATCCCCTCCTTTTATCACCCTCCGCCCCTCTCCCGACCTTGCCAAAGGTAATATTCTCAATGGTAAGGCGTTACTGACAAATGCGCATCTGGCGCGTGCGCAATTAGCTGCTCTGGACGGATGTGATGGCATCCGCATCAAAGACCGCCGCATCAAGGTCGACGTCGAGAGGGGCAGGACTGTCAAGGGCTGGAAGCCACGCCGCATGGGCGGTGGTCTTGGAGGCCGCGGATACACTAAGGCTGCGATGGCCAGACCCATGGGCCCCGGCGGTTTTGGCGGTGGCTTCCGCGGCGGCTTTGGCGGCGGCTTCCGAGGGCGTGAGGGTGGCTTTAGGGGCGGTGGTCGCTTTGGTGACCGCGGTGGGTTCCGCGGCGGCGGCGGCGGCCGTGGCGGGTATGGTGACCGTGGTGGAGGTGATCGTGGCTTCGGCGGTGACCGCAGCTATGGCGGCGACCGTGGTTATGGCGGTGATCGCGGCTTTGGCGCTAACGGTGGCCCCCCTAACGCGCCCAGCGGACCCGGCGGCGGCGGCTACGGCGGACGCGACAGTCGGCGGGACGGCCCCGGAGGCGGTGGTGGGTATGGCCGTGACGGCGGTGGCTCACGCTCATATGATGATAGATCTGGCGGAGGCTACCGTGGCGGCGACCGCAACCCCCGGCAGAGCGGCAGCAACATGGAGCCCATCCGACCGCGCGGCGAGAGTGGTGGGTATCACGGCAGCCGCGACTACGACCGGCCCAGAGACCACGACGACTCCCGGAAACGCGGCTTCGAGGGCGGCTACGAAGATCCCAGAAAGCTGCGACGCTACTAACAAGACATGGCGGCGTCTTGTGGTGGGTATCAGTTCCTTCACTGTCCTTGTCGTTTCTCTGGTTCGTCTCCGTCTCTCGGCAATGAGGGTAAGCCGGCACTTGTTGTCAAAGCATCCATCAGCCAGGAAGCCAACTCTACGGAGAGACGCAACAAAACAACAGCGGAACCCGGTCTCGGATCCGTATCCGGCCAAGGTAACCTCTGTCCTGCATCCATCAGACCAAGGTCCTGCCCACCGTACCGACCATCTTAGGCATCAAGTCAACTCCTGGAATTTTTTTTATTTTGCTCGGGTATCCGTCACCGTCCAAGCTACTGAGCACAGCTAGCTACCCACCCCTTGGACCACCTCACTGCGCTGTTCTTGAGATGTCACTGCCTTGAACAAAAGAGTTCGCGGGGAAGGTAAACATTTTCCTTCTTGTATTTATTTCAACTTCCTGACGTGTAAAAAAAAACGGAGTGGGAAAGCGGTTAGGTAATAGCGTTAATGAGAATAGGGGGAAGGTAAGGTCAGAGGTAAGGAAGAGACTCTGGTTGTTTCCTACGTGCTGGCCTAGCGGGTTGGTGTTTCTGCGCTGGCTTATTATTCGTTGCCTGCCAGTCCAAACAGTTTGATCGGTATCTGGCTCCTGAAGCCCCTGGTACGAAAAGACACAGTTAGGTAGACACCCCTTCGTACTGATCCATGACAAAGAAGTGCTCTATTTCTGTATGTCTTTTTTCCTACCCGCCTCCTCCAGACGCCAGTACCCGAAAAACAAACGAAACCCAGCCCAAGAAAAGCTCTGGTATCATGCAACAACTTCCCTATATGCACAATGAAAACGAACAAGACGAAAACAGCTTCGAGTCGAGGGGGAGGTTTTATTTCACTCGTCATCCTCCTCCTCCATCTCGTCCTCATCATCCCCCCCTTTTGTCCCCGCCTTAGCCTGCTTAGCGGCGGCGGCCCCCTCCAGCTCCGTCACCTCCCCCGTCGCCGCGCTCCAGTACGCCAGCAAGCCGACCCGGAACTCGCTCATGCACACGCTAAACAGCTTCAGCAGCCTCGTCTGCCGCGAGTCCAGCGTCTGCCCTTCCTTGCAGATCGTGTATCCCTCGGCCGACCCGTCCCCGCTCTCGTCCCCGCCCAGGCACACCTTGCCCTTGACCATGCGCGTCGGCATCCCCAGGCGCCGGAGCTCGGGCTCGAGCGTGTGCGAGACCGGCACGTCGTGCTCGGCGGGGACTTCGCCGCCCGTCGAGTAGACGATTCCGGGGGGCACCGTGATGGTGCGCGTGGCGGCGGTGCCGGCGCGCGCGAAATCGACGTGGGTCAGGGAGGCGAAGTAGTCAGTGATGGCGGCCGGGTCGCGGTTGGTGAAGAGCAGGCCGACCGAGCCGGACAGGTAGCGCGTCAGGAGGTGGATGCCGTCGGCTTGGGCTTCTTCGGGGGTGCTGCCCAGGGCGCGGGCGGTGAGTTTTGTCTTGCCGAAGAAGAGACTGGTTTTGTTGTAACGAGGGTTTTGGTTAGATGGTTGTTTTTATTTTTGGGAGGAGGGGCAGAAAGAGAGAGAGGCGGGGGTTGGGCATGGGCTCACCGGCAGTCGCTCAGCTCGTGGCGCACGTCCTTGAGGTAGTTGTTGCGCATGTTGTCGATGCTAAAGACGAAGCAGTGCTGGTATTGCGGGATGCACTCGCGAATGTTGGCAAACAGCTTGTCCTTGTTCTCGCGCGTCTTCTTGGTCACCTGGGTCATGTGGTAGACCTTGGACCGCTTTGACTTGGGCATTTTGGCGGTTGGTTGCTGGGTCTGTTGGAATGTGGTTTTTGGCGGATATGGGGTTCACGGGGGTTGCAGCTCAAAGTTGGCAGTGAGGTGTTGTGTTCAAGTTGGTTATGCACGTATCGAGCGTCGTCAAGTGGGATTGTCTCGACAACTTGGTCTACGCTCTGGATCTCGCTGGCTGTGGTTTTTTTCTGCCGCTGGAATTTTTGGGCGGTGTCGCTTGCATCCCCGCTTCGTTCAACCAAGGGACCCCTCGAAAGGCCCAAACTTCCCCTGCGCATGAGCACCACAAAAGAGAACCAAGTCGGCCATTGGATCCTCCATCTGAAGTTTGGCAGCCTTCGCCAGTAACTATCAAGGTTAATGCATTCCAGGCCTGTTGACGGACATTTGCGGAATACAAATAGTTGCAATAGAATCAAACACCCCTAAATCTTCCAGGGTTAGGGTCAATAACAGGGATTACCGACCGGGTTGCCTGTCCATGTTTCAGCTGTGAACTGTCAAATGGCAAGCCTGTTCCAGCAGGTGTGATTTCAGGGCCCGCTGCCCGCCCGAGACACGGCATTTACGATCAGTAATCAGTAATTCGATACGGAGAGAGTAGAGATTCTCCGTGTAGTTGAAAATGATCGTCGCTGGGTGGACTGCGATAACCAACATGTCTGAACCTTTTACGGGCGGCGGAAGCATTTCCGAGACAGTGACTCATCGTCTCACCCCCTGATACACGAGAAGAGCGGACAAAAGGCCTGAGCCTCACCGCGTCAGCCAAGTGCGCCAACGCTCCGTGGGCTTGGATTGAGCCGCATCCCGCCGTGTGCCAGTGCACAAACAAGCCTTCGGATCGCAGTAGCTGTCAACGCCTTCCCGAGCTGCATGGCCTGGCCAGGGTTTTGCCAAGTGCCAAGAGCCGGGAGCTGAGCCCAGCCCTGGACGGAGATCCTGACATCCAGATTCGATCGAAGCCTTCCTGCAGTCGCATTCGTCGCATTGCCCATCCAACCATCCCAAATCGGGCATGGGTCAACGCAGCGCTCGGGGTCTGTTGCTCTCCGAGCCCCGACATGCTGGGAGCGCGTCCTCGCCGATGATGCATCATGATGATTGTTTCACAGCAGCCGTAAATCCTTCTACCAATGACGGCAGATTTGTCACCTGGCGACCTTTTTCAGACATGGATGGAAATGATCTTCAGAATTCCATCAATGGCTGCTGAGCGGTGTCTCGGGGGGTCGACGACCAAGAGATTTCGAGTCGGGAAATCGGGAGCTAATTTGCGGCGTGGGGGCTTAGGAGCCGGGGTGTGTCTGTCCCTGGCGGGGCGGGACCGAAAAACGAGCGGAGACGGAACACGGTTCGACCGCGTCGTTCGGTTCGTTCCGCAGAGAGTCCTTCCTCTCATTCCTCCGAGTCTGATGGTTGCGTTCGGACCGGTGGCAACTGCGAACGCCGGTGACTGCCTTGCCGTTTGGAAGTCGGCTGGACCGGGAGCATCCCTGCCCATCCAATCTGATATGCATAAGAGGTACGCAGCTTTTCTCGTTTGGGTTGGAGGGGGATGAAAACGAAGGATCCAAAGCGAAGAACGGGTTCGGGGTCGACTTGCAAAAAGACCCCGAGGTGCAATTAATCCGCGTAAATTTATACACTAATACCGGCGCGCGCCTCCCCTCTCTGAGTTTCAATTCTCTGCAGCTTCCTGCTCCCCTTTTTTTCTCCCTTTGCAACTTCGCAATTTCCAGCCTGTGTCGGCTGATGTAAAACGGTAACTTCCAAACTTGAACTGCGCAGGGGCGTTCTGTTTGGTTACCTTCCTCCCATCTCGGCCTCGGGGCCTCTGCGCGATCTGTTTCAAACCAGTCGACGCATCGTAACGTCATCATGGCTGCCGACCTAAACGAAAAGACGTCGGTGCCCGCTCCGGACAGGCCCTCGTCCGGCCGCGGCTCCAGTCACGGCGACTCCACCGACGTCTCGGCGACAGCTACACCGAACAACAAGGAACGCGCCCTGGACCTCAGCAAAGCGGACAGCAAGGTCGTGTCACCGAAGGACGATGGCGCCGATGACGTGGATCCTTACGCCCACCTCCCCGAGCGGGAGGCCAAGATCCTCAAAGACCAAGTCTATACGCCCGATGTCAAGGTCGGGCTCGCCACGCTCTACCGCTATTCCTCGCGCAATGACCTGATCATCTTGGTCGTGTCGGCCATCTGCGCCATCGCCTCGGGTGCTGCCCTTCCCCTGATGACAATCATTTTCGGCAACCTCCAAGGAACCTTCCAGGACTACTTTACACCCGGCGGCCCCTTGTCGTACGATGAGTTTGTCGACGAGCTGGGGAGACTGGTGTTGTATTTTGTCTACCTGGCCATCGGCGAGTTTGTCACATCCTATATCTGCACGGTGGGATTCATCTACACGGGCGAGCACATCAGCGCCAAGATCCGCGAGCACTATCTCGAGAGCTGCATGCGGCAGAACATTGGCTTCTTCGACAAGCTCGGTGCTGGCGAGGTCACGACGCGCATCACGGCCGATACCAACCTAATCCAGGAGGGCATTTCCGAAAAGGTTGGCCTGACGCTCGCGGCCGTTGCAACTTTCGTCGCCGCCTTTATCATCGGCTTCATCAGCTACTGGAAGTTGACCCTCATCCTGCTCAGCACAGTGGTTGCCCTGCTGCTCTCTATGGGCACCGGTTCGACCTTCATCGTCAAGTACTCGAGACAGAACATTGCCTCGTATGCCCAGGGCGGCTCGATCGCCGAGGAGGTCATCAGTAGCGTCCGCAATGCCATCGCCTTCGGCACCCAGGACCGCCTGGCCAAGCAGTACGATAGCCACCTGATCCGGGCCGAATTCTTTGGCTTCAAGCTCAAGAGCACCCTCGGCATCATGGTTGCCGCCATGATGACCATCCTCTACCTCAACTACGGCCTCGCCTTTTGGATGGGCTCGCGCTTCCTCGTCGACGGCTCTGTGCCCCTGAGCAAGGTGTTGATTGTCATGATGAGCGTCATGATCGGCGCCTTCAACCTTGGCAATGTCGCCCCCAACATGCAGGCCTTCACGACAGCGCTCGGCGCCGCCGCCAAGATCTACAGCACCATTGACCGCCAGTCACCCATCGACCCCGCGAGCGAGGAGGGAACCAAGCTGGAGAAGGTAGTCGGGACCATCCGCCTGGAGAACATCAAGCACATCTACCCCTCGCGCCCCGAGGTGGTTGTCATGGACGACGTCTCGCTCACAATCCCCGCCGGCAAAACCACGGCTCTCGTTGGTGCCTCGGGTAGCGGTAAGTCGACCATTATCGGCTTGGTCGAGAGGTTTTACTCGCCCATCGAGGGATCCGTATATCTGGACGACGTCGACATTTCCACCCTCAACCTCCGCTGGCTGCGTCAACAAATCGCCCTGGTCTCGCAGGAGCCCACTCTCTTCAGCACGACAATCTACGACAATATCCGTCATGGTCTGATCGGGACCAAGTGGGAGGGCGAAGGACCCGAGAGGCAGCGGGAACTGATTGAAGAAGCCGCCAAGAAGGCCAACGCCCATGATTTCATTACCTCCTTGCCCGAGGGATACCAAACGAATGTGGGCGAGCGCGGTTTCTTGCTCAGTGGCGGCCAGAAGCAGCGCATCGCCATTGCGCGTGCCGTGGTTTCGGACCCCAAGATTCTTCTCCTGGATGAGGCGACTAGCGCTCTGGATACCAAGTCAGAGGGCGTTGTACAGGCCGCGCTCGAGGTTGCTGCGGAAGGCCGCACCACCATCACGATTGCCCATCGGCTGTCGACCATCAAGGATGCTCACAATATCGTCGTCATGTCGCAGGGCCGCATTGTGGAACAGGGTACCCACGACGACCTTCTCGAGAGACGCGGCGCATACTACAACCTCGTTACCGCTCAGGCCATCGCGTCAGTCAACGAGATGACGGCAGAGGAGGAGGAAGCCATCGACCAGGAACACGAACAGATTCTTATTCGCAAGGCTTCGACCCGCAACAAGGAGAGTGGGACGCCCGAGGACCCAGACGATGACATCCGTGCCAAGCTCCAACGAAGCCAGTCGCAACAGAGTGCCAGCTCGATGGCTCTGGCTGGCCGCAAGACGGAGCCCGAGGCCCAGTACGGCCTCTGGACCCTTATCAAGGTCATCGCCAGCTTCAACAGGGAGGAATGGAAGCTCATGGCGATTGGTCTGTTCTTCTCTGCCATTTGCGGTGGCGGTAACCCGACCCAAGCCATCTTCTTTGCCAAGCTTATCAGCTCTCTGTAAGTATTTATCCCCTTGAAAGGGTGGGCAACCAACCAGGCTGACTAGGCTTACAGTTCGGTCCCATTGACCCCGGAGACGATCCCCCAAATCCAGTCGGATGCGTCCTTTTGGTCCCTCATGTACTTGATGTTGGGCATTGTCATGTTCATCTCGTTTACCATCCAGGGTGTCCTCTTCGCCAAATGCAGCGAGCGCCTCATCCACCGCGTCCGCGACATGTCATTCCGGTCCATGCTCCGCCAGGATGTTGAGTACTTTGACCGTGACGAGAACTCGGCAGGCGCCCTCACGTCCTTCCTCAGCACCGAGACGACACACGTCGCTGGCCTCAGTGGTTCGACACTCGGAACCCTGGTCATGGTGTTTACGACCCTGGTTGCCGCATGCGCGGTTGCGCTTGCGATCGGATGGAAGCTGGCCCTAGTGTGCATTGCGACGATGCCTGTTGTCATCGGCTGCGGTTACTTCCGCTTCTGGATGCTGGCACACTACCAACGTCGGGCAAAGCGCGCCTACTCTGGCTCGGCTAGCTACGCCTCGGAAGCCATCACCGCCATGCGCACTGTCGCCGCGCTGACTCGCGAGGAGGACGTCCTCAACCAATACAAGGCGTCTCTTGCCGTGCAACAGCGGGCGAGTCTCATCTCGGTGCTTAAGTCGAGCCTTTTGTACGCGGCTTCCCAGTCCCTCCTGTTCCTCTGCTTCGCGCTTGGCTTCTGGTACGGCGGCACGTTGATTGCCAAGTACGAGTATTCCATGTTCCAGTTCTTTGTCGTCTTCTCGTCGGTCATCTTTGGTGCCCAGTCTGCCGGTACCGTCTTCAGCTTCGCGCCGGACATGGGCAAGGCCGTCGAGGCGTCTCGGGAGCTCAAGACGCTCTTTGACCGCAAGCCGGTGGTTGATACGTGGTCGCCACAAGGAGAAAAGGTCGAGGCAGTTGACGGCAGCATCGAGTTCCGCGACGTGCACTTCCGCTACCCGACCCGTCCCGAGCAGCCCGTCCTTCGAGGCCTGAATCTGAGTGTCTCGCCGGGCCAGTATATCGCCCTTGTGGGAGCGTCTGGGTGCGGAAAGTCGACCACCATCGCGCTCCTGGAGCGCTTCTATGACCCTCTCGCCGGCGGCATCTTTATCGACGGCAAGGAAATCAGCAGTCTCAACGTCAACGAATACCGCAGCCACATTGCATTGGTGTCGCAGGAGCCCACACTTTACCAGGGCACCATCCGGGACAACATCTTGCTCGGGGCACCGCATGAGATTACGGACGCGCAGATCGAGTTTGCATGCAAGGAGGCCAACATCTACGACTTTATCCTATCGCTACCGGACGGCTTCAACACCGTTGTCGGTTCTAAGGGCGCGCTGCTGAGCGGTGGCCAGAAGCAGCGCATCGCCATTGCGCGGGCGCTGGTGCGCGACCCCAAGGTGCTACTGCTTGACGAGGCCACCAGTGCGCTCGACTCGGAGAGCGAGCACGTGGTGCAAGCGGCGCTGGACAAGGCGGCCAAGGGCCGGACGACAATTGCTGTGGCGCACCGGCTGAGCACGATCCAAAAGGCGGATATCATTTACGTCTTTGACCAAGGCCGCATTGTCGAGCAGGGCACGCATTCGGAGTTGATGAAGAAGAATGGGCGCTATGCCGAGTTGGTTAATCTGCAGAGTTTGGAAAAGAACAGGTGATAGATGACAGGATGGATGGATTTGTTAGGATACCATGTGTCGGGCGTTTGGGTTAGTACAGCGAGCGAAGCGAGCCTGTCACTTTTCATGATTTGCCTTATTTGGTTGTAATAGACGGCATTGGGTCGGACTTGGTGCAAGGTAGATAATCTACGCTCCGTTTGCTTCCTGGAGTTGTTTCCATATTTGTCTGGAACTTGACTGCATTGTCGTTTGTCCTTTGTGCGGAAGAGGGCCCTCGGGTGCCTTGCTGCTTGCGGCGTCCAGAGCGATTGTTGTATTTGTCTGAAGCTTCATTGATTGACGTGTCCAAACAAGCAAGCAGGGGGGCCAAAAGTTGCCACCACCGCGCATTGGACTTGTCAGTTGTCAGAACTCAAAAGGACGCGACTCCTCCACTCACATTCACCAACATTCTCACGCCACTAGACCGCACTTTGCAATTCTCAGCCTTATGCCTCGACCGGGGAAGTACCTTGCTGGTAGAACTTGACAGTTGTCCTTTTTGATATTACAGCCTCGCGCCGAGGCGAGGCAAACTACTTTCCAAATAAAGAACGTCGCATCCGCAACTCCATCGATTGCACCTCAGCTTACGAATATCACCGACCACTCAGTTGCGCTCGACCCGCAACTGCGCGCGATCCCAAGAACTTTTCTTTACCTACGAGGTAGACATCAATCACAACGAATTGAAGAACCGAAACAACCACCAAAATGAGGCTCGACCCGACAACCCTCCTCCCCATGCTCCTCACCCTCACCCCCCTCACCGCCGCCGCCCGTCCCAAAGATGCAATCCTCCTCTCAGAGGTAAGCCGCACTCCCCACCCCTCCCTTCTGTCTCTACACATACTAACCAACCCCCCTCTCAACAACAGGTACACACCCTAACCCTGCACTCCCGCGCCCAGACCACCTCCCGCCGCGTCCCCGCCATCCCCCAGCTCAAATGCGTCTCCCACCCGCGCCTGTGCGCCCTCTCCGACATCCGCACCATGCGCTGCACCAACCAGGGCGCGAGCTACACGGCCCAGGACATCAACTGGTCATGCACAGCAAACTTACCTTCCACGCTGCAGCTTGACAGGACAGAGGTTATCTGCGAGGGGTATGACCATGCGGATGATGTATATGTGTTGAGGGGCAGTTGTGGGGTGGAGTATACGGTGCGGTTGACGGAGGAGGGGAGGAGGAGGTTTCCAGAGTTGAAGGGGGGCAAGTATGAAGGGGGAGGAGGAGGAGCCGGGGGTGATTGGGCGGTGTGGCTGTTTTGGGCGCTGTTTTTGGCGGTACTGGGGTGGATCGTGTGGGGTGCGTTTATTCAGGGGGGAGGGGGAACTCGGTTGGGACAGCAGGGACAGGCAGGGAGGAGGCCTGGGTGGGGAGGAGGTGGTGGTGGTGGTTGGGGAGGAGGATGGGGTCCTGGAGGGGGTGGTGGTGGAGGATGGAATGACCCGCCGCCGCCGTATTCTGGACCGAAGCCGTCAACCGAGGGCGGATGGAGGCCTGGGTTCTGGTCTGGGCTTGCGGGTGGTGCTGCGGCCGGATACATGGCAGGGAACCGTGGGAATCGCGGGTATAACAACAGGAACGACTACGGACGAGCAGGCGGGCTTCGGAGAGAGGACTCGGGATCCGGTTGGGGTGGCGGACGGTCGTCAAGCTTTGGTAGCTCAAGCGGAAGCTCTGGAACACGACATGAAAGCACGGGCTTCGGCTCGACCAGTCGCCGTTAAGACGACGAGCAACAGAATAGGATGGGGAGGAATCAATAAATCTTCGATTTGTACAGCTTTCCTTCATACCCTTGTCCGTGCCCTTGATGCCGGCTCTGTCTCCTGCTCGCTTGCAATTAGAATACCAAGCGCCAGCAAGATGCCCCTGCGTCAGTCGAGTTCGACTTCCAACAAAGAGCTGTGAACCTCGCCCCAACACTAGTATTACATGGATTGGCCATCCAAGCTCTTCCATCCTCGTACACGGCTGGCCTTGAGCCCTCATCCCGGTCGGCGCTTCTGTCTCAACACTGCGGCACTGGCGCTGCATCGGCGCGGCATTCGGCCTCACCGAACGGAAACTCCGGTCGTTTCCGTCCATGTCTCTCGGCCTGCCCATGCGTCTCGTGTGCCGGGATGGCTTGTTCTGGCCTTCGTTTAGGTTTACACGTCCTGTCCTGACAGCCTTTGCCTAAAGGTGCGCAGCCATGGCATCGGAGCGATCGAAAGCCTTGTTGCAGCTCGGACACTTCCTCATCCGGTTGGCTAGCCGGTCGTCTACGCAGCTGTTGCAGAAGACGTGGCCACACCCTTTCAGAATCGTATTCTTGAAGTTGCTCCGGCAAACCGAGCAAATCACCAAATTCTAAAACACGGTTAGTCAAATTGAATTTCTTGACACAAACAAACAGAAAACCACCCACCCTGAGCGCCTCTTCCTCCTCTGATGAGTTGCTCTGGCACTTTTGCTTCCACTTGTTGCAATCCTTTCCAAGCTCTTTGACATCGACCTTGGCCTTCTCCAATTCTGTCTCGGCGTGCAACAGCTTCTCCTTCATCGCTGCAACTGCCGCGTCCTTTGTCTTCACAAATTCGGTCAGACTGGAGATTTGCGACTTGCACGATTCTGCCCTTCGTGTCGCTTCGGCGCTGAGCTGTTCGAGCCTCTTCTTGTCCGTAATGGCCGTCGAGATATCCTGCTTGAGGGCTGCGATTTGCTTCTCGAGACTGCCGATGAGTATCCGATTTTGCGTCTCGACGTCCTTGAGTTGAGATACAATCTCGGAGCTCTTCCCGTTCTGGGCCCGCAGCGTCCGGATCTCGGAGGTCCTTATATCCATGTCCTTGCGCGCCGCAAAGTACTTTTGGTCCGCCTTGCTCTTTTCGGCTGTGAGCGTCGCGACTCGTTCCTCGAGGCCCAAAAAGTCCATGACGTTCTTGTGCGCCAACCCCATCGACTTCTTGTATGCCTTTTCCAGGAGTGGCAGTTCCTTGTTGATGGCGTCAAAGTCCTTCTCCAGCTTCATGTACCTCTGGCGCAGCTCTTCAACAGAGAGCGCTTCAAGATCGGCGCGCGGATCCGACATGGTGGCGTCTTCGCTTGGTCGTAGTCGTGTGAGCTCCGACTCAAGTTCAGCAATGCGGTCCACCTTGGCTTCCACCAACTCCTTCATGTGCGCAAGTGCTGCCTTCTCTTGCTCCTGGCTGGCCTTGCGCATTGCTACTTCAGCCAGGAGCTCGTCGCGGGCAGAGCGGATGCGGGTAAGGTCCTGATCTTTCTGCTGGACCTGGTCCTCTAGTTCTGCTGCAACGACCTGGGCCTCCGTCTCCAGCTTGCTTCTCCACTCTGTCCTTTCCGCGCGCAGTCGCTCCGCTTCTTCGCGGAGCTGCTTGTTGGTGGCCTCGAGATGGTTGATGCGCTTGATCAGATCCTCGTTTTGGGCCTTGAACTGCTTAAAGACGTCGGTCCGGGCATACTCTTCGTCCGTCACGGCTTCCTTCTTGATCTTGAAACCGGAATTCTCCTCGGCGAGCGCCTTGTTTTCGGAGAGGGCGGATTCGAGCTGCTGCTTCTGCTTGGCCACAACGGCCATGGCCTCTTGGTACTGCAGTTTAAGCGCCTCGCTGTCGCCGTTCGAGATGCCGGAGCCGGAGCCATGGTCGTCCTTCGAGGCTGGGTGGGTCGTCGCGCCGGCGAGTGCTTGTTGCTCCAGCTTTTGTACCTGGGCGCTCTTGGCGCGGTCGAGCTTACGCTCGGCCTTTATCACCTTGAGCGTGGCCTTGTCGTACTGTTCGGATAGCGACGCGTTTTGTGCCTCGAGGCGGTCGACCTTGACGATTAATTCCTTTTGCTGCGCAAGCAAAGACTTGACCTGCGACTCGAGTTGGGATACTTCAGGCTTTACGTCGCCGCGGGCGCCAGCCAGTCGCTTCAGTATGGAATCCGTCTTTGACTTCAAGGCCTTGCTCTTGTCGCCGAGGTGCCTCTGGAAGTCTTTGCTGTCCTTGAATGAGAGCGCCGATCCTAGGGATAAATCTGAAGAAGTCGAAGATATTATGGCGCCCTCGACAAGCAGCTCAATTTCTTGTAATAGCTAAGCGAGTCAGCGGGGTCCGTGAGCCAAGAGATGGACCAACGTACCTGGAGCACCCACGCGTCCACTACCCGGATATGGTCGTCGTGATCTGTCGAATCTTTCTCGAGCTCTTGCACGCGGCTTTCTAGATTGATCTTTTCCCGCTTGTACTCGAGCATCTGCCGATATATCGCGCCTTTTTGGTATTCCTACGCGCACCCACGTCAGCCACCCGGCGCCTTCAATTCCGTGTTAAGTGTCTCATGTACATCGTAGCCAAGAGGCAGCGGAGTGATGGTAGGAGGAAGTCATTGAAAACAGGGAGATGCCTGAGAGGAGCCGGGCATGCTGTTGCCAGCAAGCCGCGCATTAGCCACAGTCGAGGCGAGTGAACCCTGCAGAATCATGGCGTTTTGAGGCCTGCTGTCGCCCCGAAAAATGGCTTCGGCATCGGCGCGACCGCAGCGGACGCCGGTCTGGGGGAAACAAGAGAGCGGGATGATGACGACGCAGGGACTGTCGTGTGACACAACTCACCTCAATCCAGGCCTCTTCTTTCATGTCGCCGGAGTCGTCTTTGGATTTGCTGCTGCCGTTGACAGCTTGCCGTTTGCTGGGCGGAGCATAATCGTCGACCGCGCTGGACGCGGGTCTCTTCCTGTCCTCCATCTTGGCAAAGGTGGTAGGACGGGGCAGGGCGGGCGGAGATGTGGCAATCGTCATGAGAAAACGCGCAGGCGAGAGAGGAAGATACGAAGCAGCGAGAGCAAAATGAAGTAAAAAGTTATTAAAAGCGTAATTCGGGACGCGCGTGGGATGGCGGAATGGGCGGCCTGTCGTCCTGGGCCTCGGCGACGCCCCGAGAAAAATGAAGAAGAAAGAGGGTGGTGAAAAGGAGCGTGCGGTTTGGGAATGGGAAGAACCAGAGAAAGAACGGACCCCCTTCGAGTTGCGAGTTGACCAGGGAAGGCTCATTTTCGAAGGCAGAGGCATCGCACTAAACCCTTTGTGGCCTAGCCCGGCCTCCAATCCGGCCTATCCACTTCCCGTTCGCGCTTTTGAAAGCGACAGATTCCCCGTGCACGCCCGCCAAACTCAGCGCTAGCCAGCGCCCTGGCGGAGGTTTCTCCAAATTCAATCCCTTCAACCTCGCCTTCAAATTCTCCCAAACTCAACAATCGCTTTCCTCGACGCCAACTTTGATTGCATCCGACTTCCATATTTCCTCCCAATTGCTATCGCCATAGCGCACTGGGCGCCCCACCTACCATCACAGCAAACCAATTCCGGGCAATGCGCGACCATTCGCGTTCACCTCAGTAGCAAAAGGCCGCGTACTGCGGGGCACTGAGTCGGCATCATGCTGAACAAGAAATCTGCCTTTAAGCCAAAGGCGAAAGCCGCCATCCGCCGCCCCGCCCCTGCATCTTCATCTCAGAACTCTCAGCGCCCCTCGCCCGCCGATGCCCTATCCAAGACGCCAGTAGGAGCACCGCAGGAACCCTCCTCGTCCTCGCAGCTGCAAAGTGCCCCGCACTCGGTCCCCGACACCCCTGTCGATGTTGGCGCCCCAGTGTCGAGGGTGTCGAGCGATGGCCCATCAAAGAATGCCGAAGCAACTACAAGAGAACCGTTTCAGGAAAAGATAGCTGTGGCAGAATCGGCGCCCCAGGGTACTACAAGCTCAAGCCCCGCTGTCGTTACCGAAGAAGGGGACAGGAGCTCAGTACCCACAACATCACCTCCACAAGACTCTGTACCGTTGAACGCCCCGGTGACCAACACAGGCGACGGTGCAAAACGCCCCCCAGAGAGTCAAACAGCGCATGCTTCAACTTCTCCTGCGGCTTCAGCTCCTCCTCAAACCTCGCCGGACAACACACCTCTTACAGATGCCGCATCTACGGCGCAACCCTCCAGCACCCCCCCTACAACCGCGCCTACCCCTTCGACCACACAGGATGCCTCAGCAACCACGAGTACTCCGAAAGCCCCGGTATCTACCGAGGATGCCGCAAACGAGCAGCCGCAACCGACGACCGAAGCAACTTTCGCGCCTGTCCCGGAGCCTTCCGAAGCCGCCAAACCAAAGCGAGCCCGCAAGCGCAAAACAGATGCAACGGCCGGCGAAGAATCCTGTGAACAGAGTAGCGCTGCTGCTCCGAAAAAACGAACTCAAATAAGGGCCGCCGCGCTGCCAGGCGAAGAAGGATACCAGCCGGGACAGACTACTACCAGGACGACACGAGGACAGAAACGCAGTAGGTCCGCGACGGCAAACGAGGTGGCAGAAGAAGACGGCGAAGGGAACACAGCACAGTCGAAACGAAAACCCGCCAGACCACAACGCGAAGCTACGCCGGAAGATGCCGAGAATGTTGAGATTGACGTCACCCAAGTGAAGATGGCGGACCTAGTCAAAGACTTGCGTGTCGGCAAGAAGTTTAGCTTGCATGACGAGCTGATGGAAAGGGAGCGGGCCAAGCGATTGCGGTACAACGAAAGGAGGAAACGGCAACAAAACGGCGAGGCCGACGAGGATGCCGCGGGAGGAGAAACCCCGGTCGGCACTCCAGCCTCCAACCTCAACAGCAGCACCCAGGACACCCCTACCGAGAGCGCCGCCGAGGAAACCCCCGCTGGTACAAGCCAAGCCGCGCCCATCGGCGAACAATACCAAATCATCGACGGCGAAATCGTGCTTGACCACCGCTCTCTCCAAGTTGACCGGCACGCGCGCGCGCGCGAAGCCGCCGGCGAACTCGTCGAGGTCGAAGAGAACGATTTCACGCACCACACCACCTCAGCCACCTACCTCCGGCGCAACCTCAAACCCCAACAATGGTCCGACGAAGAAACAGACCTCTTCTACCAAGCCCTATCCGCCTTCGGCACCGACTTTGACACCATCTGCCGCATGTTCAAGACCAAGACGCGCAAGCACATCAAGCTGAAATTCAACCGCGAGGAGCGCGTCAACCCGCAGCGCATCAACGCCGCGCTGGTCGGCGAAAAGGCCGTCGCCATGAACATGGACGAGTACCAGCGGCACACGGGCCAAGAGTACGAGAGCGCCGAGGCCATCTATGCCGAGCAGAAGCGCGCCGAGGACGAGTTTGAGGCGCGCCAGAAGGCGCTCGAGGACGAGAAGGCCGACGAAGTGAGGCGCAAGAAGGAGGAGCTGTTGGCGAGGTTGAATAGTTCGGTGGACGGGGAGAATGCGGGCGGGGAGGGGGGTAAGAAGGGGGGTAGGAAGGGGAGGAAGAAGAAGACTAATTTTGTTGGTCTTTGAATGGGTTGGTTGGTCGAGGGGGATATGTCATGTTTTCTGTTGGAGTTTACACGTGTAGGCAAAAGCCGAAACAACGGGCGGCAGGGACAGGTCGGGATGGGTTTCTTACACGGATATTGATACCCTTTTCCCATCATCAAAGAAGAAAGGTGCTCAAGATGAGTATGAGTCGAAGTTCGGCAAAGAGCCAACAACAGGAATGAAAAGGGGAGGACTCAACCGGGTTTCCTTGAATCCATTTTATCTATGCAATCTAAGCAATCCATTCAAGCAATTCACAAAAGTCCCAGGCAACTGATTTGGACGCTGATTCATTGAGTTGCTGAAAAATATCGACTGATTCCCGATCGCTGTGAGGGGTGAGCTCTCCCGCCTGGTCCCATGCCATACTATCACAGGCTGCAGGAAGCTAGCAACCACTACCCTTCCATTCTCTTTGCCCTGCTCTACTCAGCAAATCGCCTCCCAAGTCCTTCCCAACGCCATGGCCCCCAAGCGGTGCGAAGGCAAGACACGATAAACCCATCCTCCAGTCGACAGCTGCCGCCATGCGCCGGAAACGGAAGTTCAACGAGACTCAAAGGGCAATGCGGGGTTGGTAGTGGTGATACGCTGCGAAAACTCCACTTCTGTATGCTCGTGTCTCCCATCCTGCTGTCCGTATTCGCCAGAGAAAGTGAAGACCGAACATAAGCCTAGCTGGAAACGTCTAGCCCAAATTCCCATGTTCCCATCCAGATCCCAACGCGAAAATTGCAAAGCCCGCGCGACCCTTCAACCAGGAACTCCGGAAAGTGAAGATCCCCCAATTTACTGCATGTTCGCATCGTCATCATCGTCCGGTTGGTCGAACAGGAAGTTAGCCGCAAGCTCCTCGTTCTTGTCGCAGGCAAAGTATGCCTGTATCGCCTGGTCCTGTGTGAAACCCAGACGGACAAGGCGCTCGATCGCGTCGCGCTCCTCTTCTGTCACGGAGATTTGCTGGGCTCCGGGGGGCAGAGGGGCGTCGTCGTCGCCGCCGTTCTCGCTCAGCAACTGCAGGAACTGATCCGGGTTCTGGGCGATCAGCTGGGCGAGCTGGGGGTTTCCGGCACCGAGCTGCTGCAGAATAGGCTCGAGCATCTGCGGTTGTTGCTGCACCACCTGGCGCAGCTGCTGGAATTGCGCGTTGTGACGGAGCCACTCGAGGTTGCCGAGGCCCTGTTGTTGGGCGGCCGCTACGGCAGCAGCGGCAGCAGCCCCAGCGGCAGCTGCGCCCGCACCACTCCCACCACGGGAGCCACCAGAGCCGCGACCTTGTTGGGCGGCAAGATCGAACAGGTTCACATTCCCTTCCTCGTCACCGCCCGCCGCGGGGGGTGAGGACGCGGCGGCAGGAGCGGCGGCCGGGGCTGCCGCGCGAGGTGCAGCGGCAGGCTGTTGAAGGTTTGCAGGAATACCCTAGAAAAATAATCAGCCACCGTATCTCCCAAATACCATCTACTATTCTCCGGGTGCAACGTACAGTCAGAAGGTACTCGACAGCACGCTCGGGGTTGTTAAAGGCGGCGCGCATGGCGGCGTCAATCTGAGCCCGCTCAAAACCCATGGCCTCCATGTTCGCGATAGCCTCGGCACGCTGCTCACCAATGGCTAGAGCATTGGGGTCGTTAAAGCTCGCCTCGGCGCCGGCAGTCCGATTCGGGGTCGGCGTAGCAGGAGCGGCAGCGGGGGGGGCGGCAGCTTGTGCGGGGGCAGCCGGAGGCGCTGGGGTCGAGGCTTGTGCTTGCGCGGGGGTTGCGGGCGGCGCAGATGTGGATGCCTCGGCGGCCGGTGCGGGCTTGGGCTCTTTGGGCTGGGGTCGGCGTTGTTAGTTCAGGTCCATCACATGGGCGCCAAAGCCAGAGAATCGCCATACCTTGTTCACGACGCAGACGACGAACCCCTTCTCCTCAATCTTGTAAGACTCGACGGTATCCTCATCCTTCAGGATTTTGCCTGCGACACATGGTAAGCCAACTAGCAAGGCAAGCGTAGCGGTGGCGGGAAAGCTGGTGCTTACCAGAGTAAATGAGCTTCTGGAGCTTGGGCTCCCAACCCCGCTCTTCTGAAATCTTCTGCTTGACAGAAGAGATCTGGGCCAGTCAGCTTTGCGCTCGGTGGTTTCAGACATAGAATGAAGGAGTAATCGTAAAGTTCGTCCTGGCGTTTTCATTGCCGAGAATGGAGTAGGACCGCCTGGAAAGCGGTGGTGGGGAGGGACGAGAGGGAGAAGTGTTGATGAGGGGTAACCTACGAGATCGGTCGGCTCGACATCGATCGTGAACTTTTGCTGCTTGAGATCCTGGATGGAGCGATGGAGTCAGTATCGGTATATCTAACCGAAGAATGCGCCGGGACAGCGAGGGAATCTAATGCGTAGGCCATAGGTGTCGGGCAGAAGCTAGCGCCTGATGCGCAGGTCGCGAACATACCTTGAACGTAACCTTCATGGTGGGCGATTAGGTGCCGCCAACGGCTGCTCTCGTAGAGTCTGTTGGTGCGATGTTTCGAGGTAGGAAATGGGAAGAAGACTGGAGGACCGCGCTGATGGTTTGGCGATTTTGCAGTCCGAGCTGCAGTGTGCGGTTTGTGGTTTGCGGTTCTGTGGCAAAAGGAATGGAAGGAACCCAAGAAACAAGTTGAGTGCCCGCCGCTTGAATGAACGAAGCAGCACTGACTCTCTGGCGGAGTGGGGAACTGCTTGGTTGGGGGAGCACGCGGCAGGCTGTCGCCTACACTAGCAGGTGAGATGCCCCACTCTTTCAGGCCAGCCTTACCTGTGCTGCCTGAAAGGTCTCTCTTTGCCAATGAACGATCATGCACCGTCTTGACGACTCAGCAAACAAGCAATCGAAACCGGGGAATGACAAAATTCGGGCACTCCAAGACATCAGTGAGTATCACAAGTGAACCATGCTTAATCGACAAGAGCCATCTATTTTTCAAACTCGCATACATCCACCCTCCGGATATATCATCATGAGGCGAAGCGTCCTGTCCGGCTTCTTCTAGCCCACCGTCCCATCATACAACGCCGCGCTAAGGTATCATCATGGTATCGTTCATCAAAAGCACCCAAACAAAGCCAAGACATATGAAAAAATGCCATGCAAGATGCCACATCATGACATGACGCCTCACCCTCCTCGTCACACCCTCATCACACATTGGTCTACGTCACAGCTGATGCTGTTCAGACCCATCCATCTTGTCCTCCTCTGGTGTTGCGAATCATCAAACCAGCTCAAGCATCAGCGCTGAGAACCCATTCCGGAATGGGGGGCGTCATCTTCCGCCCCGTCTCATCTACCACTTCCAACTCATCCTCCTCCCGAATCTCCGGGGTGCTGGTCTCCGCCCGCCGATGGAGCGAGTCACAGGATGTGGCGCGACTAAGCGGGCTGGGGACGGGCGGCAAGCTCTCGCTGCGCAGCCGGCGCATGCTCCTGATGCTCCGGATGCTCTGCCGGTCAGAGATGACCTGGCCTCCGTTGGGCGCCGCAACGACCACGGTCCCGGGCGTCGCGATCGGCGGCGGCGTGGGCGAGTCGGACCGGAAGAGGGGGTGGATGTGAGACTCGCTCTGAGTCGTTTGCAGCGTGAAAGCAGCCCGTTGCGCCTGGATCGTCCTGGTCGAGGCCGGGCTGTAGCTCCTGCTCCTCCGCCTCGTGCTCGGCGGTGGCTCGGGCAAATCCATATCCAATGCTCTACCAGGGCTCGGGCTTCTGCTAGTCGTGGGGCTCGCAGGGATAGTCTCGAGGAAGCGAGAAAGCGGCGGTGGCGACGACGACTCCAATACTGTCTGGCGGTTTTGCGGGTCCACAGAGGATGTGTCCCAGGAGTCAAAGCCGTCTGATGAGCGCTTTCGGGCCAGATGAACAGCTGGCAGGTCGAGAGAGGGTGGCCGGTGAGAAAAACGCTGGCTCATGGACAGGAGTCGCGTCCGGGACGTGATGGGTTGTATGGCGTTGGAGAAGGAAGATCGAATCGAAGTCATGGTCTCGGCCGCGGAGCGCCCACCGCTTGATCCAGGCGGCGTCAGCGACTCGAGCGAAGAGCTCCCACGGATCTTGGCGGAAAACGGGTTCGTCTCGTGGTAAGGGATGGATTTGACAGGCGGCCCCGATCGTTTGCGCCCCTCGCCCCGATGACCCAAGAACTGAATCCCATTCCCAGACGTTTGGCCAGCCAAGAAGTGAATAACGAAGAAGACAAGTTGTGTAGCGAAAGCGAGCCCCAAGGCGACTGATGATCCCGCCAGGAAATTCGATACTCTCGAGCCCAGGATCGTGCTCTGAGGATCGTTGTTGACCTTTCCAAGGCAAATGAGGCTGGCCACTGACAGTGCCACGCCAACAGTGCACAAAAGCAAGCCTGCGGCAAACCAGAGACTGGTGAGTCTCCTCAAACGGGCAATCGGAGCCCATCGGGCAACATGTGAGAGAGCAAGTGTGACGATAACAACAAGGATAGCCGCCTCGACGGTGGCGGTAAGAATGGCGGTGACTTTGACTGCTGATGTCCGATCTACCGATGATCTCGCGAGAACGATGTGGACTGCCAGGGTTCCCGTCGTCGGAAGCAATGCAATGCCGCCCAGCGCTGCTGGGAGCACGCGGGAGATCGCCATGTTCCCGCGGTTGCCAGGGACCTGGTGGAGATGGACCGAAATCGAGGTGAGACAGAACCAGACTGGATCGCGGGGTGGTGGAACAGAGCTTTTATCGGTCCCGTCGATGTGGCTGCAGGTGTCCGAAAAGTCGGCCAAACAATTGCCTTCTCAACCCCCGCAAAATCCCCCCTTTGCAAACGGGCCGTGTGGCTTCCCACGGGATGGATCCGGATAGGTGCAAACACCGGTTTGCGCGCTGCCGAACTATAGTTCCAACTCTCTAGGGTGAAGGGCAAACAGCCGAATAAGGGCGGAGTAGGTGCGGGTTGAATCGTTCAAACGGCTCCAGCAGTGGAACGAGATGTGAGAAAGAAAGTTCGTGATCGACGGGTGTTCCGGGGCGGACCAATATAAGGAGGTTGCTGCTTGCCAGTCGTTGTCATATGGGCGTGGGACCAAGACAAGCACATTCCAGCTCGGCGTCTTGAACGAGAGAGAGTGTGTGTGTGTTTGTAAAGCCGGAGAAAAACAAACCCGGAATTCGTTGATGAGATGGTGGTGAGAAAGCGAAGGTCTTGTCAAGTCTTGAAAGTGTCGACGAGGAGAGAAAAGAACACGGGATGCCGAAACCAAACAGAAACGAAGCTGGGGATTCGTCCCCCCGGCAGTCGGGGGTGGGCACACCGGGTAAATGTACAAAAATCTCACAGCCAGCAGGGACGCGTCGGAACCGCGTGGAGGCCCCGGGTCCTTTGTTGTTCGCCCAGACATGCAGGTCGGATGCCGTGCCTCGCCAGGCAGCATGGATCTGGAGGAGAGGGGGTGTGGGTGGCTCAGGGTGGGCAGCCCTGGCAGCCCTGGTGGGCTTGGACGGAGCCGATGCATTTGCAGGGGTCTTCCCCGGTCGCCATCCGTCATCTTTGCGTGGTTGTGTCCGCTTGGGCTCCACCGCGACATGGTGACGGGGTTTCCGAGCACGCGGCCAACCTTGCTCGGCTCAGCTCCAAGCAAGCAAGCAAGATCTAGCAAGCGCTGATCCGGGTGTTGGCGCGATCGATCAATCGATGCATCCCTCCCATCTCGTGCAAATCGCCATCGTCTCACTGCTTGTTTCGTGATTGTGCATAATATTTGCATATGATGGACAGGAGAACGTTGTCAATTGCCAATGTGTTGCAATCAGCCCCGAGGGCTGACTGGATGCCGGCCCGAAATGGACGCCACCATGCTCGTGCCAAATTCCTAGAGCAGCCACGCCGTTAACGATGATATGACAGCCATTCCCATATCAGTAAGCAGCGAGATCGGAAACCGAACACGGCGCTTGTCAGTCGGACAAACGCTTCACCTGGAGGGAGGGGTGCATGAGACGAAGGCCACAGGAGGTACTGTGCAGCAGCCACCACATGCAATCTGCTCATTCTCCCCAACGCCATCGAGGTCGTGGACTGGGTACAACCGAGTCTATAAAAGCGTGGTGGCCTCGGCTGCTTCGGGCTCTTCGGCTGCTTCAAGACGGCACGTCCATTGGGTGGAATTGACGGTTGAAAATTCTCGCAGACGGCAGAGTCATCGACTTTGCATGTGGGACCTGGACCTAGACCAACTGGCTGCTATACCGGTACTGCGTTCTCCGTAAACTTGAGGCTGTTAGTTAAAGCACGTAATGAAATCGGCCGGCGTCTTGTTAAGGCTTGCTCTAACAAACATTCCTCTCGCTCGATGGTTGCCTCCTTCCCCTCGCCATTGTCACCGTTTACCACCCAAAATGGAATCAACTCGAAAACAGATCGCGTGCTTCCAGAAAAGCTTGTCGAAATCTGCCAAGAGATCAACTCTGCCAGGCCTGCCGTGCCAAGACCGAGGCGGGGTTTGCCGGCAATCGAGACGCTTTGGGAGAAAACCAAACACAAAACAAAAAGAAAACAAAACAATCCATACTGAACACTAACCACGCCGTCCGATAAATGGGACGAGCCTGCGGCGTGAAATCAGCATGGCAGCGGCATGGACAGCTCCTCTTTTGTCGCAATCGCCGACTTTCTCGGATGGTGAAACAGCAACGACCGTGCTCTCACTCAGCCCTCTCCCCACTTTTCTTGACGCAGGTACCGTTTTTCCCAAACGTCTGCCGATGCATGTCAAGGCTGGCCCGATCCCCACAATTGTTTCTGGACAAGGGCCGATCCAACGGTTCCAAGAATAGCCCCGTGCGGTACGGAGCTTGGCTTGGAGCCAGCGTTTCGAACTTCGGAGTCACCATTGCATGGGGGAAAAGAAAACAAAGGAGGTGAGTAAGCTGAATTCCAGAGGCATCGCCAACAGCAACAAAGATAGCAACAATAGAACAATTGCTAATGTTGTCGCCTTTTAAGTCTCGGGAACAAAGGATGAGGAGAAACATTTGTTGTTTTCGGCTCCCACACAGTATAAGATCGATCACATACTGTGAAATCGCACCCGGCAGCTCCTGATTCGCCAATTCCCCTCTCTGGGTGCCGAACCCTCTCTGGCCCGAGCCTCCATTCACCAATCTCCCATTCCTTGGTTCCCTCTCCGTCACTTCCCTGGTCTTCCTGCCAGGCCCGGACGATGTACACCGACCGGCACACCGAGAAGACGCCCAATTCTGGGATTGTGCTCTTCCCTGCCCTTCCATCCACTAGATTTTTCAATTTTTCCCATTTCCATCTGACATGCATCAACAGCTGCACCGGGCTCCTCCCCTCATTTCCCCGCCCCGCAAAAGCCAGCTGTCCGACAGGCCCCCTCCTTGCCCTGCCAGCTCCGAGCTTTCCCATTCCCCCTCCTTCAATTCCACCTGTAACCTCATTACACGGTACCAAACTATGATTTTTCCATAGGTGCTTCCATTCCACGGTTGGGCACGGAGACGGGACGAAGACTGCCGGCCGCTGACCAGAGCCACGGTTCTCTGTGGAGCGGGAAAACCAGTCTAACGGGTAATTACGAATCCCTCGGTGCGAACGATCCCGGAAACCTCGCAATTCTTCTGCCAAGGCAGGCAAGGCCACAGAAGAATTGGAAATGAGAATTGCCCTGCCAACGATTGGGCTTGGAACCTGACTTCACCATGACGTCGACACCGATTACGGATGCCTGTCTGCCCAGACTCGGACTCCGCGTAACCGATTGTGGAAAGGGAAAAAAAGGTCGGTTTCATCTCCATGTTCTTCTCCGTTCAAGTTGAAATAAAGGAACATTAAAGGAAGGGACTTCCCGGCGCGCCGCCGTCCCGTCCGGCCTTCTCGTGCTTCTCTGGACCCTTTTTTTTTGAAGATTTCAACGGCGGGATTCCCACTACCAGAGCTGCTGCCCAATCAGTGGGGCCCATCCCAAGAGCTGGAAACAAGGTTGGGCCGGTGATGGCGAGCTGTTTACCCGCCTTCTAGACTCTGGTTTAATTTAACTTTGTCAGGGTTGTTGCTACGAGAAACGTCAGGGTTGGGTCTGGGATTCGGTACGCCGGGCCTGAATCATTTATTTCAGGGAGTTTCTGGATAGGTTATCCGTATGCCGAGGTAATTGGTCCGGATTCCAGGTTACTATCCGTACACCTTCGAGCTCCTTCCCGGTTCTTTTCAGAAACGGTATTCGTGACTCGGCTTTAAGTGGATGAACCTTGTCCATATTTCCATGTGTTTTACTCATGTGACTGCTGACAGTTGTAATGAATAACATACCAATATTTCATTTTCGAGTACATACCTACTCAGTTTACCACCATACATATCCTCTTCAGTAGCCAATTCTCGAACTATCAGCTCATGAGAATTCAATAAGTAGTCACCTAGCACAAAGGTCGAGTCGAACTTGGACCTCGATAGATAGAGTCATCAGGCCGCTCAGCAGGAATTCGCCTCATGGTCCCCCGCCCCTTCTTCTTGTTCTCTGTATATGTGTATACCAACCACGAACAGTTGTTACACCGCTCGTGGCGAGGCTGGCACGAAGGGCTGGTGCACACGTGGGGGTGGGTGAGAATGTTGTTTTGCCGGCAGCATTTGCAGCACATCCATAATGTCATGGTCTCCTTGTAATCCTCCTTGCTCGCCTTGAGCAGAGGCATTTTTAATCTCTGGCAGATGGGTGGTGTATGTCACGGTCTTTGTCTGGGTTGGAAGTCCTTACCGTAAGTAAAGACATGAGGTAGAGGAGAGGATGGCGGTTGTGGTTAATGTAGTATTGTACTCGAAGTGTTAGTGTGTTGCTGTTGTCTTATCACCTATCCTCTCTCTCGGCTGTGTTTTGACTTTTTTCTAGTTTTATACCATTCTTGAGAACAAGGGGTTTGTTGTTCCTTGTCCACAGAGGGGCTGAATGACCCTAACCGGGTTATATCGACTTCAATGGTTCCGAGTCATTCATCACAAAGCTTATTGTTGCTGCCCCACAAGAATACACTTGCCTTTCACGACTGCAACCTTTGATTTCCATTGGCAGCCCACACTTCCGAGTCCTCCATCTGGTTGGGTACCAAACTCTCAAAAGACCATCAGCGACGACAATCATGCCATTTCCTCTTGATGGCGCTGACTGGTTGGCTGATCGGTAGGGTCGGGTCTGATTGGAGAAGGAAATAGCACATGTTGAGTATGTTAGCACTCGGCAATAAGAATAGGTAAATTATTCGGTAAGGTGTGTGTAGTTCACAATCCTTAATGGCAGCCTGGTCAGGGAAGTAAGGTGACGCTGTGTTGGCAGGTCTCAAAGTATCAGTACTATGCCCGGCAGTTATGAAGCTGACTCCTACTTTGGCACCGACTCGGACCTGACTTAGACTTCATATTTTTGTCTTAAACTGGACCTTGAATTTTATCTTCCACTCTTTGCCAGGCAAGGGATAAAGCAAACAAAGCCGCGTGAAGGGTGTGATGCTCATCATCTCTGCCCCAACTCCCTTACATAACCACCGGCTCATCCTTCTGCATACCGTCTCTGTAATTACAATTATCGTCCCGTTCGTAACTTGCTCCCGCCAGACGAAAGACCAGATCAATGGTACACACATCATACATTCCACCATGTCTCTGCTAACTCTCCAAGCTAGCAGCTTGAGTCTTGTCTCATTCATCATCCAAGCAGACCGCCACTCATTATCATACAACTAACACCGAGCAAAGCTCCTAGATATAGATAGGAAAGTTAAGGAAGACCTCGGGGGGTGCTGTGCAGCCCATGGGAGCAAAGGAAAAAACCACAAGAAAGAAAAAGGAAAATAAGTGAAAGTGAAAGTTATTAGACTCATGAATGCTCGCTCTTCAGACCGTCTATTGTCGTAGTCGTCAAGAAACATTCCGAGACGCGGTGTCACCGCTCGTCGTCGTCGTACAACATAAGGTAAGGCAAGATGCCGCAGGAGAGAGAAATCGTAAGTCTAGTCAGTCGGCCGTTGACCCCGCAGACACTTCCCCCCAACCATGTCGCGCCGTGCCGTGTAGTACAGTGCTGCCCTGCTATTTGTCGTGCTGTCCGTCGTGCTGTCGTGTCAAGATGTCCGGAACAAACCAATCGTCTCAGCCTTTTCCCGTGCCGTTTTTCAGTTGCCGGAATTGAACCCAGGTGGGTGATGTTGCAAAGGAAACAAGGAAAACAAACTCCCAGTTCTGTATACCGTGGATATTGGAGGGTTGGATCCTGAAGCAAGGAAAGATGGTATAGCCAGCTTTTAACGAAAGCAGAAGCTCGGTAGTAGTGACTTTATTGATCGGATTACGGCCTAATTGGCGGCGGCCGCTGCTGTTTGGCTCTCCTTTTTAACCGTGTCAGGGAGAGTAGCCGGGGGTGTCCCCCGGGGTCGTGTCGGTTCTGGCAAAAGCGGGCGAGGTTCCCTTGAAGGGGGTTGAGAATGCGGGCTTCGTGGTCGAGGTAGAATCGGAGTTTGCCCCTGTCCAGGTGCGTCTCTTGCCGTAGTCTCAGCGCTATGGAGTTGATAATACTCCCGCCGTGATGTCTCTTCTCGCCAGGTCTGATATTCTGCGCCCGGTATTGACGGCGATCCGGCGGCTGGCTCCGAGCCTGGCTGCCCCTGAGCGGGCCGTGGGGCAATCTCAGGCAGTGCCTTCTTCTTCAATTTTGGGTCTGACGAGCCCTGGTGCATGGCCTGGTATTGGTGGCCGCGGGACCCGGGACTGTGTGGCTGAGGGGCGGTTGTCGGCGCTGGCGACGGCGCGATTGGGACGGGGGTGGGCGGAGGGTACGTTGACACCTGCCAGGTATTCTGAACCGACTTTGGGGGGCGTCCGCGTCTCCGGCCGCTCGGACCCGGGATATACGGAGCAGCTGAGCTGGCCGGAGTGGTGGTCAAGGGAGCAGGGGAGTAGCCATTCGGCCGTGGCAGGATGTTGACGGGTTGCGCCCCAGGAGTTGGGAGGACGCCAGCGCTGAGAGGAAGTGCGCGCGGCGACATCTCGCCGGGGGATGCGACAGCCTGCCTTTTGGCGGCTTGCTCAGGAAGGTCGCCCAGAGATTTGCGCTTCAGCGGGGAGATGACGGGTGGGGGCATCGGAGCGTTGAACATGACCTCGGCCGCGTGGAGACATTGACTCATGTTGCGCCCTAGACTAGAAGGTTAGGGATTCTGTGGTCGAGCCATCAGGCGCAGAGCTCAGGACGGGCGTACCTCCGGGAAGTTGCATTAACAACCAGTTCGGCTGAACACTGTGTGCCATGATAAAGTCTACAAGAACGCCCACGTCGACCTGGCTGGCCTTGATCATCTCGGCGAGAATGAAACGCTGTGGGGCAGATACGGTTAAACTATGCACAGGGCTGGGAGAGGACGGCGCAGAAACGTACCTTTTCGGCATCAGTGAAGGAGGATTCCATGGTTGGAATCGGCTTCCCGGTGCTGTCGAAGCGAAGAGGATGAAGAAGAGAAGAAATGTGCCATAGGCTGGTGGCGGTTGGTCATTTGACAAGGCGCGAATCTGCTAGATCAGTCAAGAAGAAGAGGTTGCTCGTGATTAGGGCCGGCGACGCAGCAGCAGCAACAGCAGCAGCAGTGGCGAAGCCGTAGGGAGGGTATGGCAAGGTGATTTATGAGGGGCGACCAGTCTGGGTTGCTGGTTCGGCTGGTATGGAAAGCATGCGCGCGCGCTGCATCTGCGGGACAGAAAAGAACTAGAGTTAAAGGACGGGCTAAGCAAGTAAACGAGTGTCGAGATCTGCCCGAGGCAAGACCGTCAGTGCAGAAGTGCCGCCCGGGGAAGCGAAGACATCGGACCAAACTTCAAGACGCTCGCAAACCGGGAATTCGAGTGGTTGACAGGTGGGCGGATTTGGGGCGAAGGGCGGCAAAGACACGCGAGCCGTCAGAAGCGCGCGTCTTCTGTTGCGGGAGGGCAGGCCGAGGGGCCTGAACCTTGCAAACAAGCGACCTGCGTCCCACCAAAAGCCCACTGACCCCAGCTCCCAAACAACCGTGGGGCTCGGCCCGCAGTGCGCCCAGAGCAGAGCGTCTGCCAGACTCTAGTGTCTTTGTCCGATGACACAACGCAGGGCGGGGGATCGCTGAACCATCTCATTTTCCATGCTCCCTCCTGAATCCATCCAGATCCGGCATGATCAGCTGCTGCCCCAAGCTTCCAATGTCTCGAATGCACCGAATATGATGGTGTCGCGCAGCCCGGATTTTTGTCCTTTGGGGGTGCCACAGAGCTTGCATCTGCAGCGAGATCAAGTGACTGCTCAGGTGGCTAATCGCGTGCGGCCGGATCTGGGCGAGATGGTGTGGACAACAACACGGCTGACTGCTGAACGGTATGAAAACCGTCAACCCGCCAAGCAGCAGAGCAGGCGGCGGATATCGAGCATCTTCGACTAGTCCAAGGCGGGCCCAAGTTTGTTGCGCTGTTGTTTGGCCGGGCCCCTGTCAGTTCTCAACTTCCATGCCAGTCAGTGATTCGGTCGGGCAGGCCCGGGGGCGAATCGCACAGCTCGACATGGTCCTCGGGTTTCCGACTTCCCAAGTGAATTCTGGAGAAACATCACTTCGAGATCCAAGGCTGGGATTCCTGCTTTTCGCAAATCGGACGAGAAGGCCTTCTTCCCCATATTGCCAGTGGGGGCCGGAGGGTGTGAATGCCCAATTTGGGAGTCGCAACGGCGCATCCGGGTTCGGCAGCCGCCACTGCAAGCTTGCACGGGAGTGCGCCAGTGCTTCGTAACTCGCTAGACGCAGGTTTGCAGAAATCTCTGATGTCTGAATGGGCCGACCATCTGCGCCTTCTGCACCTTCGAGACGGCGTGCAGCTGCACATGTGACCCCCCCTTGCTCCTGCCCTGCGATGATAGGACGCGGGTGTCTGGGGAAGGTGCCTCTTGATGAGACCCTGCTTTTTCGACCAAACACTCTTGCTTTAGGGTTTACAACCCGAAGCGCCCAACCTTGACACTCGGTCTCTACCTAACGGCGAGTTTTGACAGCCGTCTAGAGTCTCTGCCGTGTTGCACAGAAGAGACCCGAAGTGAGGTCGATGCCCTTTCAAAGACTCAGCCCAATTGGCCCTGTCCACTCAGAAGGGGTATCCACCAACCAGAGCCATTGGCTGAACCAGAGAGGGCACTCACCAATGGCAGTTTTCAGAGCATCGGTTGACCATCACACAAGCTTTGAGCAGCGACGGGGACCGAAGAGCCGCATTCATTCAGCCCGGCTCGATGGGTGGATATATGAGGGAGGACTGGTGATGCATTTTCTTGGTGTTTTCTGACGACGAGATCATCTCAACGTCAACGACGGAGTTCAACGCCTTTAAATGCTTTAGGCCGTGCCTTGGGCATTGCTCCGCACCCATCCATGGCTGCTGCAAGATGAGCTGGCATCGGCACGGGGGTGCGGCGAGCATGATTTCCAAGCTCTTCCGGGTTACAAGCTATATAAAAGGGCTGTTTTGGATGGGCCGTCATGCCGTTGTGCCTGCCGTGGTGCCAGATGTCGTCCCTGGTTGCATGGCTATGCGCATGTTGCGGTCAATGTGCAAGGTTGCCTCATTCGAGCGCCTCCAGGACACTCCATAGTGGGATAGCGGTACGATTGCATTCGCACTTTGGAGACCTCGGATCGCCAGCAGAGCTTAACCGTCTGCGACGATCCTACATTAATATCTCATCTCTTCGCAAGGTCCGTGGGAGTGACAACTTTGCGGAACCGGCCCTGGTGCGTGCTCCTTGTCCGGAACTTGGTGTCCCATCTCATCATGAACGCAAAATGCCTCGTTCGTTATCCATTGGGAGACTTGGCATTCAAATTGGCCAGTCCCAGCACGCGTTATCAACCGAGAAACTTGGACCAAACAACTGACGGCAAAGATTACAAACTCGGATTTATGAGAGACGAACGGGTGGGCGATGAAGTTGGGAGACGGACAAAGACCCAGCCAAGGTCTCCCTTGTCTTTGCCCAGGCGTGGCCCAGCAGATGTGCAGCGGGCGTAAGTCGGACCGGTAGAGGCGGGCCTGGGCGCGCTATCGATAACGGCAGCCAGAAGTTCAGCGGGATTGGCGTCGCGCTTCGATCCCGGCGTGGGACACTAACGGTTGTCACGGACCTAATTTTGCGACTAACCTTGCGACTTCAATTAGAATTGGCACCGGCGTGTGGGATGCGGGATCGCACTGCTACGGAAAGTTGAAAGGCTTCAAAGGGCCTGGTTTGGGACGCAGCCCGACGAACGGCGCTGCTCGCCGTCGACTTCTCCTAGACCCGCCAGCTGCAGTCGGTTAAGAAAGTTGCCATGTCGCAAGCTCGGCGCGCCGACGCAGAATAGCTTCCTCAACCACCGTCCTCGACCCCTTTCCTCTCTTCTTCTCCGTCCTTTCAAACAACCACTTCTTCGGCTTTATCCTCCCACTTTTTTGCCCATCGTATTCCCCCCATGTGCTCCGTTTTCCGCACCTTCGCCGCTACCGAATTTCGCCCTCCTTTACTCGTTGGATTTTCACCTGCTCTGTCGTCCCGGCCCTAGTTCCGTCCCGCCTGGTTCGTCGTCGCGCTTTGCGCACACTTTTTGGTCGCTATGGAGGGAGGCCATCGTGCTTTGGGCACCGGGGCGGGGTCAAGACTCGAGGAACGCCCAAAACCAAACGGTCCATGGCTCAAGAGGGAGGATTTGAGCGATTCAGCCACCCCCGGCGGCTCCAAAATCAACTCGCGCGCGTCCAGCATGTCGCCCGACGATGCAAAATTCTCCAGCGACGGTGTATCCGCCCCCGAGAATGGCACGGCACCGAAGCTATCACGCAAGTCCTCGCAAAAGATGGCCAGAAGCCCGCCTCCGCTGTTCGACCACCTCCGGGACGCCACCGAGGATGCCTGCAGCACCTTCCAGGTCATCAGCGATTGCCTCTACGGCTCGAGGAATATGGGGTCGTCGGATCACGACTCGCTGGATTGTGACTGCGCGGAAGAGTGGCGTAAGTAGCTGTTTTTCTCCACGCCCCTGTCGGTTAGCGATGTGCCGCCCCTAACGCGCCCATTTTCCCCTCCCCTGCAGACGACGACAAGAACCACGCGTGTGGTGAAGACTCGGACTGCATCAACCGGGCGACCAAAATCGAATGCGTAAATGGCGACTGCAATTGCGGAAACGGCTGCCAGAACCAGCGGTTCCAGCGCAAACAGTATGCCAAGGTCTCGGTCATTAAGACGGAGAAGAAGGGCTTCGGCCTGCGGGCAGACACTGACCTGCAGCCCAACGATTTCGTGTTTGAATACGTTGGCGAGGTCATCAACGAACCCACCTTTCGCAGCCGCATGGTCCGATACGACAAGGAGGGCATCAAGCACTTTTATTTCATGTCGCTGACCCGCAACGAGTTTGTCGACGCGACCAAGAAGGGCAACCTGGGTCGGTTCTGCAACCATTCGTGCAACCCAAACTGCTATGTCGACAAGTGGGTGGTGGGGGAGAAGCTCCGCATGGGCATTTTCGCCGCCCGCAGCATCCGCGCGGGGGAGGAGCTGGTCTTCAACTACAACGTCGACCGTTACGGTGCTGACCCCCAGCCGTGTTATTGCGCCGAGCCAAACTGCGTCGGCTTCATCGGTGGCAAGACACAGACAGAGCGCGCGACGAAGTTGCCGCTCGCAACGATTGAAGCGCTCGGCATCGACGACGGCGACAGCTGGGATACCACGGTTGCCAAGAAGCCCCGCAAAAAGAAGGCCACCGAAGACGACGAGGAATATGTCAACAACTTTGAGCCCCGTGCTCTTGATGAGGAAGGCGTCAACAAGGTCATGGCCACGCTCATGCAATGCAGAGAGAAGTGGATTGCCGTCAAATTGCTGTCCCGCCTTCAGGCCACCGAGGATGAGCATCTCCGCCATAGGGTAGTGAGGATGCACGGATACCAAATCCTGAAGAGCACGCTCAACACGTTCAAGGACGACACCAACGTAGTCCTGCAAATCCTCAACGTTCTGTATAACCTGCCCAGGATTACCAAGAACAAAATCTCAGATTCCAATGTCGAGGCGGCAGTGCAGCCCCTGGCATCGTCGGAGCACGAAGAGGTCGCTTTTGCAGCGAAGCGACTGCTCGAGGAATGGAGCAAATTGGAGACGGCCTACCGTATCCCGCGCAAAAAGCACAACCCCGCAGCGCCAGTTGCCGCTAATTCGTTCGAGGAGGAGCGCCGGAATATGGACCGCGACGAGCCCGCTAAACCCGCCGACCCCTTTGCCAACATGGTGATCCCAACAGGGCCGCGCAGCAACATTCCACAGCGAAACGCGAGCTACTTCACCGGACAAAGACCACGGAAACTGCCCAGCAACTTGCCCGCCGGATGGTTTGTCGCCAACGACAAAACCGGTCGCTACTACTTTTACGACGTCAACGGCAAAACACAATGGCAGCGTCCCACCGTCCCTGCTATCGAGACTCCCAAGGCGTCCTCCAAGGCGCATCAGGACCAAAAGGCTCTGCAGGACATTATCGACAGCCTGACCAAGGAGCCGACGCCGCGGCATTCCGCAGGCCACACGCCACAGCGGTCTAGCACGCCCTCAACCGAGTCCAGGAAGGAAAAGTGGCGTTCTCTACCGATCGACAAGCAGATGAAGATCTATGAGAACACAGTGAGTCTTATTGCGACCTCTTCCGTCTGCGCGGTATGCTAACCAGGCGCAGCTCTTCCCCCATGTCAAGCACGTAGTGGACAAGTTCCACGGCAAGCTCCCCAAGGATGAAATCAAGAAATTCGCCCGCGAGATCAACAAGAAGCTTGTTTCCTCGGATTACAAGAACAAGCGGGTCGAGGATCCGACTACCATCACGAGCAAGCAGGCCAAGAAGGTACGAAAGTACGCGCAGGACTTTTTCGACCGCGCCGTGGTCAAGTACAACGACCACGAGAAGAGGAAGAAGGCCCAGGATGCATCGAAACTGGGCGCCGAACCGTCACGAACGGACGAAGCCGCGAGTTCCGCCGCCACCCCGAGCAAGGACACGGCAGCCATGTCGGACGTGGAAGGCGACAGCAGCCCGCGAAGCAGCTGTTCAGGGGGCCGGAAGCGCAAGCGCGACGACCAGAACGACGAGAACCACCACATGGAGTCGCCTGAGGACGCGCCGCCGTCCGAGACGCCGTCGGTGAAGCGTGTCAAGGAGGACGACGCCGACGAGACGAACGATGCGACAACTACGGCCATACCGAGCCCCCCGCCGCCGCCGCCTCCTCCGACCGACAGCCCGTCTGCTGAAGAGGACCGATCGATGCGTGAGCAGGAGGAGGCGCTGATGCGCGAGAACGAGGAGGCCCAGCGCCTGGAGGACGAAGCGGCTGCGCATGACCAGGGGGGAAAGCAGAATGGCTTTGTTGCCGCCAAGAATGGGAGGTCGAACCACGTGAATGGGAATGGGTCGGCGGCCTCGGATGTGGGAGGCGATGATACCACGGAGATGGATGTCGACCAGCCGCCGCAAGCGCAGCAGCAGCAGGCGGTGCTGAGCCACTAGTCTCCGGTCTCTCTTGTGAGAACGGGATAGGGGCCATGGGAAGACAGGGTGCGGCTGTTTTTGTGGTTTGGACTGCGCGCTACTTGATACACTATTACATTACATACATGCATTCATAATATGGCTCGCGAGCTAGGCGGCGCGAGCTGGACGTCAAATTTCGGGATAGGTTGGGTTGTTTATACGGCGACACCTACATATCATTTTAGATGGACTCCTTTTTTTCTCTTGTCATGCATGGGTTGGGCATTGCTCGCGTGTGGTGGCGTCATGATGTGTTTGGTGCTGGAGGGGGCAAGCGTTCTTTGTCCTTGCCCGTGCAAGGTGTGTATGTACCATGTACGGAATATGTGTATACGGGGTATTGCATGTATCTGTCTGGGGTCTTTTGAAAGGGTCACTGCTACGATTACGTTTGTGGCTTGTCTGTCTCAATGCGTCTGTGGGTAGGCGGCATGGCATGGCATAGGTTTAGGTTTCTGTCACAGGAAAAGTTTACAAGGCATTTCAATCCTTTGGGCTTGCCTAGGGCAGGTGGTATAAGGAATTGGAGGCGGTCTGGCTGGCTTGGACTCGGGGTATACCAGCTTCGCTCCGTGATGTCTTGCGGCACGGAATAAAAGGGAAGCCGCGTTGTGTTTAGCTGTTGTTGTTAGGAAGAGCGTCTATACGGAGGAGGCACTCTACACATTCGCAAGAGACGGTCATATCTTGGATTAGATACCTCTCGAGTTGGCAGCGGTCTAGAAAAAAGGTGTTCTGGCGCCGTATTCACAACATACTGACTGGGATGTCTTGGTGATGAGACGTGCCTGTGACGACGAGGAGGCATAGGGACACTGTGGGGAAAGTCACAACGATACTTCAGCAACGGGAGCCCTATTAGCGCAGGTTGTTAACCATCGAGGACCTCATGATACTTGCCACAGACATATCGTCATCCAACCATCCCTTTATGAAGCACAGTAGCACCATAAGCACCAGCGAAGCATCCACACAACATAATATCATTACGCCAGCTCATCCTCATTTTAGCTAAGCACATCACGACCCTTCAACACGCCCCAGAAACTCCCGCCAAGCAACAATAACAACACCAATATCATGTTTTCCTTTTTCTCCCGCCTACAACGACTTGACAATCTTCTCCAACGTCTCCAACAAAATATCCGCATGCTTCTCCTGGAAGATCAACATCGGCCGCAGCCGCACAGCCGACTGGCCGCTCCCGCCAATATTGACACCAAACGTCTTGGCCTTGGCCAAGAACTCATCACGGCGCGGGTTATCAAACGCAATAAACGTGCCCATGCCCTTGCCACGGAGGTTGGCAAACTGGCCCGGGTACTTGGCCGCCAGCCCCTCAAGGCGCTCAAACAGGTAGTCACCCACCCGCGCCGTGTTCTTGACCAGATCCAGCCTCTCAATCTCGTTGATGATGGCACGGAACAACAGCGCGCGGGCCGGGTCGCCCATCCACGTGTTGAACTGGCGGTACGGCTTGTTGGGGCGCAGCTCCGGGTTGCCAAAGTAGTAGCCAGCCGTCTGGGCCTTCTTGCTGAAGGTGACCATGTCGGGCGGGTGCGGCAGGTCCCAGTGCTCGTGCGCCCAGAAGCGGCCCGTCGCACCCACGCCCGTCTGGACTTCGTCGACAATCATGAGCACGCCGTGCTTGCGCGTGATCTCGCGCAGGCCGCGGAAGAAGGCCGGTGAGGCGTGGTTGTCGCCGCCCTCGGACTGGATCGGCTCGACGACGACGGCGCAAGGGGGGACGTGGTAGTTGAGGATCAGGTGCTCGACCTCGTCGAGGGCTGCCTTTTCGGCGGCGGCGTTCTCGGCGGCGTGCTGGTCGAGGGGGTACTTGAGCTGGGGGAAGGTGGCCTGGGGCCAGTCAAAAGCAGGGATGTCGAGCTTGTGGATGGGTTTGGAGCGCGTGGTGGACAAGCTGCCGAAAAGGCGGCCGTGGAAGCCCGTCTTGAAGCTCATGATGGAGAGCTCGGACGCGCCGGGCGACTTGTTGTTCATGGCCGAGGCCATTTCCTCCTCGGTGAACTCAACCTGGGGCCCGCCCCGCTCCTTCTGGCGGCGCCACATGAAGGCGGCCTTGTAGGCCGTCTCGTTGGCATCGGATCCCGCCATGGCGGTGAAGACTTGGTTGAGCCCCTTGGGGGCGACCTTGAGGATGCCCGACTTGAGCACCTCAGCCCAGTCGGTCGGGGGGAAGTTGCCCAGGGCGGGGCGGTTGATTAGGCCGTTGACCATCTCGTCGCTGTGGGCGGCTTTCAACAGGGCCGGGTTGTTGTACCCGATGGGGATGGAGGCAATCTGGGCGTAACTGGGGGGCAGCACATCAGCATCGTGTCCTGTTTATCTTACCAACGAAACCACTTACACATCGAGCAGCACGTTGCCATCAGCATCGGCAATGTAGTTTCCGGAACTCTTGGAGTAATCCGTAAGCATGTTCAAGCTCCGCGTGTCAAAGACCTGGTCCAGCTCGGCGATGGCCGCCTTGGACTTGGGGCCCGGGATCTGCGTCTTGACCGAGGGGCCCTCGGGCTCCCACTGGTAGAAGGACGACATGGTGCGGGCCGAGGCGGCGAAGAGACGGCGGGACTCGCGGTGCAAGACAACGGGTCTGATGGTGCGGGCAGCCGAGGAGGGGGCAGACACGGCGCGCAGGAGGGCGTTGCTGCCCCGGAGGGTTCTGGACGCCGACATGGTGCCGTCTGTTTGTATAAGTAGTCTTCTGTCGTCTGTTATGTGTCCTCTGTGTCACCCGACAGGAATCAAGCTTCTCCAATGGCACAAACCAATGAATGTGTATGGAATTGGCCTAGACTCGAGTCCCCCCACGGTGATTGTCGAGGTAGAGGTGTTGTGCCTGCAGGAATGACAGGACGCACGGGATCAACGGGGGGCGCCACTGCTTCTTAGCTTCTTAGACAAGCTTGGAATGGATATCACCGGCTTAGATTCCATCAATTGACCCCGGTAGCCGCGTCCTTGTGTCCGGGGGTCGTGGATTAGGGCCATCGGCTGGCGGGATCGGATGCGGGGAAGCTGCAGCAATCGCGAACAGTGAGCACACAAGCAAGCAGCTTCCAGAGCTTTGCCGGTTACGTCACTGATTCCCTTTGTTTGGGTTGAGCAAGGAAAGCAAGGAACGATAAGAACCCGTGCCAGCAAAGAGCAACACCGGGTCCGCATCTCCATCCCCAATGCCGCTTGTATGGACCATTTGTTTTGTAATGAGACGTCGCCCATAGGTAGCGGCTGTCCCCGGCGGATGCCATGATCCTGCTGTGTGTGGGTTTGTCCATCGTCTCCAACTTCCCCAAACTCCCGAAACTGTTGCGAGATCGGGCCCGAGCGTGGATCTCGTCCGTTTCGCGTGGCGCACGTCCAGCCAGTCGGGGACCGCCGCGCCTGTCACCTGCACCCCGCCCGGGATCAGGGCGGTCTGGGCACGGTTGCTTATCAGCACCCTCGCTGCCCCCGCTTGGGGCATTTGGGCAGGTTGCATCCGACACGGCAGACGCGGTTCTAGCGGTCGGCCCGCACGACGGAGCACAACTCCACGCCACACAAGCCCAGCCTCCGACCCCTGATCCGCCAGGCCCCGCCCCGAAGGAAGGAATGGGGTTCCGGAACGGGAGCGGTGGCCTGATACTAAAAAACAATAAATAGACGACATGCAGCCCTTGCCACAGAATCACCAACACTCCCCAACAGTTTAAACTCCGAAGGATGCCCGAACACGGAGGAGAGACCGGATTGCCCGGAGCAGAAACCCAGAGTCTGGCTGCACATGGTCAAAAGCCAAAGTAATCGTGTACGCTCGCATTGGTATCAACCCTCGTCCCGATGTCGTCATGCCACACACCGAGGGCAATAGTCTGCTGAACTACAAGATCAAATTCCCAAAGTGAAACTCCCGTCCTCAAAAAGCGGCCATATCGCAACATCAACGGCCGTAGGAAAGGGGACCCAAAGGTTGTCAGCCATATCCTCCAACGCCATGTACGGCCCTCCAATGTCCGCCACCCGTCATTCCCCAAAGGGTTGCCAAAATAAAAAAGATATCCGCAGAAAAAAAGCAAAACAGTGCCAGAAGAACTTCGGAAGCAAAGCAAACAGCGGAGCGCTACCAGGTAGCACCGAGTGCCGAACAGAAAAGAACGCGTCTCCTACCCATACAGATCAAAGAAACGGTGCGAGGAACACCGGGTATACCCTCAAAGAATTGCTGAAGTCGCCGGAGTCAGAGCGAGAACCGGCGTCGAGCCAGGCCCGTTATCCCAGACAGCACTGTCGGCCGGGTTGAGAGAAAAAACATTGATGATGCAGCTTCGTCACTGAGAAACAAGCCATTGTTCCCCAGACTCGGGAGCAGGCAAGGTCGAGTCCGGCGAGTGCTCGTCTTCGGCAGGGTCTGCAAGAAACTTGAACAGCGGAGCCAAGGTCGAGTCGAGTAATTCTCCGTCTTCGGCAGGGGCGGCAAGAAACTTTGACAGAGGAGAGTCAGCGCCCTGAGTCGGAGGAGAAAGGGAACCAGAGAGTACCTAGCTGTTGGACCCCGGTTCCTCCTTCTGCTGCGGCGGTAGCTGCAACCCGGCGTTCTGCGCAATCTGCTTCCACGTGTCCAGCTCCCGGTACAGGCGCTCGCACTCCTGCTTGAGCTTGTCGTTGGACTGGCTGAGCTCGGCGATGGCCTGTTCGGTGAGGAGCTTCTCAAGCGTCCACTTTTCAATGTTTTGCGTCTCGTTCTCCTTGAGTTGTGTGATGAAGGCGACGGCGCGCTGGAGGATCGACCCCTTGTTCTTCTCACAGCCGGGAACAATCTTGGCGAGCTCGTTGATGCCCTCGTTGATTGTCTCACGCCGGCGACGCTCGACTGGAACGTTTGTCAGCAACAGCTAAAAAAGGCGACAAAGCCGACACTCACCTTCTTTATGGTTGTCCTTCCGCATCTTGTGCCACTCCTCTGAGCCGACTGCGGGCTTAGGGTTGGGGGGAGGGTTGTAGGTCTGCTCCTGCTGCACCCCGTTTGATGGCGGCGGCGGGAGAGGGGCTGAGGGAGGTACCATAGGCAAGCCGTCCGGTGGTTGGCTGACGGCATGGTTGTTGAAGGTATTCTCTTCGTGGTGAGTCTCTGGAGTGACCTGGTTTGCAAACGCCTCTTCGGTGGACTGGGGTACGTGAAGTGACGGGTACATGTTCAAGGCCGCGGCAGCCGTGTTGGATACATTGTTGGTATCAGCTGCATCGTTGTGATCGGCGGCAGTAGCCTGCGCGAGCGCGCTAAAGTCGTCGACGTTTACATGGTCGTGAGCGGCCTGCGCGATGCTCACCGTGTTCTCTAGGAAAGCCTGGGCAGCCTGGGCGGCGTCCGAGTCCGGCCCGGCCATGGATGCGGCAGGGACGCCACGCTTATTACGACGCGAATCGGGCGAGGCCGACTCACTTGCGCGCTTCCGCTTTTGCGAAGGCGTGGTTGCGAGTTCGGGAGGGAGGTCGGGATGCGGGATACCGACAGACGTGGACATGGTCAATCCTAGCCTTGGTTAGTCTCACCTTCGAATAAGCATTCATCAGCCATCCCGACGCAGGCTGTCTCTCCACCCCTGCCGCACGTCGCGAATGGCAAATAGCGCGTCGCGCAACGTCACGAAAAGTGACTCGAGGGCAGCGCGCATGCCGCTCTGACACGGCGATGGCATACCCCTGATAGCGCACTGTTGCCTTTAATGCAGACCCCTCCCACTTGAGAGACGACGGGCGCGCATGTTGTTGGCATTTCCATTTCCTTTGCCATCGTATCGCGGGTGCAGGGCAGCACATCCGAGGCCATGCGGCGTCGGTGCCTGTTTGTGGGGTGCCTCGCTCTTGTTTGCTCTCCTGATGGAGATGGGACATGTCCCTGACAAGGGAATGGATTCTTACTTTCAATGGTCGGAGCTGCTCGGTCCAAGGTCGAGGTCATGTGAAGAACGTGCCCGAAAACGTGACGAGTGCTGCGAAAGTCAGCCAGGACCCACGGACGCGACCAAAACCGATGCAAATCCACTGTGCATCGATTCGAATAAAATCATAGGGGTTCCAAAAATTCCAGCATACCTGGTTCCAGAAATATCGATTTGTGCTCTTGTTTTAAGAGAATCGTCGATGGGCTTGGTGAGGAGTTGATTGAGAGGGAAGATCATGTGAGCTGAGGCTGGGAGTGGGAGGTTAAGCGAAGTCGCGGGCCCGGGAGGAGCTGACGCACGGACCAGTCGCCAAGTGTTGCTGAACAGCCACAACCCAACCAGCACTCGAGCCAGCCTTCTCGAACTCGGCCTGCTGCATGCGCAATCGATCAGCACTCTGATCCGCTGATTCGGGCTTCTTCCACCACACGCTTCGCTTTCAGGATTCGCACTCACCTTAACAAGGACAGCACGCAACCTTGTAATAGATCTGAAAAAATCACACAAGACGTTAATCTTTGTTTGACTCGTACGTTTTTGGTAGAGAACCAAACACATTCTGCCTGGCGTGGGACTCAGGTACGGCCTTGTCCCGTACTTATCGCTGAAGCCGCGTCCCATCCAGCGGCACGTGTGCTTGCCGCCCACCTGCACACCATCTCCAGAATGCTCGACTCCATGCGGTCCGGATGGCTAGGCGATGCGACATGATGCCCTTCATCTCCCCCAGCAGCCACCCGCTGTCACTTTCCATAAGATGGGGGTACGCCATCTCCCGTCCCAAGTGCTGGGCTGCCTTGGCCCTTGAGAGGTGTGCCCCACCTCAAACAACCCCTCCTGGCTGTTGGTGGGCATCAGTGAGACAGGTTGGCACATGATTTGGCATCTGGGTGCACGGCTGACATGGTGGGAATGTCACGAGGCATCCCGATCAAGCCGTTTCACTCAGGAAGGCTAAGCTACAAGAGACTATGTCTTCTGTCGTCAACAAGGCTGGGGTTTTGAATCTTGAAGGGGGCCAGTAATTACCGTACTGTATCCAACATCGTGTAACCGAAATGGTAATTACACGTTCCGTTGTTGCAGATGCCGGCGGCAAATCGGATGGCTGCTCTTCCCTGCCAATCAGTCCTGATTCGGAACCACGTCCCGCTCCTCGAGGTCATCAACCATAACCCAGCATCTTCGTACCTAAAGCAGTCCAACACACATCGCCCTATGTAAGTCCCAACCTTGCAGTCTTCACCATGGCGGACCACGAAGCGTCAAAAATCAACCACGACAACCACCTGCTTCTCGTAAGCCGACGCTGTCCATCTCCGACCACCGATGGCGTGCATCAAACGCTGAGCTAACAGTCTGTCTTGCCCAGGACCAACCCTGCCTTCGTCTTCCCTACGAACTCCTCCGCAAGAACTTCCGCTCCGCCCACTTGCCCTTTGAAAAGGACTCCAATGCTGTCAAGAACCTCCTCAAAGACACTGCCAACGGCTCTCTCAACGGCAAGACATCGCCCCAAGATGTCGTCAAGAACCTGGACCAGATGCTGGTCAAGATGCGCGGGCTGAAGCGCAAGATGACGGCCGCTGCCGAAGAGGAAGACCGTCTCTACCGCCAGATGGATGCCCGCGTCGCCCACCTGCGCGAGCTCGCCGACCTCAACACGGTTGACGACGTCAAGTACGAATCCTGGTCTCGCCAGCGGCTTGACCGCCTTTTGGTCGACTACATGCTCCGGCACGGATACGACTCATCAGCAATAGCACTGGCGGATGAGCGCGGGATACGCGATCTGGTTGACATTGACACCTTTGTGGTTTTGAGCAAAATCCGCAAATCTTTGGAGAACGGAAGTGTCCAGGAGGCGCTGGCATGGTGTAATGAAAACAAGAAGGAGCTCCGCAGGATGCAGGTACGTCGGGTTGGAATATCGGGTATGGCCATCTGTTCACGGCTGACTTTTTGTGCCCACTCACAGTCGAACCTCGAGTTCATGCTCCGCTGCCAGCAGTACATCGAGATGATGCGGACCGGCTCGCAAGCCAAGATGCTCGAGGCCATCACTCACGCCAAGAAGTACATTACACCCTTCAACGACACGTACCCGGTCGAAGTTAGCAACATGGCCGGCCTGCTTGCCTACCGCCCCGACACTGATCTCGAACCGTATGCCTCGCTCTACAGCGCATCCCGCTGGCAGAAGCTGGCCGACATATTCGTCGAAGCACACCTCAAGCTCCTCAGCCTCCCCATGGCCCCCCTCCTCCACATCGCCCTCTCATCCGGCCTATCCGCCCTCAAGACGCCCGCTTGTCACAGCAGACAAAGCCACGTCGAGATCCTCGACCAACTCTCGAGCGGGACCCAGACCGACACCACCCCACGCAAAAAGCCGTCGCCATCCTCAACAGAACCCGCATCCTCGCATCACCTGCACCCGCACCACGGCACCGCCAGCCTGACCACGCGCGTCTGCCCGATCTGCTCGACCGAGCTCAACGCCCTCGCCCGCAACGTGCGCTACGCCCACCACGGCAAGAGCCGCCTGCTCGAGCACGACCTGATGCTACTACCCAACGGCCGCGTCTACGGCAAGGCCCGCCTGGACGAGTATGCCGCCATGTCGGCCCTGCCAGCGGGCCAGGTCAAGGATTTGACGACTGGGGAGGTGTATCCGAGTGATAAGCTGAGGAAGGTGTTTGTTACATAAGACCGGGGCGGGGTCACATACATTATGCATACGTAAAGGAGTTTGGGTTGGGTTTTCCTTACGGTAACGGGGGTTCGGAATAGGGGCGGGTACGGATAAGGCGGGAGGAGCACCTGAGTTTTCGTCACCTTCCTTTACGTTGAAATTGATAGCTTTGCAGCGGAGGTATTTGTATTGTATCTACACACTTAGGCTGCTTCTCGAGACAGCGAAGGGAACGTGTTGTCGATCATGAGACGAGGTGTATTGCCATTCAAATGCATGGTGAACAACGGGGATGAAAACACCCACGCTTACTTCCATCACTTTTTCATTGTCCCCTTCCAACCCAACCCAACCCGGACCAGACCGAAACAAGTCAAAAACGCCGAGACCGCCATCCGCTGCGCTACCAACCGAGGGTAGTCCTGATACTGTATACAGTCCATCGAAGAGAATGTCACCGAGGGCAAGGGTTGAAGGGAAAGGAGAGTGGACAGTGGACAGAGGTGAAGCACCCGTCCAGATAGAGAAAAGCGACCGAGGCCATCGGAGAGGCAAAAAGGAGAATGGATGCACCGATCAAGACTCCCACGACGAAACAGACACCGATTGTGTATTCAGGGGTATCGTTAGTCCCCCCCCCCCCGTGCGCAACCTCCGTCCATTCCATAGTAAGTAGGTCTCGTTCGTTCGTTCGTTCGTTCACCCGTCAGGGAAGAAAAACGGCAGAAACAGCGCACCAAAAAAAGGACAGTAAGTAACCCCATGTTCACCCCTTGCTCGCCCCGTCCCGCCGCCATTCCATTGCAATACATCTTATAAAACCACCCGCCATATACCATTCCACCTTTGCTGCATGCTCTAACTCAGGGTAAGCACTTTTTACCGCGCATTCCCGCCAAAGGCAAACGCCCCAAACACACCGCCGCCTCCGCCAGGCGTCATGGGACCCATGGACAGGTTGCTGCTGGCGTTACCGCCGCCCGTACCGTTGGTATTGTGCGACGACGCAGCCGGGGTGTTAACCAGGCCGACACTGCCCGTGTTGGGGGTACTCGGGGTGCCGTTGGCACCGTTGCCGTTCTGTCCCGGCGGCGTATTCTCCGTCTGTCCGCCACCGCCGGAGGCATTATTGCCTCCGCCGACAGTGATGCCGCCGCCGCCAATAGAAAAGTCGGGGATGCCGAGGCCCCAGACCTTGCCGAGGTGGTCGTCTGAGATGTCGCCGCCAAAGATGCGCTTGCGCAGCTCGAAGAAGACGCGGCCCGTGAGCAGGCTGTCGGAGCCGGCCTGGTGGGCGCTGCCGACGCGCTTGAGCTTGAGCGTCTCGGCGATGTGCTCGAGGCCAGACTTTTGCTCGAATTTCTGGAGGATCTCGGTCGAGCTCGGGTCGCTGGGGGTGAGCATGCCGCTGTTGTGCAACTTGATGGCGTGCTTCATGAGGTGCTTGACGTCGTAGGTGGAGGGGAAGTAGAGCTTCATGACCTGGTCGAACTCTATCTCGTCGCAGGGCAGGGCGCGGCACACAAGGAGCTTGGTGAGGTAGCCAAAGTCGTACCCACCGTGGAAGCTTATCCAACGGACATCCTCGAAGCACACCAGGCCCGACGGGATCAGGAGCGACGCAAACTCGTGCGGATCGATGCCGTCCCGCTCCAACGCTGCAAAGTCGATGCCCGCTTGTTGGAGTGACTCGATCGAGATCTGGTTATACATGTCGTCTTTGAGCGAGAACTTGAAGTTGAACTGCCATGCGTAGGGGAGCGGGGCTTGGGTGCCTGCCCTTCGGAGGTCTACCGAGTCGGTCGAGCTTGGGCGGGCGGGGGGCTGCTCGCCGTCCTCGTTGAACAGGGCGATGCCGATTTGTATGACCTTGAGCATGTCGACGTTGGTCCGGAGACATTGGTAGTGGTAATCGCTCTTCCCTCGGAAGCCTCCCATCGGTCTCGACACGACGCCCGGAAACTCGGTATCCTGTATGAGAGGGGTAGGTATTAGCCTGCGCAACTCGACGTCGTGGTCACGCGCAGCAGGGGCGGATCAGTCCTACCATGGCAATATATGGATACCTCTCGACGAGGTCCCGCAGGGTCGCCATCTCCTCATGCAAGTTGTGTTTCCACACCTCCCTTATCCGTCCCTTATTCTGCGCCACCCGTGTGGCATGCTCAGCTAAGCCATGACCTTGTTGTACATGTTGGGCATGCTGCATGGATTGCGAGTGTTGGGCGTGTGACTGTTGCTGCTGTTGTAGAGTCTGCTGCTGCTGTTGCTGCTGTTGCAGGTTGCCCGCGTGCGCAAAGCCCATGCGCGCGGCGTGGCTCGCAAGACCCGAGTCGGCGCCGACATTGAAACCCGCGCCAGCATTCAGGCCGCCAGCCAGGCCTAATAAGTTACTGTTCGCCGAGAAGGGATTCACCTGGCCGACTTGGGGGTTGAGGTAGGCAGGAGTGCCGCCGAGGGGCGGCGGGTGGCTCGTCGAGTGTTGGGCATGGCTGGGGAACTGCTGGTGGTAGGGCGAGATGGTGTTGGGCCCGCTGGGGAACCGGTTGAGCGGCGGAGGCATCGCGTGGCGGCCCCTGCGGTCTAGGCGGCCGCTATATCTAGCCTATTGTTGAGGTTGTATCCTGAGAGCTGTGTCCGAGTCGCGCCTTGAATGTACCATTCCCCTCCCTCGTCCGTCTGGTGGGGACTTTAGGCGTGCGACGCAGCAGGGACCAGTCGCGAGACCGGAAACAGTATTGAACCGGTCAAGTTTGGTGGGCTGGTGTGCAGGTTTGTCGTCGTATGTGGTTTAGAAAGCGGTCGGCGACTGAATTGGTAAAAGTATTTTGGACTAATCGAGGTTATGTCGCAGCAAATTGGGAAACTCGGATTTTGACTTCGCGGTGCGTAAGATGGGAGGGTTGACAGTTGCGAGCGGCAGCAGGTTCGTTCGTGCTTGGACGGAACAGCAAGGCCGGAGATGGCCAGGCTCAGACAGAGCACGGCCAGCTGCACGGACCATTTTCAGCTTACCTAACAAAGTTCAATGGCTTGGCGTGCCCACTGCCCGGAAGCTCAACCACCAACTCCACCACTGACTGCATTGGCACTCGGCGATTGCGACTTCTTGGAGCACCGAGTCTCGAACTTGCTGAGCACGACGAGCAATTGCCAGCGCCACAATGCAGCCCTCCAGGTCCGACTCCCTCCTTCGCCTACCCAGCATCACCCCGATCCCGATCCAATTCAATCCCGCTAACCTCCATCTTCCCGCAGAATACTACGAGCCGCCCACGGCGAGAAGCCCAACATCACGGGCTTCGACATGTCCAAGTTCCTCAAAGCTACCGGCACCCCGCGCTACGACCCGTGGGAGAGGAAGTGCGTTGCCCCTCTTCCTTTCTGCTTCCTCCCCCCTCCCTTCGACTGTCCCCACGACAACACAACACACAGCACACGCAGTCCAATCCAGTCCAACCTCTCTAACCCCCTCACAGCGAAGCCTGGCGCTACACGGGCCGCTTCAGCCGCTTCAACCGCTTCAAGAACTCTGTCCCCGGCTTTGGCATCGCGACGGTCGCGTTTGCCGGCTACTGCCTGTACGAGCACTTTTTCCTCAAGGAGGAGCACCACCACGGCGAGGCGCACCACTGAGTCGAGGACTAGCGAGGGATTGGTTGGGGTGGTTATAGAGGAATGGGGTGGGATTGATGGATGGGAAGTTGGGCGTGGGCTGTGCTGTGTGTATATGGTCTCACATGGGGGGATAGAGGTCGGATGCGGACCTGCCGGTGATGGATGGCTGCTGGATGCGCCGTTTGTCGGTGCCGGGCCGGAGGGGACCGTAGAAAATCCGCGGATGCGTGCGTTATGCGCGTGGATGGAATACCATTGTACATTTTCGACGCATGTGCCCCCCGAGGAGACAATGATCATTGTGAGACTTGTGAGGTTTGGGACAGGAGAACGCGGCTCCTCGGTCAACTGCAGACTGGCCAAGGGCGTTGTCCCCAGCCCGTTAAAATATTTGGCTAGGTTTCTTTCCTATCTTGAGGAGATATAAGCAGTTTACGCCAACATGCCTGCCCAAGTAAATCCCGCCATGCCAAAGATCCAGTCTAGATGTGCTCCCAACATATATATACAACCCCTAACCGAAACGCCGCAGTGCCCTAAGTTACAACCCAATCCCATTGACCAAATCCAACGCCCCCTCCACGGCCACCTCTAGCTCCCCCACCCTCGTCTTCAAATGCCGATTCTCATCCCTCAGCATCCCAACCGTATCCCACGCGACACTGGCGTCCTGTCCTTTGCAGTTGGTACACCCATCCGTCCTCGAATCCTCGCCCGAGATGCCCTTGAGAATCTTTTGGAACGCGTTCATCTGCTGCCCGGGCTTTTGCTTCGGCGTCGCATTCACCGACCCAGCACCACCTTGCCTGGCATGCGGTGTCCCCGCTCCATCCATGGCCGGCCCGGACAACCCATCTGGCGACGATAGAACACTAGTAGTATGAGAACGCGGCGGCGGCGGCATCGGGCTACGACACCTTGAAAACACGCTCTCGCTCTCCGCACTCTCATTCTCATCCTCCTCATCACTCTCCCCACTCGACGCACCCCCCCTCCTCCTCCGTCTCCTCCTCTCCTCATCAACCCCCAAATCCTCCGACACCATCGACGCCGCCCTCTCCCCCACCTCAGCCCTCTCCCTCTCCAACCTAGCCCTTGCCAACCTCTCCGCCTCCAACTCCCCCCGCACCCTCTTCATCTCCCCCTCCCTTTCCTGCGCCTGCCGCGCCAGGTCCTCCAGCTGCATCTTGAGGTGTGTCGCGCGCATCTCGGCCTCCTCGAGCTCGTCGCGCTGGGCGTCCCGCTGGGCTTGCATCTCGCGCAGGGCGGTGGCGCGCTCCCGGTAGGCGGTTTGCATGCGGGTTAGGAGGCCGGTGGCGTTCATGTGGAGGTTCTTGAAGGCGGCGGGGGAGAAGGGGTCGCGGGTGGAGGAGGGGGAGGAGGGGGAGGAGGGGGAGGAGGGGGAGGGGGGGGGGGAGGGGGGGGGGTGGGGG
>WOUO01000039.1:0-238192 GCA_017139535.1 Trichocladium uniseriatum | reverse complement strand
GAAAGAGAAAGAGAAAGAGAAAGAGAAAGAGAAAGAGAAAGAGAAAGAGAAAGAGAAAGAGAAAGAGAAAGAGAAAGAGAAAGAGAAAGAGAAAGAGAAAGAGAAAGAGAAAGAGAAAGAGAAAGAGGATAAGAAAAGTAGGTAGGTACTACACCTGGTCTGCCGTACCTTCAACCCCTTCAACCCCATCCCCTCCCTCCTCGTCAGGGCCACTCTGTGCCGACAACGAGACCTGCTCCCCTTTCGGCAAGGGCTGGTCCGAGGAACTGCCAGATCTCTGCCGTGCCATCCAACATTCCTGCAACTGATCCCTAAGCTGAGACGACTACTCCCTCGCAAAGTCCTGCGCATTCCGGAGCCGCTTCCGCCCCTTTTTAAATCCTCATATGACCCGTCCGTCTGGGCGACCGTGAGCCGGTATTGGTGATACCTAAGCTTATCCCCTCCTGCTGATGACACAGCATAATGCCCAAACACATTGACGGCCCTGCCATTCGTCGTAACAGTCAAGACAGATGCGTGGCCAGCGGATCGGACTTTCCGGCATACGTCAGCGCCTCGTTCCTGCTGTGGACCAGAGCGGCACCGTCATACGCGCTCTGGAGCGCGGCCTCGTCCATGTCGTTTCCGGGACCCTTCCACTCGCCGGCAAAGTGTGGCAGGGCGATGGAGTTTTGGTCGTCGTGATAGAGGACCGCGCTGTCGAGTTCCTCGGAGACGGGGAACGGCTCGAACTCGAGCTGCCGGTAACCTTGGACAAAATCTGGCTGGGGAGCTGACAGGCCGTTGCGCAGCAGCCGACGGAGGAGTGTCATGCGGGCCACAAGATCTTCGTCCTGGGATGGCGAAAGCTTCTACAGTGCTACGCACCGCTTCGGGGCGCGGTGAAAAGAGGTGAGTGTCCTAGGTACCAATCAATACCTAGCTAGGGTTAGGAGATTGGGAGACGAAGAGATGGAAGACAATTTGCAGTTGGAGCCTATAGAAATGGGGACAAATGAAGTACACTTGGATTGTCCGTCATTAGCTACTACCATACATCACGGGCGTCCCAATTCCCATGCCCATCAGTCCACCACTCTCTACGTCCTTTCCACGTGCCCGTTGCGGTTGCCATAAGCGCATCACGTTCCGCCTGCCTTATCTTGCACACCAGGTTCACCTCATCGATAGTCCGGCGAATCCGCTCGCCCTCATCCTCTTCATCCTCCTCCTCCTCCTCATCCTCCCCCCTCTCCTCATCCTCATCCTCATCCTCATCCTCATCCTCATCCTCATCCTCATCCTCGTCATCCTCATCCTCGTCGTCCTCATCCTCGTCGTCCTCCTCCTCCTCACCGTCCTCCTGCTTATCGTAGAATTCACTGGGCTTGAGCTCGCTGGTGGACGAAGCGTTAAAGTGGGCGAAGATTGCGGTGGTCAGTCGAGAGAAGGGGGTTGCGACGCGTGCCTCTGCGGTTGCGTCTTTGGGCGTCTCGGAGGACACGACGTTGCCGCCCTTCACCACCGCGATGCGGTTGTGTATGTGTACTTCGTAGTCATGCTCCGCGCAATGCGTGCCCGAAACGGACTCGGTGACATGGCAGTCGGCACATGAATCGTAGTCGGAGCACGTACGGCAATGTACGCGGGCCCGGTGAGAAGGAATTTCTGTCTCGCAGATATCGCAGAAGTATGGCCCAGACATTGCAAGGTAGTGGGAACTGGAAAGTTGATCGAACTTGATGATTCTTAGCCAACATCCTGGCCCTCTTTATGCGCTGAAACTGCGCCCGATGCGGTTCCCATGCTTGGCGTTGTGGCGCTACTAGTTTTGCTAGCTGAATAACTAGTTACGTTGAGATATTGAATCGGGTTCAGCTGGCAGGGGAGTCATGGCAAACCACCCACTGGTGTTCGGGGATTGGCCGACAGGGCGGAGTGGCCAGAATGCATGCGGGTTCATGTCCGAATCGGTCAAGTTCAGCCTCACGACGAAGGCTGGCATGATACTGTCATGAATTCCCTGGACCATTATGGAATTGCTGAAAATGATTCAACCGTCGATAGGACAGAGCGACCGGAGGTTCATCATGTTCAACATACACCAGGCCGACACCCCAAGTAATGGCAGTCCACCAGGATGTGTCCTCACCATTGTCCTCAATCCATATCTCAGCTTCCAGGCTATCATTATACTCGGGGTCATGATGATCATGCTCAGCACGGCGCATCGGCGGTTCGCTATCTTCCAGCGCCTTCGAGGGGTTGGTTGTCCGTGGATCCTGTACATTTCCGCCACTGGGAGATTCTGTTGGGGTGGGGATCTGGGTCGGTAAACGGGTTAGTGTTGCATCCCACTTCCCGCAGGTTGGTCGAGAACCGTGACTGATCTGGTCAGTCGGTATTTTTCAGTCGGTATCTATCTTAGGATTGGTGTCAGGAATGATGAAAATTGTGGACGGTTTCATGGCCTCGTGCTGGCTCTTAGAGCGACTGGTTGTTGCAGGAACCACTTAGCGGTCCGAGCACTCCAGCCAGACCCCCCTCTAGCCTGTGCAGATCTTCCCTGTCTTCAACAGACAGCAAGACATCAACAAGATCATCTTCCACCACGTTGCTCAGCGCGTGCCACGCAACACTGGTGATCGTGTACGGGGGAGAGATAAGGCAGCCAAGATAGTCATTCAGCTGGCCCGTGCATCACGTGGGCTTGAACGTTATCCACTCAGATCTCGTTGTTTCCAAGGCTGCGCGAGACCCTTCCAGGGCTGATCGTACCAACCATTCCACCAGCCCGCCAACCCGGAAACGGATGCCTGACCCCCACGGACCTGGTTGCCAGCTGGGTGACTAGAAACCGGCCTCCAACCACGTAATAAGCAAGCGTCTTACCTGCTCCTCAATGAGCAGAAATTCGACGCGGCTGGTTCTACGACCGAGATTGCGAACTACGCTGGTTCCATTAGAGAGAGCCGTTGGGTTCCCAGACTCGTCTGTCTGGTCGCGGTGTTCTCCACTTCGAATGGTTGGTTCAAGGTTGTGGGATGGGTGACGCGGCGGGATCAAGCGCACGTTCCGCCTGTCACTTATGATAACTGTCATGTCATGTAGTCCTTATTCAACCGCATACTGCGAAGCAGGTTAATACAGGAAGACGGATGTCCTGATTTACAATAACTAAAGCTCACTATGTTCCGCAGAGCGATTAGAGTTGAAACATGAATAATATTGGGTAGAACATACCATTAAGCCAAGAATCACGCGTTACGGTCAAGGTAGTTGTCCTTGTGTGTGTGCTCGGATGTTGGCAACGCGCCATGTCCAGTGTTGCTTCTGGGAAGTCGGGAACCGGGGCCCTTGTTCACAGGCTTGGCGTTTCAACCCTGCTGCCACCTGGTTGGCAGTGCTTCATCTCACACCTGGATGGGAAAGTGTTACTTCAGAGTTGAAAAAACTGCCGGTTGACGATGGAAATCACAGTGACGACCGCAGGGAAAAGACATGCTTTTATGCGCAGCCATGGGACAACCTCTATGGAATGGTCTGCCCTTGCTGCACAACTGTATGGCAGGCGAATGGCGTGATATAATAAGGCATATCTAGAGACATGGCCTTGCCAATATGGTCCATACTCCATACCAGGAAGCAGGCCGACTGACCATGGTAATAAAACCAACAAATATGTGTAAACTCCAAACAATGCAACCGCCTTTTTTCCTTCTATCCGCGTTATGGGGAATGACGATGTTATACAGCTACACTGTGTGTCAGCACCGCGCTGTTGGTTCGTCTGGCCAAGGCAGCAGACATACCCTATGCTTCCAGGGGAAGCGGACGACCCGATTATATCGGAACTGCTGCCTCCGGAGAGGACTGGAACCGAGACAACGGGACAGCCATGGTTCTCCCCCGAGATACTGTGCAGCGTGGCTTGCAAAGCGCAACCCCGCATGAGAGCCGGGATACCGGGGAGAAGTGGCCGAGATGTCGTGGGGAAGGGTGCTTCCGTTCGTTCTGCCGTGAGATGAATGTAGGGAACTTAAGCAGTAATGGCGGTAGCCTCGGGGGCATCTTCAACCGTCGGGCTTTGGTTCTCGGATGTACTCGATTCGGAGTTTTCTTGGGCCGCCGAACCCGTGTTTGTCTCGAGCATGGGACCACCAGCATGGCCATCGCGCTGCATCATGGCCGCGAGACGAGCAGCACGGCCTTCCTTTTTCCTCGGAACGGGAGCTACAAGGCTGTTAGTAAATATTTTGGGAGAGGGGGAGATATGACCACAAACCTCGGTTGTTCTCCTGGACGTAAAACTGCCTGAGCAAAGTGACAGCTTCGTCTCGGCCCCAACCGCCCTCAGCCTCGTATCCACGCTCCACGTTTCCGCCGTCTCCAGGAAGATTTGCCGTCTCAACAGGAGTATAGACGTCGTCCTCGTCTTTGATGGCCGCCTGGTGACTAGTGGTACCATCAGTCGAGGCTGGACGGCACTCGGGCGCCGGTCTCGCGAGACCCTTGCCAGCCTGAGGCGCGGGCGACGCAGGAGCCGAGGCCATCGAGTACGGCGAGTTCATGTGAACCCGAAACACGCCACCGGTACCTCCAAACTTGTCGTTGACCGCACCAAAGTACACCTTCTTGATCTTGAACTGCCGGAGCAATGAAGCACACATGACGCACGGCTCGACCGTGACATACAGAATGCATTCTGAGATCACAGAGGGGTCCACGCGGGGGGACGGGTGAAGTTTCTGTCCGTAAGGGTAGAGATGGCCGTCCCGGGGGTCCACGTCTCCCCAGGTGCTGGTCTCTGCGGGCTGTGCCTCGTTGGTCTTGTCGCTAAGGACTCCCGTGGCGTTCTCCGAAGACTTGCTCTTCGCAGGTTCAATGTCAGACTCGGGCGAGTAGGAGAGCAAGGCGGAAAGAGCCATGAGCTCGGCGTGCCTCGTTCCGTTGCGGCTGACATTCGTAGCATTCATGCCTCTGGCGATTGCTCGGCCTTCGTAAACAAGCACGCATCCGACGGGTGTTTCGTTGGTCCTGAGGGCAAGTCTGGCCTAATATCTCATGTCAGTAAGAGCTCGGAGGTGCTACAGATTGCGACAATGCCAGGTAATAGGATATGGAAGATGAGTCAACAGGGGTGTGATGGCGTAGGACGGGAGCCTCTCTGGTTGACACATGGCGGCCCTGACACATGGCACGGTGTAACTAGAGTGAAGAGGGTTCTTGTGTAGTAGGGGAAGAAGTGGTATCTCCACGAGGAACTCCTCGCAGGGGAAGTCTGCAGATGTCGTAGAGTACCGAACCGCGTGCAGATGTGGAAGTGACGTATCACGCGTAAAGTAGCATGAGGGCATCCCGCTCCCAAGAAAGTAAAACCGCATGCACTCACCATATCCAAAGCCTCCCTCATAAACCGGCTATGCATCGCCTTCTCTGCGGCCTGCTCGGGCGTCTCGACCTTCGACTGGATCTGCACCGTATCTCCATCCAGCTCGATCGTCGTGGCCGTGGGCGTCGTTATCGCCGCCGGAGTCACAATCACCGGCGGCGCCCGCGTCACCTCCCCGCCACCACCACTGGCGCAGTCCAGACCATACTGTTGCTGCGGGGCAACGGCAGCAGCAGCAGCAGCAGCAGCAGCAGCATCCTTGGCGGTTCCATTCTCAGTGCCGTTTACCGTAGTTTGCAGCGGTGCTGCTGCCGTCGCAATTCCGTTGATGTCCAAGTGCAAGAGTCCATCGGTAAGCTGGGCGCCGTCGACAGCTGGGGAAGATGCTTTTGGCGGTGGCGGGCAGCAGGTATCCTTCTTGGCAGGCGGAAGGCGCGGGAGAGCCGGGACGATTTTGGGGACAGGTGCCTTTGCGTCTTGCGGCACCGAAGCCGCAGACGACAGGGGAGCACCACCCGTCATGTCGGTGGTGCTGTGGTCGGTGTTGGTATCGTGGTGGTCGCCGTTGTGGTGTAATTCGGCCGGCTCAGCAGCAGAAGAGGTCGAAGAGGGAAGGGTTGGTTGGTTTGGTGGGCCAGTAAATTGGAAACGCCTCAGCGCTTGCAGAAAGAGGCCGAAAGGAAAGAGAAAGAGCGACTGCAGGAAGGCAGTGGTTTTGAGGCCGATGCCCGCGAGGGCTTTGAAGAGCGTGGCTGCCATTTTCTTCCCACAATACGTTTTGATCCGATCTAATTGAACCCCCACCAACGCAGTCACAGCCCGCAGGGTTCCTGAAGATTTAAAAATATTGAGTGAATGGCAAGTGTTGCCTTAAGAATGATGCCGCATGAGCGAGTCGTTCATGAAGATGGTTTGAACAAGAAGACGCAACTTGAGCCTTGCAACAATTTTCTGAGTCTGGCAGTTGCGATTCAAGACCTCAACAGGCACACTTGCCTCAGAAGCTCAGGTTTAACTGAGGAAGTTGAGTGTGACTCTGCCTGGCCTCGAATCAACTCAAGAGACGCAGTTTAAAGATATGAGAAGGATTGTCACAGAGTGCACGCAGACACACATGTTGTGGAAAAATTGACAACGGATGTCTCCTGAAAGCGGCGAGTGGGTCGTGGCAACATCCCCGTTTAGTGCAGAGAATTTGACCCTTTTTATGCACCAACCCGCTTTGTGCATAGTAAGTTCAACACCGACCCCTGAGGGCATTCAGACAATCACATTCAATCGGGACAGTCAGATAAATTTTCGATGGTCTGCGAGGACCTTCAATTGACAAGTCTGAGAGCTAACACTACCACTACTTCCTGCTCCCAAAAGCAACAGAGAGAGATCTCGCGCCCGCGCCTCAGCGTCAGGCCCTCACAGATCACCAAGCCATCCTCCCCTCAACCCATACCACACCATCATGCTCCCCTGCGCAGGGGCAGAGCCAGCCTTGAATATACAGTACAACCAAGGCGGAGGACGACCACATGTTCTCAAATTCCAAACCGGGGTATCATAGTCAAAATGCACTCGCTAACAACATATGCAAACATCATCACAACAATCATATCAACAACACCTGCCAGATCGGCCCAGTCCTAGAACCGGACCGATCGCGCCGACGCCAAGCGGGGAAGAGAATTCCCCGCACGCTGCACGACCGCCGACTGGAGATCCCTTAGGCTCCGGCCGACGGCCTGCACCTTTAACCTCGCCTGAGAGACGAGGCCAGAGGGCGGCGGTGACGGTGGTGTTCTCGAGGTGACCCATGTCACGCTCGAGGGCCCGGCGCATTTGGATGCGAGCCGGGCCAGAGATACGCTTGTGATGAGGAGCATGTTGACGAGGTTGACTTGAAGCCCCAGGTGCGACTGCAGAGCAGAGGCACAGAGGAGTGAGACAAGACCGAACACGGCAAGCTGGAAGAGGAGCGTCGACGATAGCAGCGAGCTTCTCGCCACTGCGTTCTTCGCATCTTCCCCAGCGGTGAAGCGCCGCGTCGGGAGGGTGGTGGATATGGTCGCCAGTACCGCATTGAGTGCCACGGTGCCAACACCATCGTCATGGACGATCTTGCGAGCCGCAGACTCGCCGGCCAGAATCTGGCTCGGCGCGGAGCGGGTTACGCCTTGTCCATCGTCACGAACAACCTCAAGGGCCGCACGCGATGCCGTGTGATTTGCGCCTTCTGGCGACTTGTAGCACGACGTCGCGGTTAGCGGCGCGGTTGTGACGGACGACTCTAGACCGCCAGACTGGGTGGTTCCGCTGGATGCAGTGGAGAGAACTGGTGATGATCCTGGGGTGTGACCGGTACTAGGTAGTCTCCTGGGTCGTGGGGATGAGCCCGGTTGAACCAAGCACTCGAGGACGCCGGCAGACACAATGCTGGCAGTGGCCCTGTTGAGAGAAGGTGCATGGATCTCGGAAACCGGTGCCCGGACCGAAGAATCATCGGCAGTCTGCGAGCGAGCAGCTTCGGCAAGCGTTGTGTGATTGACTGCACACCTGTCGCTTGGCGAGCGACGGCCACCGGACTGCGCTTGGCCATGATCCGTCGATCCCGGATCATCTAAGAACCGGGCTATAGATGTCGACGTATCTGGACCACCAATGGACGATGCTGTGGTATACCGTCCAGAGACTGTTGTCGTGCTGGCGAGCCGGTTCACACCATCAGCTCCCTCCTGGCTCCACCAGTAGTTCGGAGTAGCAATGCCGCGCTCTTGTGGTGATCGCTGGCTGCCAAGATCCACCATCTGGAGTACAGGGTCCTCGTCAAAGACATCAGGGCCTGGCGAGAAGAGGTTGAAGTCGACGTAGTTGGTGCCATGTGCAACGCCCGGATTGAGGTACGGAACGGTCGGGTCGTGCAGCGACACCTCGCCTGTGGCATCGACGCCAACATCCGAGAGGCTTGGCGATGTCCGAGAGACTGCTGGAGTGGACGGAGTGAATACTTGCGAGGGGGATGCCGACGACGACTCGGTGCTCGGGGAGAAGAAGTGCTGCGAGTCGGTGAAGGAATCGAAGAGGAAGTCGTTGTTGAACTGGGTCGCAACCGCAAGGGGCTCTTGGTCGAATGTGATGAAGTCGTTCCAGAACTCCTCAAAGTCCTGGGGCTGGCCTGTCTCAAAGGTCGGCAGAGAAAGGGTCGTCTCGGGAGCATCGAAAGCGTCCCCGACAAGGAACTCAGGAGTAACCGCGGCCACTGCTACAGGTGGTGGCGCTTCGGCCTTCTTGGGCTTCTTGGCGGGCTTCTGCTCGGCCTGTGCGACGGAAGCCTGCGAGGCGTTCCGCTTCCGGTGGCTAGGATCGCACCGGATCTTCTTCCTCCTGCACGCGTCGCACGCCTTGATGATGCGCATCAGGTGGGCGTGGTCGCGCTGCTCCTTGGTCTTGCAACCCCGCGAGGCAGAGTTGGTCACATCCTGCCCATCCTTGGTCAGGATCCGCATGCCGGGGTGGTTCGCAAAGTCGAGCTGCGATCGCGAGCTCGAGGAGCTGCACTTCTTGGTCGAGGACCGCGACTTGGTCCTGGCATCAGATGCGGATGCGGATGCGGCGAAGGGCGCAGGGGACTGGGTCCAGGATCCCTGCTCCGAGAGGACGGGGGAGTGGTTGAAGCTGGATGCGTAGCCCGAGTCGCAGAAAGCAGAGTTGGCGGGCGATGCGGTGACGGGAGTGAAGGATTCGGAGGCGACGGGGTAGAACTTGAAGGTCTCGCCGGTCTGGCGGGAGTACTCAAAGAAGTCCATCGAGATGTGGGCGCGCTTGTCCTGGATGGAAGCGGGGCCGGGGAGGAAGGCGTTGATCATGTCGTCGAGTTCGGGAGTGCCGATGGCGGGAAGCCATTGCAGGGCCGCTCCGAGTGCCGGTTGGCAAACGGAGAAGCCGCTAAAAGCGGCCGATCCGTGTCGGGCCATACCGGCCATTGCAGCGATTCCGTCCGGGTTGAACGGAATCAGAAATAAACCGGGGTGGTGAGTGGCAAAAAAGTCCAAGTTCGCCGGGTCTGGCTCGAGATAATTGAAACTCGAAGCCGTGCAGAATGTGGTGTCTGGTTGGCGATCCAATGTGACGGGTGTGCTTACAATCGCGAAATTCGAGTTACTGAATTCGGGCGAAGCTGAAGTTAACTTGGAGTCCAAGTTGTCGGCAGTGAGGTTGAGGTTGCGATGGGAGAAGCAGGGGTAGGTCTCCAATGCGAAGCTCTCTCTCACTGTACTCGGTAACTGAAGCAATTGTCGCGCGGTGAACGTTGTTGCGCTACTGGGCAATTGCACACTGATTGATTCTCAGGTACCGATGAACAGGAAAGAAAGAGAAAAAGAAGGCAGACACGGTCCGAGAGAGTCAGGCCGATATTTCACTTTGCTCAAGCAACTCGAGCTGCTAGAACTGGACAAGGCCATCAAGGCGCAGCGAAGGTTGTCTCCCCCAGCATTTCGGCGAGACGAATGAGGAATAGCGCGCTGCGGGCCGTCGGCGGGACTGGTACCTTGGCTGACAGCATTTTCTTGTCCGTTGCTGCTCCGCCACCAAAAGCTTCGAGCTGGCCAGCATATCCTTTCGAGGAGGAAAACAGGTGCAGAGCCGCTTCGAAGATCAAATCACTGCTCTGAAATGGCCCTCCAGAAACCTTTGGACCTCGAAAACTAGTCAAGAAGGTCAAAGATCAAGCCCAGACCTTGCTGGATAACCGATCTTATCAAACCCTCCTCCTCTTCCACTGTACAAAATATTCCCTTCCCCACTGTATCAGAGACCACGGAACTGCAGTGGAGAAGCGCCTTGCATGGTTGCAGAACACGGCGAGCGGTTTCCTTGTCAGAGAACACGATCAAACCTGACCCGAAGGCACTCGGCTCTCATTGGCCAGTCTCGGATGACTCAAAAGACCAATTCCACCAACCTATCACGGAAGGTGCTGTTCGTTCCAGTCGATGTCCGCACAGTGTGCAGGATTCGGTCCCGAGTTTGGAGACTCGAAGCCTGTGATGGCCTTGGAACCTCGACTTTCAGTTTGCGATCCGAGTCTTCTGGGGTTGCTTGATGCTGATGCTCAAACATTTTCATGGTACTCGGGGCAATTCTCCCAATGGTGACCTCACCCAAGGTTCCAGAACGCCGCCCGTCAGCGCCTCAAAACAAATTGCTCTCCCATCGGATGGGCTCTTCACAAGGTTGACCTCCCTCTTCAAACTTTGCGGGCAAGGGGGTCCCTGGACCCACGGGGGCTCGGCGCGCGCAGGGCGGATCTTGAGGCGGCTGGGACGATCCCGACTCTTACACAGTGCCAACTTCAACATGCACCTCCAACTCGGGTCCAACTCGACCCCACATCAATTGAGTCAATCCGTCCTTCCCAGGACACCATCGCGGAACTCGACGCCGTCATCGTTTGCTCTCTTAGACGTTATTGGAACAGAGTTGCATCGGATGACTCCTTCAGTCAGACGTCTCAGGAACTTTTCGAGTTTGGCTCGACCTGCAGGTAGAATCTTGGCTCCTGTTCAAGCATTCCCCCGCATGCACATCACCCAGCGCCCCCCGAAGCCCCGAAGTGTGGGTGTGGTTGTTGTTGGTGGTGGTGGCGGTGCCCAAAGACTCATTTCACCCTCTGCATAGTGCCTCCCTCACACCTCACCGACGACGTCGCGATGGGCGAATTCGGCGTCAATCACGCGTCCTCAGAAGAACAGAATAGGGGAACCAGTTTGTTGATTGCCTTATCAGAAAATGCCTCGAGTGAACTCCATCGCCGTCTATAAAACAGTGACCCCGACATGCGCTGTCGCCAGGCTTCGGGGCCCAAATAACGTTATGTCTTGGTCCTTCCATGCGCCAAACCCCAAGAAATCCCCAAACCGTGCTTGCTAACTTCGGTATGTTTAAGATGAGAGATCAAAATTACCGTGTGTCACCACCTAAGGAGACTTCAACCCGAAACCCAAGATCCCGACCCAAACCTACACGGTACTCCAACAGCCCGAACACAATGAGGAGAAGAGGGAAAATAAAATAGTAAAGGAACCAAAAGAGAGCCCAAAGGCAACATATCCCACACAGCGACAAAGCAGATACACCGACAACAACACCAGACGACGCCGGTGTTATCACCAACCACCCCGTTGTGTGGCCAGGCTCAAGCTCGGTCCCAACCCCAGAATCACGTCTTCCTATCCAGCGGTGACCCCAACAGCCCCATCACGACCATCCATCGGAGTCCATAAAACATCTCGCATATAGCAACGTTCATACCGCTAAAAACAACAGTTAGCACCTTCATTATCCTCTGAAAGAACCACGGCAACATACCTGTCCCTCGCCATACTCAACACGCTGCCTCTGATGCCATCGATACCTGACATGCAGAAACAGCCACGACGCAACCAACCCCGCCACAACACACACAATCGATAGCTCCTGGACGCTAATCCAGCTATTGTCGATGATGCAAGACACAATATGGCGCTCGACACACGAGCGGCCCGCAAACCGCCACGTCTCAATCAAGACGAGGAGGAATAGCGGCACGGCGACGACCCAGGGGAAGGTGGGGTGGGCGCGGCTGAACAAGGCGGCGGGGGTGAAGCCGTCGGAACAGGAGGTGGGGCGGAACGGCAGATGCATATCCATGGGGCGCTGGCAGCATTGGCGAGGTGGAGTAGAGGCCTTGGGGCAGCGAGTCTTGGACTGGCTTTCCTCTGACGAGATGGCTTGTGCGGCATAGTAAGATTGGCCAGCACCGCCTGTGTTGCCGTAAGCCCCGTATGAGGGGAACAGGAAAGAGCTGTTGTAACCTCCTGTTTGGCCCATGAATTGGGCCGACTGATTGGTCCATCCGGAGTGGTTCGAGGGAGACCCGTCCTCACTTGCAACACGGCCAAAGGGGCCTGACGTCGAAATCGATGGGTGGCTTCTGTAGGCCCAGCAGCACTTTTGCCGCCAAGTGTTTTGGGAGCAGTGCAGGCACGGACCGTGGTGGTCGAGCGAGTGGAAACCGCATCCGACACATTGCCATGTGTGACATGGGCTGTGGAAAGGAGCATGGCAAGTCGCAAAGTGCATCTCTAGGTCGTTCAGACTGCTGAAGCGCCGACTGCAGGGCTCCAACTCGCCGCTGGATACCCAATCCGCACCGTCACTTCCCCACGCACAATCCCATTCTAGGCCAAACGGAGTCGTCTGTCTGCCGATTATGATAGAATCGTCTGCCAGGTTCTTCTCGGGCATCGCCGGGTATTGAGGACCAGTGCTGGCAATGGCGGGCGCAGAGCCACCAAAAATGTACAAAGATGATGGGTTCGGCGCAACCCTAGCTTGCTGGGTTTGGTTCTGCTCCATCAGCGGGTCGTCGACGTAGGTCTCATCCCAGCCGCCTTGAGGAGTATGAGGTGAGAGGAGGGTAGGGTTCCCCCCAACACCCAAAATATCGTTCGAGTCACCGAAGCGTGGCTGAAATGGAGAGGCACCGGGTCTTTGGAGGTCCAGACTAAGGTTGAGATCTGCGGCGCGCTTGGTTTCTTGGTATGCGGCTTCGAAAAGAGATAAATCATAGTGGCTACACTAAGGGTACCTGTCAGCTAAGGAGAGCAGAGCATTTGCGACGAATCATCCTTCTCTTACCTTGACTCTGCGCTCCCGGCAGGGTTCGCAGACCCCCAACTTGCGCATCAACGCAGCCCTAAGCTTCGTGGCCCCGGGCAACGGGCCCTGGCGACCAGCCCGTTGTTTCTTAGGTCGTGGATGGTCCCCGCTAACACTCATGTTCCTCATCCCCCGTGTGACGGAGCGCGTTGCGCTTGCACACGACGGTGACGGCGATGTGGGTGTCCCCACGGAGGGCGAAGGAGGATGGAGGAAGCCAGGCTGTCCGCTCTGGAGCCGTATGCGCTCAAAGCTCGGCTTTTCCTCCTCCTGACGCATCTTGTTGTATAGGTCTTGCGTCTCGGGAGTCGGAACAGGACGCTGTCTGACAGCTCCTTGGTCGGGGGGGCGAGTCGCCATCGTATCAGAGGGCTCTTGGTATGAGTTGAATTTGCGTTTCGGGCCTGATGACATCGGCGGCCTCGAAGCGGAGCCTTGTGCAAATGGGTGTAAGAGATGATGGTAGACAAGGCTGTGGTTGTCAAGCACTGGGAATCGAGTTGGAGCTGTATGAGAAAGCAAGCAACGACGCAACGGCGCTGGGGTTAAAGGAAGGAGATAACAGAAAGTCACAGCAAGGGAAGAAAAGACGGGAAAAAATGAGACGGGGTCTTAAGGCTGGGGTCCAAGGAGCTCAAGTATGGTGGTAGCTATGTTTTTAAACTGCGCGTGAGGCAGACTCGGAAACCAAGGCGTACACAGCCTCCCCTCAGGGTAGGCCAGCGATGACGTCCTGACGTGCCGCTGGGTCGCAGGTCCGGGGGCAAACGGAATAACGAAGAGAAAATGCAGAGGCTACTCTGTCATTTGAGAGAGATGGCAATAGCCATACCTTGAGCTCATTTGGCTTGAAGACGACGAGGGAGAAGGTAGGGATGGTTTCGTCCCATCCGCCGCAGGAGGCGTGAGGCCAACCATCCATCATCCTACGCCAGTTCCTGGCATGGCTCCGGCAGATGCAGCACGCTACCGTCAAACGCAGTGTGGAAACGTGCGGCTACTGTGTAAGCCAGAGGTGCCGCATTTTGGCCGCCTGAATAGACCGAATTTCCATTTTGCGTTGTCGGGTGGCTCGAGGCAAATCGGTTCGCGCACCAGAGTTGGGCGTCGAAAGTCGGAGGAAGAGGTGAGGTAGGACAGCGGGGTGGGGAGACAAACGAGCGGGGAGCTTGCCCCGCATCGATCGCTCCAGCTTACATAATAACAACCAGTACATGCAGTAATGTAACATTACAGATTTATTACAATGTCGCGTCCCCGGGTCGGTTGAGGAAAGCGCAATAGAATGGGAGGAAAGACTTCCTGATCGGGCTTTGTCTTTTTCTTTGACGGATGATGCCGGATGTCTTAATTTGACAAATATGAAACTGCCCCGAAAACACAGGCATACAAAAGGCATTTCCATCTATTCCATCTTTCCATCAGCCAAGCCAACTGGCCCTGACGCTCCTCCTACTATCTAAAAGGTAACGAGCTTCATTTAGCTGTATGCCAGCCCTATGCTGTACCACCACCCTTTCAGCCTCCCATGACACAAACGAGCCAGTAGCTGAAGGACGCAAGCGGGCGGCCGGGCTCCAAGACATGCTGTACTGTGTCAGCCGGCTAACGACTGATCGGTGCCTGAGCTGTTCAAGACCCCCGGTCCATATCACTCCTGCATTGCACACCACCCCGTCCGTGGGCGTGACATTTCTCGTTTTAATAGTATCCTTAGAGAGAAGATACCATACCTATGTCCAATGGTATGGTTTGGAGAGATTAGCGGCTGAAGGAAATCCCATACATAACCGCCCGGGAGTGTTGTGTAACACCAGAAGAACGCCACCGACTCTGAGTACGCAAGCTGCGAGGTATGGAACAAATCCCGATTGGAGAGTGCCAGAGTTTTCGAGTTCTAGAACCATGGATGACTCGATGTCGAGTGTACCTGTCTCAGGTTCACTGCTCAAAGAGGATGTGAGACCAAGGATCAGTTTAGCATGGGTGTAGCGATATCCACGCGTGGTGGCGGTTCTATTACTTCTATTCAGCTCCGGCTTTGTCTCAGACAGATAACTTGGACTCGGACATTAAGGATGACCAGTCTTGGAGGACATTCGCAAGAGTATGTCCATCGCCCTGTTCCAAACACACCCCAATCGGCACTCACTGGCCCCCCAAAATCTCACAGCATCGGCAGAAACCCAATGCAAGCAACGGCAATGCAAAAGTCCCAATGTAAACATAGCAACTTCACGTGGCCACCCGCCTTGCGCCTCCCCCATGAAACGAGCTGAACCCCACCACCCACCCCAAAGCCAAGGCTAAATAAATCGTGACATTGACATCGCACAAACCCAGTCTCAGCCTCAGCTTTCCGTTGTCCCAGGCCGCCCACTCTCCAACAAATCGTGCGCCTCCCTGCTCCACGGCCCACCACCACTCTTGGCCGACACAAACCCAGGGAACGTCATCTTCCTCTTGGGCCGCTCATTCGCAACAGGTGGCCGCAAGCCCGCCCCTCGCATAGGAGCAGGTGGTTCGACGGGAGGGAGTATCGACTGAGGCACCTGGCCAGCCGCGTCCGACTTTAGCGCAGCCTTGCGGCCTCGCGAAGCCGGGTTCGTAATCCTCGGCCGTGCCGTGCCCGTGGTTGGGGGATCTGCTGGTGGGTGCTTGCTGGCGCCCTCCGTAGCACGCGAGACGGGTGCAATGTGGGGTGGGTCGGTAATTGGATGCTGAGGTTGGTCTAGGAGACTGCGGGACTTGTGTAACTGTGGCGGTAGTGATGGAGCTTCTGCCTTGGGTAGCCTCGTCTGATCAACACTACGGGGCCGTGTTGTTGCCGAAGAAGTATCTTTTGTAGGTATAGCAATGCTCGGCGGACGAGGAGCCGGTGCCGACTCGGGCGTGCCGTTCTTCCCGTTTGCTGGTGGAAGAACTGCAGATCTCTGGCGGGTGAGGCCGTGGCGGCTTGGAGGATCGCCGGGATGCTGCGCGGTGGGAGTCTCTTTTTGTTCTTCCTTTTCCTCGTTCGTCACCGTTTCGCTCGCTGGTGGCTTGTTTTGTTTAGCAGTCGGCGCAGGGCCTCCAATCGTAGCCTTCGAAGGCAAAGGGGTTTCGGCCTTCTCCGCGAGGTTTCCCGTCCTACTGAATATCGATAATACCGGATTGGGTGGGTCCTCGGGGTCGGGGGAGGGGATGGCCATATCGTTCATTGGAGGAGGACAGCCAATGTCAAGCAAAGGTTTCGCCGGGGGCTCTTCCTGGTTTGGCAAGTCGATGACTGGCGAACTGGATGGGATGAACCCAAAGACCTCCCTACTCCGGACACTCTTCCTGTTGAGTCTCGCGAGATGTGGACGAATTGGAGCTTGAACCAGCTCATCGCTTTCACTGTCTTCTTTTCGTACTGGCCGCGCCTTTCTGGTGGGCCGAGTGGGCCGACGTGGGAGCTCGTCATCTGAGTTGCCGACCCGACAAGCCCGTTTAGGAAGCTTTGACCGGCTGGTTTTCGGAACAGGATCCGTTAGGGCATCGTCAGGGCTTGGGCTCCGAGTTGTGCTTGGTTCTTTCTGTACTTGCGCAGACTTTGTTCTTCGGCTTATCCTTCTGCGTTTGGGCGATTGGGACAAATCCTCAAGTTCATCACCACTGCTATTCGTGGTATCGGGTGGCGGCTGTGGTGGCCTCGGTGAGTCAACTGGGGTTTCATGCTCCTCTTCGTCCACAGCATCAATCGGCAGGGAAAGCTGTGCTTCAGGAGAGAGATGAGTTGCTTCCGGTCGCTGAAGAATTTGAACCCCCTCATGCTGCGGTGAAAGTGGGCCAGGCTCTGGCAAGCCATATTCGGGGAAGGTGGGTGAAACCTGGAGAGCGTCGTCAAGGCGAGGTGTTGACCAAGGATCGGTAGACCCAGCGCCGATGTGCGGCCTAGGGTCTAAAGCTGTAGCCTTCGCCGGGAGCTCTGAGAATTCCGGGATGGGATCCGGCTCCGTAGGTAGTGCGGCCTGCCGCTTGGGTCGCTTCGTTTTGTTCTTCTTTTCAGACACCAGTAACAGACCACGCTTCTGTCGAGGCTTGAGCCGCAACTCCGTTCTTTCCTCGTCGGGCGGCGCATCCGCGACTTCGGGTATCGCTTCCACGTTGCTCGATTCCTTAGCCGGCGGTCGGAGCAGATTGTTACGTTTCGCGACGTTTTGTCTTCCCACGCCGGGGGCCAAAGGTTTCGAGGTCGGAGTCTTCTTGGCCCCTCTCAGTGGTTTAGACCTCTGATCAACTTCGCCGAGCCTGTCATCAGCATCATCGTCCAGCACGATCGCCTTTGAGCGCGACGTGCCCAATTTTGGACGAGTGTTCAACCGGTCGCTGCTAGTCTCGAATTGGGCCGTCTCGATAACGGCCGGTGACTTTTGAACAGCCGTGCTTCCGTGGGGGTTCTTGGAAGATGTATTTGGGTTGGCTCCACGGAAGGAGGCCTGGTCATTCCTTACCAAGCCCAAAGAGCGATCACCGACTCTTTTTGCGGCCGACGTGGCTATCTGAGGGTGAGGAACCACTTTCTCTAAAGCGGGGCGGCCAAGAGCGGCTGTTGTTGGTTCTGACCCCTCTCGATCGTCAAGCGGTGTATCGACAGGCTCCGGGACTGCCCTTGGAGGGGCCGGCGGTCTCGTCTTGGAGGAATTTAACCCCTGTCTCTCGCGTATGGGTTCAATATCTGGAATGGCTTCCTCCGGGGGGGATGACACCTGCGGTTGGGTCCGATATGCCTGGCTTGTTGGTCGCCGGACAGGAACAGAGCTTGTGGGCACCGCAGATAGTGTCAAGGTGGCACCAAACAAGTTCTGGGCATAGCCCATTTTGCTCGGCGGTGTGTCGTCATATTTCCTCCTCTTTGCGGGACGTGAGTCGGTTCGATTTTCGGGCGTCTCGTTGGCTCTCTGGCGAAGCTCGAAGGGTGACTCGGTTGGAACCACAGCGCGACCGTGGTGACCCGTCGGGGTGCCAATGAGCTGGTGGAGAGGGCGATGCCGAGTCTGAAAGTGGTCCCTGGGGCCAGGAGTAGGGGCCTGGGGTGATGCGACCGACACGGACGAGCGCATCAACAAGCGTGCCTGGCGCTGCTCCTTTTCTTTCGCCCTCTTATCCAGCAGTTCAGACAGATCCTGATTCTCCCGACCCACGCACTCGGCCACTTGAACAATAACCCCGCCACGTTCCAGCTGGACCTCTTCGCCCTCGTCGAATTCCCATTCGCGCTGCCAGTGCATGTCTCCAACAAAATTGCCGCGGTCGTCGTAAACCATGACCCGCTTGTTGAACGTGTGGTATTTGAGACGGCCATCTTGCCATCTCTTCTGTTTCCGTCGGAGATCATGGGTGAAGAGACACACGAACTCGAGGACTGCAGCGCTGCGTCCGCCGCTCGTGGATTCGGACGTTGACGCTGCAAGGGCAGGTCCCGAGGGTCGGATGGACGGCATCTCCGATGAGAATCCGATCGGTTATCATCGCATCGTTTAAAAGCTGGAGCAAAAGGTGGTGTCTCGGCGTCGTGGCTTCGGTCGTCGGTTGTTGTTGTTGCCGAAAGTGCAGGGGGGCACAACTGGATGACGCGAAGCGAAGAGAAAGCGCGTCGCCTCTCTGCGCGACATCACCTGATTTTCAGCCCCGCCCCCACCAACTTGAGGTCCTTCGCAGCCAAACCTTGATTGGCTTCCAACTCGGACTCGGCTGCAAGCAACATTGGTCCGGTTCGTTTTCCTGTTTCATCAATCCATCCATCCACATGGAACCCCAACACTTTTATCCGTGGTTCGAGCGGTTCCAGTTGGTGTGACTCGAAACGCTCGCCGAAGGAGCGTTGCAGCACCCCTCATTCAAATACGAATTCAGTGAAGAAGAGTGCCTGAAAGGAGGAATGGCGCGGATATGGCCCGGCCATAGCGCATGCAAGGCCCTTGTGCCTGCCTCCCTCCATCCCAATTTCCAGTCCAGGGCCGCGCCGCAGAGGATGATGTCGGGCATGTGCATCTCTTTGGCCAACTTGCAGTTGTGACACACCTAGCGATCCGTGCCTAGCATCTTGCTTTTCAGCCTTTCCTCTCCTCTTTCATATTTTTCCTCTTGCATTCAACCTGCCGTCCACAAATTGAAGGCATCCTTAACGCCGACGCCGTGTTTCGACTGCCACTCAATCGCGTCTCCAGATCTGCCTCAGACCACTGTTTGATCGCATATTTCATCCGTCCCAAGGCTGTGTGGCCTGACCAGGTCTCGCTGAATCCATCCCGGGCCAAATCCCGCCTTCCTCCTTTAACCCTTGCGAGCTTATGAGGCACCCCTTTCCCGCTCATCAGGATGCAGTCAATGCAGAGGCAGTTTGGCAAGCTCTGGAACAGAGGGCCCGGAGACAATGCCAAGGTTTCCGTTCTTTTGACTGACTATGAGGATGCCGATAAAGTCCTTGCTCAGGTACGACTCCGAGTCCGAAGGTTGAAAGCTGGTTCGGCCCCGCTAATACAACATCCGTCTAGCTCATTGACAATGCCAAACTGTGGAGGGACTCGTGGGCGTCTCTCACCCACAGCCAGCTGCAGATCGTCACCGAGTTTGAGGGCCTCTACGATCCGATCGTTGGTGCTTCCGACGGGCATGGGCGCGATGCAGCACCCACCCCGCAGCTCCAGCTGGAACGCACATTCGGGCTGAAGACGGCGTATGATGAGCTCAAGACGGAGCTGATCGGGGAGGTAGCCATGATCGATGAGCATGTCCTGAAGCCCGCCACCGATGCCCGGGACTGCATTGGCCCCATCCGCAAGACCATCAAGAAGCGGGAGAACAAGAGACTGGACTACGAGAAAGCCCAGGACAAGGCCATCAAGCTCCAGAGAAAGCCCGGCCGGACCCCCAAGGAGGACGCCGCTCTCGCCAAGGCCGACATTGAAGTCGCAAGGGCAGCTGATGTGAGGATTGTTCCCCAGCATTATCAGCCCTGATGCTAACAAGGAGAGTAGGAATTTGGCATCGCGGACGAACACCTTCGCCAAACCCTCCCGCCTATCATCACCGCAACCTTCAACCTCATTCCTCCGCTTCTCTCGAACCTCGTCATGATCCAAAACAGACTTTTAGGACTGTACTACACCACCCTGCACGGCTACTGTGAGGAGTTCGGCTTTCCATCGCCGCCCCCTCCCATGGAAGACGTCATCGCCATTTGGAACGCCGCAGCCGGCCCCGTCCGAAGCGAAATCGAGTCCATCAGCTTCATCTCGCGCAGCAAGTTGACCCACCAGCCCACAAACCTCGGAAACAGCCCCAGACTTGGCGCGCCCCCTTTCAACGGCCCCCGCCGCTCCTCGACAGGGCTAATCCCCAACCCCAAACCCCGAGCGATGCGCATCCCATCCATGAACTCGCTACGTTCAACGCCAGAGGAACACCCTGCCCCAGCCGTCAAGCGCCCCGACAACGCCCACGCCACAGACTTCACCACGGCCACGATCCTCGGCGGCGCGGCCGTCCAGCGGTCCGCAACAGGCCTCTTGCCAGGCGAGACACGCCAAAACTACTTCAACCAAAACACCCCGCGCCACTCCTCAACATCAATATCAACACTGTCAACCTCAACCTCGTCCCCCTCATCATCCACCTCCCGCCTCGCCATCAACAGCCTCGCAGCGGGGAAGAAAAAGCCGCCTCCGCCGCCACCACCAAAACGCGCGCACACGACGCAGCCAGACGAGTGGGTCATCGCGCAGTACGCGTTCGCGGGCCAGGGCGAAGGGGATCTCTCGTTCCAGGAGGGCGACAGGATCAAGATTGTGAAGAGGACGGGGACAGATCAGGATTGGTACGTACTTGCTTGCTTACTGGCTGCTACTACCCCTTGAATATGAATGCGTTGCTGACATCGTTCTGTCGCAGGTGGCTTGGCGAGCTGAGAGGGGTCAAAGGCAACTTCCCTGCCAATTACTGCAAGCCTTTCTGATTTAACTTTTATCGTTTTGGATATCTTTTTTTTCTTTATTCGTGCCAGTATAGGTTTCAGCATTGGTACTTCGTATACTTAGGTTTCATTGCAAGTTTCTCTTGACGGAAAAGGCTGTGGTACTGTCTCGAGTTGACGACGACATGGAGTTAATGGGGTCGCTGGCTGTGTCAATGACAGCGCAAAACAAGATGGAGCAAAAGCAATATAATGATAGTCTGTTACGTGGAAGATGTCTGACATTCAAAAAGACGTCGGGTATCGTATACCTTGGCCCGGTCTATTGGGGTATCATAATTACACAAAGCCAGACACGCCCATACGCCCAGAAACAGTGATAAGAAAAACATCAGAGATGCCGTTTAAATCGACAGGGCGTTCTGCATCGGCGAGCGAGCCTCCGTCCGATGCCATCCCTTACCAGCTGCATTCGCATCCGCAATCACGGATGGGGCAAGACTCATGTAGCTATCACCCTCCAGCGACATGGGCGTAACGGGACCGGGGCTTCCAAGAGGCCGTAGTCGCGGCGAAAGCGGCTTGTGAGACTTGAGGAAAGTTGCTGCGAGGAGGCTTTTTGGCGGAGAGGCCACATCCTGAGGTGATGCTGCCGCGGACGTGTTCTTGGACAAGAGAGCCCTAGCGGCCATGGAAGCCTGCGCCACCATGTCCCTCTGGTACTGTTGCAGCCGTCGCTTGGCTTCGGAGCCTGGCCGCGCGTGTCCTTGGTCGTCATGGTACGTTGGGACCTGGGGCTCCGATCTCATAGCGCCGGCAGTAGGCTGTGGCGCTGACGGCCTGGTTTGGGGAGCCTTCCCTTTCCGTCGTTCCCAGTTGGATGGGTAGTATTTCCCCAAGGGGAGGCCCACCTCGTCGTGAGCGCCGATGGGGTTGTATGATGATAGCGGTGTGAGTGGCGAGAATGACGAGCTCGCCAGGTTTGGGAAGAGGAGCCGCGCCGGTTCGGAAGTGTTGGTGGTGCTCAACGAAGGTGAGTTTGAGCCAGATTTACTGCATTCGGCGACCCCTTGATGAGGCTGGCGTCGAGACATCTCGGTGTCTGGATGGAATGGATGGGGAATTCGAACGCGAGATTGGGGGTCTTCGTGAAGTGGAAAGTATCCTCTGCATAGCAAATAAAAGTCAGCAACTTTGCGGGTGAGGGAAGAGTTCGCAGGAAGGGAATCGTACCCCGGAATATCGCCTCTGGCTGACAGTGGCGTGGGCGGTTTGGAAGATGTCGCCGAGACTGGATCGGTCCGTTCTCCCGGCAGTTCAATAGTGATCGGGTTTGTCTTGCTGTTGGTGATAATTCCAGGGTGTTCTTTTGGCGCTGATACTTTTGCAGGATCATGGGGGCGAGTGTTTATTTCTATGAAGAAAGGGGTCAGCGTCGATGCTAGTCAGGGGACCAGGGGCGAGCGACGATGACGCAGTAAGGGACAGGGGACCGGGCCGCTGCACCAGGGTCTAACGGCGGCGCGGGACCCCAACTGGGCCCCGCTGCAGGGTCTTGTGACGAAGTCCAAGCGTGCCGACAGCCCTAAATCCGCGGAATTGATCACTTCACTGAAGAGCATCGTCCATGGCCCGAGACGAGCGTTAAGAAGTGAAAATCGCCAAGCGGTCTCAAGCCCCGCTTGGATGGAGAACGTACAAATACGAGGGCAAACGAAATGTGGAAAAGTCGATCAGAGATGTCGGTTAAACGTACCCTTGCCAAGCAGCAGGCCATGCCTGGCGGCCGATATGTTGGATGTTGCCCCCGACGTCATAGCTCGCGATGGGGGATTCTCTCTGGCGGGAGTGTTGAGCGGTGAGAACACAAACTGTTCCTCGGAGATATGCGAGAGATTGGAGGCACGCGACGCTTCGGACGAGCTGGAGGAAGTGCGGCGCTGCATGGCAAGCCGGGGTGCGGGCAACGGCAAGGCCCGAGCAGGGTTGCAACTCTCCATGTCGGTGAAGGGGGTGTCCAGGACAAGATGAACGACGATGTTGTGAGGGGTCTAGGCTTCGACAGATTTGAGTCAGTGAACGGTTCTGATCAAAATGGAAGGCACTGGTACGAAGGTGCGGTCAAGTGTCTGAGGACGGGAAGGTTTGACCATGACACCAAGGGTCGGCAACTGCCTGCTTGTCGAATAAAACCCTTCCCATACCAAGTCCCAGAGATTAAACAACAAATCGGTCCCATGCCATCAGTTTGCATCGACATACCGAATCTCGATCGCTATGATCGCTCCGAGTCCTCTTTCTTAATCTCGATGAGAAGAAACTCGGTCTTCTTCCGCTCTCGTCCAGTTCCACAACACCAGTTGCGAGAGAACAGGAATCGGACCAGACGGCCGAACAGAATCTTGAGAAAATCAGGGCAACAACGACACTGCCCAGTTTGGCCGCGAAAGATAAAGGTTTCGGTCAGCTGCCTGTTCCTTACGGGCTTGCTGACCAACTCCAGGCAAAGAAATGTTCGACTCAGGGCATCCGCACTGTGGAGTCGCAAGCTGGAGAGCCGAACTTGGGAAGGAAGTTGTTAAAGGGTCTCATGAGGTTGCGGGTGTTGTTGATGCGCAGTCAGTCTGGTGATGGCAGCTTGTCTGAGGAGTCGGATCCGGGGTTCGGTTCGAGGTGCATGGCAAAAAGTTGAAATGAAGAACGATGGCCGTCAACTTGAAAAGGTGCGGGCGGGCTGGGGTCTCACGGCATTCATATTCCGGCCGGTGACGGCGGGCGGGGCGGATGATCGGCACCCTGCGGACAAGGATGGGGTTGGCCCCACCACAAAGAAGCGGCGCGGACACAAACAGGCTTCCTCCAAGAACCCTGTTGTGAACCCTGCCGTGAACCCTGCCGTGTCCAGGATCCCGGGGCACATTGGAGGGGTCATTCTCTGCTGCTGGCCGATCGTCTGTCACATCCCGTGAGCAGGAGAGAGCTGGGGACCTATCGATCGCTTCAGCTGGAACAAACGCTCCCCAGAGTTGATTTAGTTGCCAATGATGGGAGCGTGCGCGTGCCGGTGCCCGAGACGACACCCAAGCTGAACCGAGCCTTGGAAGAGTGTGTGGGGGGGAATGCAGATCGAGATAGAGCTCCTCGCGGCGACCTCGATACCTCCTAGTATTCTAAGCTTGCGCAAGACGGATCGACACAACCGTCGTATGACGATAAGGAAATTCGGTTGCAGCAAGCCACGGTAGACCAAAGGAGAGCCGCTCCGCCTTGCTCTTCTGGGTTGATGCATACTGCAATGCGACTGCTACACAACATGTTGTGTTGCATCTCGGGATAAATAGTGGCGGGAAGTGGAGGTTAGATGCAGCCCTCCAAATAGATCTCCAAGAAACGGTACGTGTCCTGGCTCATCTGGTACTCTGTCGATAGCTTGGTCCAAGTCAACTGCCAGATATCCACTACTCGTCGGGGCTACGAAACTCCCGTCTGGGCGAGTGGTCGGAATGGCGTTTTCGTAGCCCCGACGAGTAGTGGGGTACTTTTGCCATGCGTTGATACTAGCGATGAATGGCCAAGACTGATACCTATGGAGTGGTATACAAGTAACTGCCTGGTGGCTACCAAATGAGATCCGAACCACGGGACCCATGTCCTTTACTCCCACGAAATGCCTGGTACGCATACAATATATGGTCAAGATGAAAGTCTTGCCATTTTCTTTTCTTTATTCTGAACCAGACTGATATATGGACTCGCATGGCAGACATGTAAACATGCCTTCTACCATGATCCTTTATTTCGTACAACCAAAACCATTAATGCCACCCAGTGAGATATTCAAACAGAAGGAAGCTTTTCTCCATATTCGTACTTGATGTTGACCAGTGGGGATAACGCGGTAATAAGACGAGCTAATTAGAGAAATGCAAACTTGTCGCTCGGAACTTATGCAGTTGGGCCTCAAGTTCAACCCTGCCAGTGCTACCTCACTTTTCGGCATAGTTCCCGTTGTTACCAAATCCTTTGTGGGGTGGGTTGTGTTTCCTCTCTTCAGTTCCCGTAACTAGTGTCTCGCTACCAGTGTCTCCAACGCGAATTCAACCCTCAAAGCCCTCTTCAATGTCAACCAATTTCTCTCGCCCAGCATGAGATTCCTTCAGGAATAGAATGCCGTCTTCCCGGAGGAGCGCTTGGCGCAACCAGATGTGGTTACAATGAGGGGACTTGGCCTCTTGGCTGGGCACATTCTCGGCGTCACCCCTGGCAGGCTGAATCCTGTTTACCCAATATATCATTATATATGTGGTGAGCTCACCCACGATATATACTGACTCAAGATTTTCATTCCTTCACCTGCAAAGTACCGCCGTGATACGAAGCCATGGCCAGAGTTACCACCACGTTCCGCCCGGACCCAACATGTTTCGCACCGTCCAACCTGTGGCTCGAGACTTGGGCATCTGGTTACCAGCCGTGCAATACATACTACACGCCATTCTCGTCCAGCCCGAGTGAGACCGTCACAGCGACCGATTGTGGTGTAGTCCGACTGGGGCGCCCGGGGGGGTTCGATGACCCGTGCAATCAGTATAACTGGTTGTCCACCGGCAGCGCCATCTATAGTGAAACAGGGTATAGTGCCTGCCCGGAGGGTTTCACGGGCGCCGAGACTAGTACGCTCTCATGGGATAACGGTGTCGTCATTGTCCGGACAGCCTGCTGCCCTACGTGAGTACCCTACTCTTCTCCGGTCTAGCCACGCGCCGAGAACTGACCGAGATACCAGCGCCTACGACTTCACCCGTGCCGGCCCCATTCCGACTGCCATCCCCCAAGAGATTGACGGCACGACCTACCCCGTGACGCACTCGACCATGGACGCGTACTGCAAGGCTGCTTCGATCAAGGAACTCTCGGACCAGACCGTGACCATGACCGTTTCCGTCTCGCCAACGCCCACCACGACCGAGGTCGCATGGGACTACGATAATGACTTCATCGTCGTGACCCCTGCCATGATCTCCAAGTTCCTCTACACCAACCCCAGGGCCAGCACCACCTCGACATGCTTCGGCGAGCAATGCATCATGAACTCCAATCCCCTCCAACCCATCCCGACCAGCCACCGCGGCAGCTACAAACGGCCCCCCTCCGCAGCCGTCACCCAACTCACCCCTTCCCCCTCCTGCCTAGCCGCCACCAACCTCTGGCTCGTCTCCGACAGATGCCACCTCGCGGTCCCCACCATCAGCCCACGCACCCCTCCCTGGCTACAATGCACCCACACCGTCGCCGGCGACCCAGACGACACCAACCCATCCTGCTACCAAGGCCCGTCCCGCTCCACTCTCATCAACAACACCCCCACCTACTACACCGCCTGCCCCTCCGGCTACACCGCCGCCAACTCCCGCACCACCAAGCCCTTCGACGACCGTACCTTCACCTGGTCCGTCCACGCCACCACCCTCAACTGCTGCCCCGCCTCCTTCAACTCCCCCCCTCTCTCCTTCAACCACACCTCCCCGCCCTGGACCTCCACCACCGTCTACCAGGGAACAACTCACACCGTCAGCGTCGACGCCTCCCTTCCCCCTTTCTGCGTCGCCTCCCACCTCCCCTCGGAACTCCACAACCAACCCGTCACTCTATCCCTCTACAGCCGGGGAACCGATGGTCAGACGGGGACGACATACGAGGGGAGTTCGGAGATGGAGTGGGATACGGGGCTGCATACGGTGTATGCGCACCCGCAGACGGTGATGTGGACCGTGTTTCATGGGACGTATACGTGTTTTGAGAAGTGTTCGGAGTATTGGCGGTATTCGTATTATAATACGAGAGCGCCGGGGGAGGCGGAGGAGACGGGGAGTACTACTACTAGTGCGGAAGGGGGTGGTGGGGATGGGAACGGTGGGAGTGGGAATGGGAATGGGAATGGGGATGGGAATGGCGGGGCGCAGGAGACGTCGGTTTCGGTGGCGGGGGCGGCGGTTGGGGGGTATTATGGGAGGGCTGGGGAGGTTGTTGGGCAGGCGGGAGTGGTGATGGTGGTTGTGACGGTTGTGAATGTTGTTGTTGGGGCGTTGGTTTGATGACTGATTGTGGGATGCGTGATGAAGGAATGAGAAATGGTTGGGTAATTTTTTTTTTCTTGGAAAGGAGGCTGTAAGGGTGGCATGCTATGTTGGTTTGGGTACGATGCATGACTGCTTGATTCACTCTGCAGTGTTTATAACTAGTAATCTTCCTTACTGAGAAAGGAAACTACCTATACTAGACTAGTAATAATTGGAGCACACTCCTAAAAAGGCGGCCAGAGCTTATACCCGCCATAAAACGGCCCGACTGGCAACTTCAAGCTCCCCGACCACAAGCCCCTAACCGCCGCCACGGCCCATCCTGCCGCCCTCGTACTGCCGCTGCTCAAAATACATGTGCGAGGACTCAGAAGATGATCTACCGCCAGCATGAAGCCTCGAAACTACCTGGCGCGTAGTTCTTGGTGAGAGTTCAGGAATATTTTGGTTTCGGTTTCCAGTGAATCTAACGGACCAAATCTGTAGCAGTGGTAATGTGCGAAACCTACCGAGGGTATCGGTCCTCTTACCAGGCATACCACCGATCGGGACCGGGAACGGGAATTCTCAGCACCTTTCTCGCAGAACTTTAGGAACCTCGTGGCCCATGCGCCAATCCTAGATAGAGCTGGGGGATCGTCGCGAAGAGAGGTAAATCAATTCCCTGTCACCTGGACGGGTGATAGACAACTTGATATCATAAATTCGGAGTCAATACAGTGGTGCTTGCATTATCTTGGCCAATTAAATAGGGGTATAGCTGAAGTTCATGGTAAAAGCGCCTCCTGATATCAAACCCAAGCCACGCCTCGAATCCTTGCAACCGCCGGGGTATCAACTAACCTCATCATTTCTCATCATTTCAAGCCTCACACCGTACACGCCCTCTAAATCCGAGCGCGGCTGGTAAACCGACTCCTGCGCTCCCTGTGTCCCCACCAGTAGATAAAATGCGCCAGAACGCCAACAAGCCAGAGAATCGCACTAGCCAGAACAATCCAAACAGCGTTCTTCATGCGCTGCACGTCACCGTTGCCCATGGCGTCGACATTGATAAACAACTGCGTCTAGTGTCAGCTTCATCCATCCAGATTCAAGTATTTGCTTTCATAGTCCCTGCTAATGAAAGAATGGTACGTACCTTGCCAAAAATGCCAAATAGCGCAATCCACATGATGAACAGCACCAGATTCCACGCCCAGACCAGCGCGAAGCGCAGGACATAGGGAATGGAGTAGAGGATGGTTGTCAGCGCCGACAGGCCGCCGACGACTACGGCGTAAACCTAATACCCGAACGTTGTTAGCCCAAAGTTCTTGGTGTGGTGCTTGGATGGTGCCGGGTGGTTACTTACCCATCTGCCGTCGGCGTGGACGTGGGCCTTGCGGGCGCGGTCGAGATCGATGCCGTAGAGGGCGCAGACGGCAACAGCGAGAACGAACTGAGCGAAGTGGAGGAGGGAGAAGAGCAGCATGCTCGGGGTCATGCCGCCGACGGCCATGTTGGCGGTGTTGTGAATCTGCACTCAGAGAAGGGAGTAACCGATGACACGAGGAGATTCAGGCGAGTTGGAGTCGAGGGTTTCAAGGAGGGTTTGTTTGGGTTCTTGTTTGAAAGCCGTCAATTTTAAGGTTAGTGGTTGAAACAGCTTCGTGAGGGATGTGGCTGGTAAAAGATTGAGCGATGAGTTGGCGGGGCGTTGCCAAGAGCAAATCAGCAGCGGTGTGATGGTGGTCGACGAGACAGACTAGCGGTCATTAAATGAGGAGCGGCAAGCTTGGCTACGGTCGTAGTCCGTAGTGAATCAGAGGACTAGTGTACGTGTTTCGTACGAAAGGTCAAAGTGCCCTCTAGAAAAACACACGTCGGCGACGTCAAGCCTGGCCATGAAACAATGGTCTCCTGACATGACTGACTGACACTGGAAGGTACGACGGCCTTAGCTCGACAATGACGTCGTTGCATCCCGGCCGTCAAGGTTCCATGAGGCCCAAGCTCCTCAGCTGCCCAGCCCTTGGCCCCACTCAGTTCAGCTCAGGACGCACAAACATCGGGTTCTGCCCCACTCTTGTTGATTTTGGCCCAACTCGCCCAACAAAACATTCACCAGCAAGGAGAGAGACGACGACATGGAGGCATCGTTTTTCCGTCCTTTTCAACTCTGGACACCAAGAATCCAGAAGTCTGGATATTTTCTTCTGTCTTTTTTTTTTGGAACCTTTTTTCTGGTTTTTATTTTATTCTAGTTTTTCTTTTTTAAACCAAATCATAGCCCTCACCTGTCCACCAGTTCCAGCTTTCATACTTCCATCTTCAAACCCCCGCGAGCGCGGAGTGACACTTAATATTCACTTGGAAATCTGGAATTGCCAGCCCGCGTGCTGATTCCCATCAAAAGCCCAGAGCCTTGCCTCGAGGAAAGTGCCCCGCCCCAGCCTTGCTGGCCGAGTTCCCCTGTTGGGAACGGGCGGCAGCCATGGCCGCACAGGTCGGTTCAGCTGTTGGCAAGGCTCGTCCCCCACGCTGCCCGTGATAGATGCGGCTGATTTCTGTCCAGTTCTGTCTTCGGTCACCGTGTTGTCCCAAGTTTTCGTGAGCGCAGCAGGGCACATGCCTCGAGAGGTCTCGGTCCCGAAGGCTTGAGGCTCCATTCTTAGCTGGGGGAAAGGCCATATTAAAGGGGAAGACCCGTCCCTGGCTTGAGTCGCAGCTTTCTGGAGGAGACGGTTCCTACGGATTTCCATGAGATACCACTGTTCATTCTTTGGACCCCGGATTGGCGAAATTGATGGTCTCGACCTCAGACTCTCTGAGCCTTAGGTCTGGTACTATGTGACTACGCAAACGGTGGAAGCAAGATCCACTGATTCGTCTCGCACATGTTGCCTTACTACCTGCCTTCTACTTGCCTTCGGTCGAGACCAATCATCCCTACAATTTTTGGAAGGACCCTAGGCCGTCGATGGTCCAAACAGCGCAGGATCCCGAAGATGGACCTCGGAAAACGACACATCTAGCGCATATTACACCGAGACTTACAACATGGCATGGGGAAACCTGTGGCCAGTCGGCGGTGCGTCGCCCGGGGTGGCTGTCCAGTCGCCACGGGCCAACTTGGTCAGCATCGAAGCTCAACGTTCGCTTTCCCATGAGATTGCGGGAAGCTTGAGGGTCGGGAAACCCTTATCGAAACAACCTTCTGCCTGCTAACACTGCGAGGAGAATCCACAGGCAACGAGTGAGTCTCCCGGCCTAACCACGACACGCAGCCGAAAGATCAGGGGTCTGTACTTGCCTCCTGAACCGACACCATGATGAAAGTACACAATGGCTAAGCCCCCCAGGCGGACCTTTTGCCTTTTGACGACCGACGGTTTGGGACCTGGCTAGGACGAGGGAAAACGAACCCAACAAACCCCCGCCTGCGTAACAAGAGCATCTCGGCGACACTACGGACCATTCAGAAGTCATGGCAACTTTTCCACCGGCAACGTTCACCGCTACTGGGGCTTGGACAGTCAGAGTCATGGACGCCTGTCGCCGTCAAGTTTGTCCATTCTTGAGCGGACGCTTCCTATCCATTCGTTCCGATAAGGGTTTGCCAGCTCACCGGGCGATTGCCAATGCTGGCGGATTTCAGGGGCGGCGGAGCCCGCCTCGTTGCCCCTAAAAGGTCCGGATTTGCCCCCGAGATTGCCCAGCACAAGCTTCAAGCATGGTGTTTTCGGTGTCTACAGGGTCATCGCCAGCGCAAATTCCACGGACAGAGGCCGTTGAAACGCCTCACGCCTTTGACGATTGGTCGACCATACTTGTTCGGTGTACCTTCGACTTCCAGAATGGCATTTCACCTGCTTCACCAAGCCCTGTTTCAAACTTACATGTTTGGCGACATCCAAGTCATGGCCGTCCGGATCGAGTATAAGACTGACTGACCGCCGCTGGCGTGGTTTGAGTTGGTTCAGAAGCCATCAACAACGGCAACCACCCGACTCAACCTACCCATTAACAATACTCACTCTTCATTTTTCAGAATGCCTCAGTGCGAAAACGACAAGGTCAGTTATCTCTCTCACGCAGACTTTGGCTGGCACTCACTCTGACGCTAACCTCCTCGAGCCAGGCCCCGCGCTACACGTTGGTGTATTTCTGGGTCTGCTGCCGCTGCAAATTCACCAGCAACTACGCAACCACGACCCAGTGCATCATCGCCGACTGCCAGCATGCCTTTGACCAGAGCCACTGCAGTATCGAGTCACACGAAGTTCGCGAGTAATCGTCTCTGGTCTGGGCTGCGTTGAAAACGGTCGGGGAAGGGGCTTGGGGCTTTGGTGGGGCGAGTTGTCGGCGCTCTTTGACGGAGGTCTTCGACACGCTGTTCCCGGCCCGCTCTCCTCGACTACTCTCTTCGCACGATCTCTTCGACACGCTTTTCAACAGACTCTTTTTGGCAAGCTCTCTCGGCACGCTCTCTCGGCACACTCTCTCGGCACACTCTCTCGGCACACTCTCTCGGCACACTCTCTCGGCACACTCTCTCGGCACACTCTCTCGGCACACTCTCCGAGATGCTCTTTTCGAGATGTTCTTTTCGAGTCGCTCTTTTGACACGCTCTACTCAACATGCCCGTTTCGCCACGCTCTTTTCGGCACTCTCTGTTTGGCACCCTCTCTTTAGCGCGCTCTCGTCAGCATACTCTCTTCGGCACGCTCTCTTCGACTTTTTCCGCGTTGCCTTGTATCAGCGTATGGCTGTTTCGACATGATCAGCCCGCTCCTGAGAAGGAGTTTCCGCACCACAGCGGCTCGTCACGCAAGAAGTCGATTTCGTCTTCTTACCTTGCCCGTGGTTACCCCGCGGCGGTTTCGACACGATCGGTCCTCTCTCTCTGGGCCGTTTCCAAATACACGGTCATTTCTCGCGCTGGGCTTGCTTTCTGCCTTGCGCTGAGTTACTGCACGACGGTTTTGGTTGCGTTGGGATTGCTCTAGGATGGGGGTTTACCCTATAACGGCTTGTCAGCATCGGATTTTTGGATCTTGCCTTTTTTTTTTTGGTTTTGCGTCGCTGTGCGATGGTTCGACATGTTTTTGGATTCCTCCCAAGGCATTTTTGCAAGCCACCGGCAGCCCCAGTGGTGTAAGGAGGCGGACCTTTGGTTGGAATTTTGGAACCATGTGGACCTTCGCCTGCTGACTGTTTGGTTAGATAGAACGGGCCTAGTTAGAGAAAACATTACATGGGGCGTTTTGGAGCTTCGACTTGTTGTATTTTGGCTCTTGGCTGTGTCCCCGTGTCCTTTTTCCACGTATCAGTGTCACCGACGAGACTTTGGCGTGGGTCTTGTTCCGGGCAAGCTGTGTCTGGGGCTTGAGTCCCTGGACAAGTCGATCCAATGCCTTTGACCCATCCGGGTTTTGAACGAATCCCGTGGGCGGAATTTTGAACCTCTGCTACGAAGGGAGTGAGGAACAAGAAGAAAAACTCATCCATGGGTGGCGGAGCACTGATGATGCCCGCCATTTCTATCCCAATCCCCGGAATCGGTGGCAGGGCAATACGGCGCCGGTAGAAGAAACTTGCCCGGTAGTCCCACGTGGCTTGACGGAATGTCTCAGCACGGACGAGAAGGCTGAGACAAGGCCGATTTGAACGCCCCTTTCTTTGCCCAACCCCTCCGGCTCATTTAGCAGAAGGGCAATGGATGACAGCGCCAAGTTGTACAGTCCCACCGGTAGGCACCCCGCAAAGCCCAGCGCCGTTGAAAAGAAGCGTGATATTAGCGTTGTCACAGTGAGACGGAGGGTCTAGATAATCGCACTCCGCCAATGGGCAAGCAAGCAGCCCAGCAACTCCGAACTTGCCTTGCCAGCTGTCCCTCTGTCGCCGAAGAGGCGCCGGGGCTGAGTCTTACAATTATTGGCAAGGCGACGGCGGTCAGAGCAAAGGCAAGTAAGTGTTCACCGCAACATTCACCGAATCTCGAGGGAGCGGGGTTCGATATTGCTGCACTTTTCGACTCAGGGGCAGCGCGGGGCAACGACACGCGCTTGGGATTCGACAACAGACGTTGCCCATCAAAAAAGAAAAGCAGATCTTGCGGCTCTTACACGTCGAGATGATTGGCCAATCTGTGTCGTTTGTGCGTGATGGCGGAGTCGCTGCGCCTGAGCCAGCTCTCAATCAATCAGGCATCAATCGCCACACGACCCCACATGGGCGTTGGTGAAGGGTGACGTGAAGCGACTTGGGTCGGATGCAAAGCTGTTGGGTAGCTCCGGCTGGTCGGTAAGGGAGGAAAAGAGGGCAGTTGAATGAGGTTGGGTTGTTTCATCGAGACTCTACGGGATGTTTTGAAGTGGGGTATTCGATCCGGCCGAGGAACGGGACCCCCTTTTACGGAGAAGAAGCCGTGGCTCCGTAGATACCCACCCGGTCCCGTCCGAAGGTCCTCATGTTGTTCACCCAGACCTTGTGAAGGTCCTTGAATAAAAGTCGGACCTTACAACGGCAAACAGAACGCCCGATTTCGTTTCCTCGTCCAGCTTCCAGTCAGCAGACACGCCCCGCCAACATGGTCGCCAACGCAGACGGAGCTGCAGCTCACCCCGCCCCCACCACCCCCACCACCGTGTCGCTCCCTTCACCCCCCTTTATCCTCGGCCCCGGCCTCATCAACCTGCGCGACGCAGGCGGCTACGCCATCACCACCAGCAACAATGACAACAATAACAACAACAACCTAGCAACACCCCGCAAAGCAATCCGCCGCGGCCTCCTCTTCCGCTCCGCCGAGCTGACAGACCTCCCGGACGACGCCGTGTCCCTGCTGCAGCAGCTCGGCATCACGCACGTCTTTGACCTGCGGTCTGTGACAGAGCTAGCCAAGGCTGCGGACGCCGGTAAGCCGCCACCACTGGAGTGGGCCGGTGCTACGCGCATGTTTGCGCCGGTGTTTTTGGACAAGGATTATAGTCCCGAGGCGATCGCGTTGCGGTTTAGGAGTTATAGTGATGGGCCTGAGGTTAGTGCTGATTATCTAGCTTAGCTTGCAGTGGTTTGGGTGATGGACGGTGTGAGAGGGTGGTGTTGATGCGGTGGCGTAAGGCTGAGTTCAGGGGGAGGGGCAACTCAGTGAGCTGGCTACTGTAGCTTGCTGCATCAAGCTTTGACAGCTCAGGGTTGCCTAACAGCGTAACCCGCGGCTCACTTTTTCTTGTTGAGTTGTTGTTGAGGGCATACATCACCGCCACGATGCCTTCCCACCACGGAAACCACAACTGACTGACAACCAAACGTAGGGATTCGTGCGGGCGTACGACGCCATTCTCAGCGCCGCCGCCGAACCAGAACACCCGTACGCGCCGTTCCAGACCATCCTGAACCACCTCGCCTCGCCAGACCCGTCTCCGGTGCTGGTGCACTGCACCGCCGGGAAGGATAGTAAGTACCGCCCCTGAAGACACCCCTGAAGACAACAAACACCTTGCGGAGTGGCGAATTGTTGTCGTTGTTGTCGTCGGTCAGGAAACAGCCGCACCCTTCCTCCTTGCCTCACACCTACCCTCTCATTACATATCCTCCTTCCCCACTTTCACCTAATGAACATCATCATTCTCGCTACAACTGCTCTTACTCCTCTCATCACTACTTCGCCAACTCCCCTCGTCACTTCTCTCACCACTACCCTTGCCCCTCTCTCCTTGCCCCTCTCTCCTTGCCATCCCTCCTTCCACCCCTCATCACTCCCTTCCAAACCCCCTCGACCCTCCTCACGACACCCCCCATCACCACCCTCCCCCGCCACCCCCACCGCTCTGCACAATGAAGCACTAACCCCCTTCCCCAAAAAAAAAGGAACAGGCGTCCTCGTCGCCCTCGTCCTCGCCCTCTGCGACCTCGACGACGACGCCATCGCGCACGAGTACAGCCTGACCGACGCCGGCTTGGCCCCGCGCAGGGCGCAGATCGTCGAGCACCTGGTGAGCGGGGAGGCACTGTTTGGGGACCGGGAGAGGGCCGAGAGGATGGTTAGCGCGCGGTTAGTCCTCCTTACTTCTTCCAACCTTTTTCCCTTACCATACACCATGTCGCAAGCCTAAGACGCGATGGTGTACAATATCCCCCCCGGTTCACTAATCTAGAAAATCAACAGCAAAGAAAACATGCTCGGCACCCTGCGCATGATCCGCGAGCGGTACGGCTCCGTCGAGCGGTACGTCACCGACCACCTCGGCATATCGCCCGCCAGCGTCGAGCAGATCCGGCGGAACCTCATCGTCGATCTCGCCGAGGGCGAGGAAGCGCTGGACTGTGGGAGCCACCACGCCGAAGTTCAGGCGCAGTTATAGCACACTTGTGTGATGAAGCCAACCTGGAAGAGAACACCTGCTTGCTGCTACAATACAAGGCTTATTTAGATGCTATACATGGCTGGCGCCTCCTTGGGCCGTTACTAGACAACAAAGTAGATGATACACGGGCTCGGCCGCTGGTTGCCTGCCCTCCAATACACTGGCTCCATTCCTACGGAGCCATCCACTCCGGACCATCCCGCCCCATGAGCATAAGGAGCTCACTCCACGCTCGTGGGAATCTTGACCTGGCCTCTCTTGCGGTCGTAGAAAGGCACACCGTAGCGCCAGCCCACACCCCGCCTCGACCGCCCCGTACTCCCGATATCCTCGGCATTGATCTTCTCAAACCGGAACTCGAACCGCCCCGAGTCGACGCGCACCTTGCGCTCCTCGGCCGCCTGCTGCTTGGCGCGCTGCTTGGCCGCAAACGCGTGCTCGCTCTCCGCGGCCGACTTGATAAAGTTGGCGTGGGCGGCGCGCGGCTCCATGCCGTCGGCCAGGTTCTTCTCCATCTGCACCAGCTCGGGGATGCGCATCTTTGCGTCGGGCGGCAGGATGTGGTCGCCAAAGGCCTTGGCGGCGTCGGCGCGCGTAAACTCGCGCGACTCGGACGTCGGCACAAACAGCTGCTGCATCGTGTAGCCGTGGACGTGGATGTCGTTGATGGGCTCAAATTCCTTCTCGCCCGCCTTGAGGTTGGCGCGCGGCAGCATCGACATGATGGCCTTCGCGTAGGGCTTGGCCATGGGTTTGTTCTGTTGGGAAGGGCGGGTTGGTTAGCCAGCCGGGTCCACCCAGGAAAACGGGACGAGAAAGTGAGGTGGAAGGGCTTCGTTCAGTCGAGTAACAGTTTCTAACCACGGGGTATGTCTTCAAGACTAATCGAATTTTTGTTTATAGCTCATCACAGAAGCCCATGTCGTTGCAAAACATTAACAGAAAAAAAAAAGAGCTTACCTCACGCGCCCACTTCTTCTCAATCTCCTTCATCCTCACCACCGCCGCCACGCGCCGCATATCGACATGGAACTGCGCCGACACGGCCTTGAGCGGCATGCCCTTCTCCATGACCGACGTCCAGATCATCTCGCGGGCCTCCTCGGACAGCACGGGCTCGCTGCGGAACGCATTGTTGTTGGGGAACGGCTGGTCCTGGTCCATCATCTGCGAGTCCAGGGGGCGCATGCCGCGCGTCACATAGTTTGTCTGGTTCTTCTGCGCCTCGCGGAACAGCGGTCCCTTCTTCTCGACCCAGTCGAGGAACTCGCGGCGCAGGCGCGTGGCCGGGCGCGCCGGCGTCGTCGAGAGCGATCTAGCGGTGGTCTGGGGACATTGTGGTGACGGTGCGGCCGCTCGCCTCTGCAGAGAGGATGCGAGGGCTAGGGCTGAAGAATGAGAGAGGGGGGAGGCCGAAGCCGGCTCGAGGCAATTGAGCAGCTGCTGCGATTGACGTATCCGGGGCGGCATGGTGGGAGAGTGTCTGGTTTTGTGTTGAAGTTAAGCTCGGGTTTCGAATTGGAATTTTCTCGGGACGGGAAAAGGGGACCCGACAACCCGCAAGAGCGGGAGCTTGTTGGAAAAAGATTGACCAATGAGGTTGGGAGATTTGCAAGGGTTGGGGTTGGATTCGAGATTGGGTTAGGGTTGGACGAATGCTTCGCGCCCTGGTTCCCAACTCGTGGACAACTCGGCAATGAAGTGAAGGAGTGAGGTGCTTATTAGTTAACTAATGCAGAAGTGAATGGTTCATCGGCGCTGATGTATCTGGCAAAGGTTTGTGAGAAATTTGGTTGTTGTTGCGCATAGACAGGACTCCCAGCTGTCGCGACGTCCAGACTGACATCAACAAAAACAGGACCATTATGAAGCACACAAGAACTTGGTATTGACGGATGCTGTGGAAATCCACTCGCTACCTTGAACCCCAACACCCCCCAGCCTAAACCGTACACTAATATCCCACATGTCATCCGAATTCCGTTTTCAATTCTCAAACCCGACCCTCCCGTTCCTCATGCGCCCACCAAGAGGTACTTGTCCTTCATTACCGCCGACAGTCTCAGCATCAGCCACCACTAGAATGGCCGACCCTTTCTTTCTCAAAACCTCACATAGTGCCTCTCCTTCGCATTAGATCCCCTATCATAATGCCGATCGGTGAAATCCGAGCCGAAAGTGACTGCAGTTATCCCCTATCCGGCTGGCCGTGAAGCCGACAGGACATAAGAATAAATACCCAAGTAAAGCAAAGTCGCATGTCCGATGAAAAACATCCATGCTAGGTATCGCGGGAGGAACAAAGGGAATTTGTGGTGAAAGTCATCGAAACCACTCGATCCTGCGGGCAAGCCCACCAAAGCTTAATAGTGGTATCCTTACTGGCCGTCTGAGGACGAACTATTCGGCGGCGGCCGGCTCTTCTTCAGGTCGCTCTTTTTCGTCTTGGCCTTCTTGGACGCCTCTTCGACCTCGGGCTTTTGGGAATACGACTTCCACTTGCGCCAGCCGTCAAAGTCGATCAGCGCCTGCATGCAACCCCATTCCATGACCTTTCGTTCGAGCCAGACGTACGTAACCGGCTGGAATCCCGTTAGTGTGGGGTGGGGGTAATTGGGAGCGGTAAATAGTCGAGAACATACCTTGGTCAAAAAGTCATTACACCCCGCGGCAAGCGCCTCATGCCTGTCACTCTGCAGCGAGCTGGCCGTCAGCGCGACGATAATCACCGGGCTCTTGAACATGTCCCGGTTCTGGAGCTTGTCCTCCTCGGCGGTTTCGCTGTTGGGGTCGTCCAACACGCCTTGTTTGTTGCTGCTGTGGTTGTTGAACGCGCCGATCGAGTTCATCCGCTCCAGCCGGCGGATCTCGCGCGTCGCCTCGAGCCCGTTCATGACGGGGAGTTGGATGTCCATCAGCACCAGATGGAAGCCGCCTGTGCGCCACTTGGTGACAGCTTCGCGACCGTTCATAGCGGTCTGCCAGCGCACCTTGAGCCGCTTGACGAATGCTTCCAGGAGACGCAGGTTGATAATGTTGTCTTCGACGATGAGGACGTTGATGGGCGGCACGCCGCCGTTGAGCATCCCCGCCGGTAGCGCGGGTGCGTCGGCCGTCTTCTTCTTCTTCGGCCGCGCTGTGGGAGGGGGTCGGGGTGAGGCTGCGCGGGCCGGTGGGGTGCCGGCTACTACGCCCGGCGAAATGGTTGGCTCCTGGGATGGTGGTGTCGGCAAGGGCGGAGGGGGAGGTGCGGTTGTTGCCGAGTTGGGTTGGTCTATAGAAGCAATCGAATGAGTCCTGGAACGTGGTTTCGGCGGCAATTGGTGATGCATACCATGGTTTGCCGTGACAGCGATGGTGGCTGGGTGTCCCCCGGCACCAACCACGTTGAGTATCGTGGGGGACGACGTGTGCTGCCTCCCTAGCCGTGGTCGATCGGGCCTTTCCCGGTATTGCCGTGTCCTTGTCCCGCCCGGTGAGGGGATCTGAGGGACTTGTCCCGTGTTCAAGACTGAGATGGAATGTGTCGCGCCGTTCGCCGCGGTGCTGGCAAGGGTCACGGGGATGTGGGCGACAGCGCCGGGCCCAAAGTAGTCGGTGCTTGCTTCGAGCGGTCGGATATCTTCAAAGCTGGCCGAGCTGAGGTGCTGGGCGTGCGGCGGCCCATTCCGGGGTGATGCTCGAGGAGTGCGGCGGTGGGGGACGTCAATGATCAATGCCTCGTCGACTGTTTGCCCTCCCGGATAATATGCGTCCAACGTGCGGGCTATCGGCTCCTCGGGTCCCAGGAAGCGCTCCTGCCTCTGCTGCTCACGCGGCACGATGCGCAGTGTCAGGTCGGGGGCGTCGAACTGGCGGCCAAGCGAATTGGCGTACTTGCGCAGGATCAGCTCGCGGACGTCGTCGACGAGATCCTCTTCGTTGATCGTGACCAGAGTCGGCGAGGCGTTCACGCGCTTGACCCAAAGCTTGCGCGTCATCATGTTGGCGCTGAGGGGCAGCAATTGGTCCTGGGCGCCGAGGTCGAGCTCATCGGCGTGCGAAGGGCTGAGCAGGGTCCGGATCAGCGTCGTCTGCCCTCTCGGGAGCAGGCTCTGCCGTCTCGGGGGGCCGGGCGGTCGGGTCACCGAGTTGGACGGTCGCAATTGCGGGCTCGATGTCGGGCCCACAGCGTCTTCGACGTGGGTGGAGGAAGGACGGGTTGGGGCGGCAGATCGACTAGCGGCCGGGTCTGAGCTCGCGGGCGGGTCGCTGAGACGGACTTTGCGGGCAGCGTCGGTGGAGACTCTGGGATTGGATTCGTCGGCGGACGCGGTCGCAGGCGCGGTCGCGGGCGCGGGTTGTGTTGGCGACGGCGTCTGCTGGCTGCTGTCGTTAGGGCTTTCGGTGACGCTGGAAAGTTTTCCGGACGTCGAAACGCGGCGATCATTCCCGTTCAGGCCGTGCCCTTCGCCGCTGCTAGCGGGTTCCAAGAGCGGGCTGTTAGTGGCATTTTGGGTGCGAGGGCTCTCGGATCCCGAGGCCGGGAAGGCTTCGGTCACGACCGAAATCCCTTTTGTCGAGAGCTGTCTCGCTCCCAGTCTCAGCCTGTCCATCAAGTTGCCCTCGTTTTCCGACAAGCTCGTGGCTGGCCGGGTGTGGCTGCCGTGCTGATCGCTGGACACCACTGTGGCTGCTGATTCGCCATCCTTGGGCTCCTTGGGGCTGTTTACCGGCGAGACGAGGTCGCCGCTCGTGTTGCTGAAGGTGCTGCCATTGCCGCTCTTGCTGGACGGAAGCGGCGGGATGCCAGAATGCCGCCGCGGGAATTTGGCTCGCAGCTTGGACCTGAGGTCCCCCATCACGGGGAGCCCAGCGAGCGCCCGAAACTCACGGCTGCTCGGGCAACTCCAACTTGGCTGGGCGCGACTGTCTCTGCGGCTCGGCCAGGCTATAGCCGCAGTTGTATCCGGATGGGGGAAATGAGGGAAAGGGGAAAGGGGAAACGGGAGTTGGGCTTTGTCTCTTTTTGATGTTCTTTAGTAAAAGCTAGGTCTCTCTTCGCCACGGGAGCTTGAAGATGCAGTCGATCGGAAGCCTTGGCAAACACTCCCCGCGGGACGGGAAGCCAAATGGACTGTCTGCTCCGGAGCTCTCGCCAAGTTGTCAACGGTGCTCCACCTGCCAATCTCCGCAGTGGCACCATTGCATAACGAATCGATTTGCGCATGCTGTCGCATTGAATAATTATTTATTTATGCATCACAATCCGAGATAGGAATCCTCCCCAGACGAACCCACCACAGGAAGGATTGTGATAACTCGTTTCTATAACAATAGGTCTATAGTTTCGTCCATCACTCCATGGCACATTGTCAGATACTCCAGGTACTCCGTCCGAAATACGGATGCATAACGACTGGTTACACTTTGGACGGAATAATCAGTACACAGTGCGAGATTGCAGCTCCTCAACCAGGTACTTCGTACCCATGGACAAGTCCTTCAGGACTCACCAACCAGTCACAAGATTTGGGTGTGTGAAACGAGACGCTTTGTATTTCGGACTAACAGGAGTTTACATTTTTTGAGGACAGCTGTTCACAGATAATATTGCGTACGGGGTACTCTGTATCTACGCCGTGGGCGTGGTTTGCAAACGCTCGTTTGTGATTGGCAGTCTCTAGTTGTAAGTCGCTGCCAGGCTCGGCCAGGTTCGTTCTGTCCAAATTCGGCGAGTAGCAAGAAAAGTCTACCCGATCAACTCCATCAACCGATTTCCTGGGAGTCAGATTGGGTGTGCCTCTCGTGTTGTAGGCCTCACTGCGTCGTCTACGGGGAGGCTTCTTACACGGTACCTCTCATTGCCCCTTTGCTTCCAAGTTGCCCCGCTTCTCTCTATTTTTGCCTCCTTTACATCTGCGAGCTTCCGCATTCATTCCTTCAACTTGATTCTGATTTGTTTTCGACTTGCGTTTGGCTGCTTTTCCGACAACTTGCCCGTTTGTTCTTAGCTCTCTGAGTTGTAAGTACTGTGCCCACCAAACAGCAATACAAATACCAGAGCTGCTCCCGGCTCCAGGTCTTCAAGATGCAGCCCCGAAAAAAAGTATCACATCTTCCTCACACCTGGCTACGTCTCTGGCAAAGAGGATAGACACAACAACCGGGAATTTTTCTTCACGCACACCAGCCAAGCCTTCGTCTCCAAGCCTTCAGACTTGCTTCCGTCTTCAAACTGGCCCATCAGATCTGAGCACCCGGTCACAGTCGGTAGAAAGTCTCGCAAGCGGCATGGCCAGTCACAAGATCTCCGCAACCAGTGTCGAGGACTCTCTCCTCAGGGCTCATCTTGACCTCCTCGGGCGGCGTCCTGAGCTGGACGATCTCAGCGAGATCAAGACCACCCCGGTCTTCACCGAAACCGTTCGCAAGTACGCCGTTTCGTTGGCTGGCACGGGCAAAGAGAAGCCCTTTAGCCAGTATGGTCTCCTCGCGGGCAATATCGGCGGCAGCACCGATTACAGTGCATCGGATCCTCGCATCTTTTGGAACATTGCCGCCCCTTCATCCTTCTTTATCTGCGGCAGCCAAGGGTCTGGCAAGAGCCACACACTCTCTTGCCTGCTAGAGAACGCCCTTGCACCCTGCAAGGCCAATGTTCTCCCTCGGCCTCTGACTGGCATTGTCTTTCATTATGACACCTTCATCTCAGATTCAGGCGGATCACCCTGCGAGGTGGCCGCGCTGTCCTCCAACCACAACATCAAGGTGCGGGTGCTTTGCCCACCAACGAATATCCGCACTTTGCAGCACATGTACCGGGTGTTCCCCAACGTCAAGGTGGAGGAGCTACGCCTCAACGAGTCTGACCTTAACACCAAGCGGATGCTCGATTTGATGGCAGTCACCACGGGCGCTCTGCCGCTGTATCTCCACGTCGTCCAGCGCATCCTCCGCGACTTGCGGATCATCCAACAAAACACAGGAACAGGCTTCAACTACACGGCCTTCAAGAAAAAGCTTCATCAGGAGAACCTGACCGAGATGCAGCTAGCGCCTCTGAAACAGCGGCTCGACACCCTCGAGTCCTTCATGGTCGACAATCAGGCGAAAGCCTACGACATGTTCAACAACGCAAAATCCAAAGTCAAGTCCACAACCCCCGGCACCTCCTGGGAACCGCAACGCAACCACCTCACCATCGTCGACCTCTCCTGCCCCTGCGTCACCCCGGAAGTGGCGTGCTCCCTCTTCAACATCTGCCTCTCCCTCTTCCTCGAGCAGAGCCCCACCGCAGTGGGCCGCGTCGTCGCCCTCGACGAAGCCCACAAGTACATGACCGACTCGCAAGAGTGTGTCGCCCTGACCGAGGGCTTGCTGGCGACCATCCGCCTGCAGCGGCACCTTGGGGCGCGCGTCATCATCGCGACGCAGGAGCCGACCATCAGCCCGAAGCTGCTGGACCTGTGCAGCGTGACGGTCGTGCACCGGTTCACGTCGCCCGACTGGCTGAATGCGCTGCGGAAGCATCTGGCGGGCGTGTCGACTGGGGGGAAGTTGTTGGAGAAGGCGAGGCGGTTGGGGATGGGGGCCGGTGAGGTGGAGGAGGATGCGGCGGATGGGGCGGGAGGGTTGATACTTGGGGATGCAGACCCCACGCTGGAGTTGTTTTCGCGGATTGTGGATTTGCGGGTTGGTGAAGCACTGTTGTTTGCGCCGAGTGCGATTGTGGGAGTGAAGAGGGAAGTGGAGGGAAAGGCCAGCCAGCTGGGGGATGTCAGACGTCTTGCTCATGGCGTGTTGAAGGTGCGGGTGCGGAACCGGATTACGGTGGATGGCGGGCGGAGTATCATGGCTGTTTAAGGAGTTGAGTGGTGTTTATGGCGTTTGGGGAAGCTCTTGTACAAGAGCAGGTGTTGGATTGTTGTGATACCATTCGGCTGCCTTAAGGTTGATGATGCTGACTCTTAAAGGTTCTGGATGCGAGAATATCCTGGGATACCAGGCATGTAATAGGGTAATATGAAGGAAATACGATTCTGTATCATGCATGGTCACATTCTAAGTTGCTGGTGTTGGCGTTTTATCTCTTCCTTTCGCTTGATTCTAACGATCAGGGGCTCCCCAGGCGCTACCAACCCCCTGAGAGATCCACTATCAGCGCTCACTCCCGCGCCCCACAGTGGCCTCCCCTAGGTCCGGTGTGTCAATGACAGCTAGATTCGGACAGGCATTCTTTCAACCTCTCATCCGAGTCACATCACAAGAAACTCGCGGACTTCACGGGTGAGAATTGCCACCCCCAACTCAACATCCAACATCGGTCAAAACTCAACATAAGCGCATACCCACTGATTGCACAATTAGCAAACCTCTCACAAAACGAGCGAGTCGCATCATGGCACCCAGCTTCGATTCTCCACCCGCGAGTCCAGACTTATTTTCCCGGCCTCGGCCACGGCCTCCCAGATCCCCCGGCCATGTAGCTCAAATTCGGACACAAAACCGCAGGAGAGCATATCTTGAACGGCATCAGAGTTATTTCCAGTCGAGCGAGCACGAACTTGCGGGTAGGCATCTGACTCTGCCTAGTCACTGACACCCATTCTACAGCTCCAATCCCTTACACATCCAACCCATGATACCTTGCCCTTTTGCCTCGTATCTCATTTAAATCTCTGTTTACCAAACCCGCGTTTTTATCACCGTCATACTAACCACCTCCCAGACCCCCTGCTCTACGACTCGCTCATCCGCCGCTTCCAGACCCCCGCCGAGCGCGAGGCCGAAGGCCGGGCAAAGGGCTATGCCCGCGTGCTCGAGGGGTCCCTCATGCGGGGCGAGGAGCGGCTGGCCCAGCTGCGGGAGCAGACAACCGACGCCCGAGACCGGGAAGCATCACCAGCAGCAGGAGCACCCTTATCATCAACCTCTCTCCCTACCACCGACACTCATCCCCCTAATGGGGTTGATACCCTACAACCAGAACCAGAAGCAGAAGAACTAGAATCAGAGCCAGCAGAAGCAGAAACAGACCCCGAACTCTTACCAACAGCACCCACCACTCTTAACACCACCCCACAAAACACGTCCCTAACCCCCTCGCCACCAACCACCCAAGCCGCGGGCCAAGCCCAATGGCACGACTTCCTCCGCGACCGCTTCATCCGGGGCGAAGACTCGGATTTTGAGTATGCTGTTGTGGACAATGACTCGGAGTATGACGTGCTGGAGCGGAGGGAGAGGGAGGAGGCGTGGTTTGAGGAGGAGGAGGCTGCGTGGGTGGACAGTGATGACGCTGATGGTGATGTGGGGAGTGGAGGAGAGGAAGGGGGGAGGGTGTTGGAGGGGGAGACGGGGGTTCAGGATTTTTAGGAAAGGGGAAGGAAGGGGGAGGGGTCCAGGATAGCGGCTGATGGTTGCACGTGGGAACAGGTGGCACAAAGAAGGGGCTATTATTGTGAGATGATACTAAAAAAAACGGTACTCCTGGGTACAAAAAAAAAAAAAGAGAAAACAGGAAAGAAAAAAAGGAAAAAAGAGGGAAGAAAAGAAAGGAGAGAGAGAAAAAAAAAGGAAAAGACCAGAACGCAATCTATCCCTTCCTAGCTCCTCCTCAGAACGTATCACCCCCTCACTCAACACTCTCCCGATAATACCCATCCACCTTCCCCCAGTCATCAGGATGCACCCTCCCAATCTTCATCACCCGCAGCCCATCCTCCACCGTATACACCCTCCCACAATCCAACCTCGCAATCGGCGAAATAAACTGGCTCCCATCCTCAATAATCACCGCCACCGACTCCTTCGTAATCCCCTCCCCCTCATACGGCCGTGGCGGCTCCACCGCCGACGAGTGCAGCACCACGTAGTCTGTCGGCCGACCCTTTTTGGCGCTGCTGCTGCTAGGACCAAAGGTGGTGATGCTGAAGCAGAGGGAGTGGTGGGGCCGGCGCCGGACGACGACGAACCACCGGTAGCGGACGAGGGGTTTCTCGCCGCGGAAGGCGGGGGTGTGGGAGGACCATTGGGTGAGGTCGGAGGGGCGGTGGCGGGTGATGGGGGGTGGTGGGGGTGGTGGGAAGGGGAGGTTGGGGCCGCTGCCGGCGGGTTCGAACCAGACTGTTTTGAAGATGCGGCCGGGGGTGAAGAAGCGTTTGGGTTTGGTTACGAATTGGAAGGCTGGGGCGGTGTTTGTCAGTCCGGAGTTGCGCGTTGGGGTTCTAAATGGGTCATACTGTCCGGCAGAGGCTCCTCGTACGATGGTAGGTCCGGTGTAGGAGGCCGTAGTGGTCGTGGGATGGACCTGGGCCCGAGGTCGGGTGTGCTGGGGCGGGTGGGAGAGTGTCCCTGGATTCCCAGGTCGCAAGCGTAGCTCGCTGCCGGCGGTAGGGCCGGAAAGGCTGGTGTCCCCCCGGGCCTCTGGTAATCCGTGTAGAAGAGTTTGACGCCGTCTGTAGAGTAAGCCCCTTGAGCTCTGAAACTCGGCCCATTGTTTACATACCCTTGACGCTGATGTAATCCTGTGCGTCTTCGTCCCAGTCCCACTGGTCGCCGTACTCCTTGATGAGCGGAGGGTGTTCCTTGACGGGAAGACTCCCGGTATTGACGTGGGCATCGACGGGTTCGGGGGAAGGAGGACTTGGAGGTGTATCTGGAATGACCTCGGCTTCCTCAAGCGGAAAATGGACTGCCTTTGGCGCTGGTGCTGAATCTCGATCAGCTTATGCTCGATCTTTATCGTTGTAAGTGGATACATACCTCGATACTTGACGCGAGGAGGCTCGCTAAACGTAACAGGATGATGGCCCGATGGCCTCACTTCTGGTGCGACAGTCATTGTCACAGAGACTGAGATCCACGATGAGCTATATAAGTTTATATGCCACTCGGCAACTTCAAAGGGTGACCATGGGGGAAATAGGAAAGTCGATGCTTTTAACAGCATAGGCACCTCGGTGTTCGAGGTGAACAGTGAAGGTAGAAAGCACAGCGAGGTCGAAGTCAGCTGTGGTCTAAAGGCGAGAGTAGACCATCTGGACCGATTTTTCCGAGATTTTTAACGATTCGTCGAGTGAAGCTGAGAGTGGCAAGTCCTATACAGATCCGTACTCATCTTCACAGCGAATTAACCGAATGTTGTCCGGGGTGAAACCGGTCGAGGAAAAACGACAGGTCTGCTGTTAGACAAGTCTGAAGATGTTGGGGAAAAAGAGGGCGCCAGGCTTCGCCTCGTTCCCCGCCATATCCGCGCCTAACAAGTAAGCATGGAGATGGCAGTCGCCGAGAGGCCTTACCGAGCTGGACCGGGCAGATCATGGACGAAGTACTGCCTGAATCCCGCGCATCAAGCCGCCAATCAGTGACCGAACCTAAAGGCTGGTTGCAATGCATGCTCGCCTCACCCACCAACTTCAAACCTTGGCAAAAAGTCTCAGCCAAGCCGATTCCCATGTCGTGTGGCCAGTCAACTTTTCCAATTACCCAATTTGGAAATGCTCACGATATTAGACCCCAGCCCTCCCGCCGACCCAATTACCCCTTCCATACAAAAGATACTCCGGCCACTCAGACACAAAGCGGAGTTAGAACTCTTGATCTCGATATTGATCAAACGACTAAGTTCCTGTACTATGTATGTATGCTGCACTCTGGAATTACATCCGCGGATGAGACACCTCACAATTTCCCCTTGCCTGCCGTCCCAACAAACTATCTAAAACATGCAAACATGCAGGCATGCCAGCGTGTCTCATGTTCAAGAGCCCGACTATGCCATGATGATGCAAGGCGTGAAAGATGGCCGCCGCTGGTTGGGCCCATGAGACCATGCCGATGGCCCGCGGCTGCACTTCATAACCCCCGGCCCTCTGCATTGCTTGTATGCCCCTTACCCCTTGACCGAAATTCCATTTCACGACGCCATAACCCCGACGCCATAACCCCGACGTGTTGGCAGATCCCTGGTCAACAACATGTAGGTAAAGCCCAACCACATCCTCCTGACCGGGCAAGAGCCGTAGCCGTGGGTACACTATCCGAAGACTATTCACACCACATGCTACTCACCGCAAGTCTCGGCACACCCAGCGAGCAGCAAACACCCGACAAAGCACACTAGGTAAGGTAGTCAATCTCAGGAGATAATAGTTGTTAGTATGACAGATACCAATGAACCAAACCCGTCATGTTCGTTCGTTGACCATTACCCCCAACGTCGACACCATTTTTTGCCAGCAAAAGACGTGTGCCGTCACAACCCCTCAGTGCCAGAACCGCGCCATTCACGTCACGACCCCCTCACCTCAGGCACATTACTACCCATGACCTCCTGCGGGGGGTCCGCCTCCCGATGGGCGCTCATCTCAGGTACATTTGCATTTCCCTGCCCTCCATTCCAGCCCTGCTGTTGCTGCGGATACTGTTGCTGCTGCGTGGGAGGATACCCATACCCGCCCTGCGGTTGCTGGTAATACTGTCCCTGTCCCTGCCCCTGCCCCTGTCCCTGTGCGGGATTGTAATACTGCTGCTGCGGCGGCTGTCCCTGCTGCGGAGGGTATCCATACTGCTGTGGATACTGATACTGCTGGTACTGCTGCTGCTGCTGCTGTGGCGGATACTGCTGCTGCTGCTGCTGCTGCTGCTGGTACTGCCCCTCATCCGCCTCTGCAATCGCCGCCGGGTACGGATAACCTCCCTGCTGCTGTCCTACCGGGGGGCTTACCGCGCCGTTGCTGCTACTGTAGGAGAGGCGCGGGTTATTCGCTGCTGCGCCAGCAAAGTACCCGTTCTGGGAGCTCAGATCGCTGAGGCCGCCGTTGGAGGTGCCTGTGTTTTGGGGAATGAGGGTCGCCGGGGTGGCTGTTGTCACGACGCTGGTGCGGGTGGAGGGTGAGGGGACCAGGTACGCGCCCTTGAACTCGGCCGGGGGTTGGGTGGTTTGGGGTTGTTGTTGGGTTGGAGGGACAGTCATAACAGGGGGGGCTGTCCCTCCCGCCTGGGCTTCTTTGAGTTTCTTGTTCTTGCGGCGGGACCGCCACAGGCAAAAGGCCAGACCGGCGATGAGGATGGCTGCGATGCCGGCTCCGGCGCCGATGCCTGCCTTGGCGGCGGTGGAGAGGCCGCTGCTGCTGGAGTCGGCGACGGGGTAGCGCATGGACCAGACGATGTTGACGACGGCGGATGTGGGCTTTTCCTTGGTGGTGGCGCCCTTTTCGATGGTGAGCTTGGGCGCGGTCACGGGGTCGATGGAGCTCCAGCAGGGAGTCTGTCCACCGACGGCAGTGGTGAAGGGCCAGTAGCCGCTGTTGCAAGTTAGAATGCCGGCTCACTTAAACATGCTGCAAGATGCACATACTTGGGACAGCATCCGCCCGAGATGGAGTAGTAATCGCTAGCACAACGAGCCATCAAGAATTGGCCACTGCTAACTGGCTGGGGAAAGTCAAAGCCGGCCTTGTCCTGAGCGGCTTCCGCAGTCTCCGTAGCAGCTGCTCCGGAGGGGGCCGTGTTGACGGTGTACGGGCAGCACTCGGGTCTGTCCTTGATACAGCCCACAAAGCCGGCATAGTAGACGGTGTTGCCTGCGTCGACTTGAGTGAAACCCGTCTTGGCACAGTCGCCCTTGAGTAGATCGCCCTGTCCTTCGTAATCTGGCTTGCCGTCATACTTTGGCGGTTGCAACGCGCCGGTGGTCGTGACAACTTGAACTTTGCTGTTTCTGTTAGTTCTGAATACGAAGTCGAAGGGTAGGTTGTTGCATACTCGAAATCAAGGGACACGCTGGTTCTGAACAAGAGTTAGTTTCCACTGTCACCCCACCCAGAGACGCATACGGCAACTCACGGAACCTGCATCTGTGCCATGACACTGGGCGGGATGCTTCCGCAGTACGATGTGTAGTAGCTCATCTGATAGTCGCCCCAGTCTGGCCGCTGGTTAGCCATGTTCCTCGCCGTCTGGGAGTTCCGGGTGGAGTAAGAGAGCTCTTACTGCCGGTGACGCCGAAATAGCTGGCACAGGATCCGGTAGCAAAGTTGCTAAAGAAGCAGTCGAGGTACGAGATGCCATAGGTGCAGAAACACGATGAGGCCGAGCGGTAGTCGCTGGCGTAGAGCATGTCGTCGTAGCAGTTGCTAACGATGCTTGTGCACTTGAGCGCGTTATTGTAGTTCTATCCGCCATCGTCAATCGTCTATTTCTCTTTCCTGAATTATCGTGTACACCCACACAATCGCTATAGTAGTTAAAGTAATTCGTCTGTCGCGGTTCGAGCACGGCACCATACGCGCTAGCCAGACTTGGAGTCGGCGCAGGCGTCGGCGACGGAGGGGTTGCTGGCGGCACTAACATGGCGGCGTCTTGACGGTCAACGACGACGATGTTGTTTTTCGAGAATCACGCTCGGCATTGGCAAAGACTGGGAAAGTCTGGGCAAGAAGAGTGCCGACGAGATTTCACCCGGTTTTAACAAGCCTTCAGCCTCACCCTCATCCGTCAATTGACGCATGCCTTGGGCCGGCTTCGAGCCCAGCCCCTAGCCACGGTCTCCATTCCCAAGTCGGCAAGTTAAGGTTATTGAACGCCATCGTGGCAGCCATGCATGCCGTGTCCAATCGAAGGGGATCCCAGACCGAGCGGTTTGCAGTTGTGGCGTTGCGCCAGGGACCTGATAGGTGCGCTCTCCATCAGCTGTTGCTTGGCAGCACCAGTGTTGCTGCGCCTTTCCAAAAGTCTCGGCTCGTCTTTTCAGGGTGCATGTTTGGTAGCCAGTCAACGTTGCGAAGAGACGAGATGCCATTCGCATGATGAGGGGAAGGCGGAAAGGTGGAAAGTCCTCTGATAAGCTCTGCCTTCCAATCGAGGAGGCGCGTCCCACACAGCCCATTCCTGAATCAGGTGCCACACACCTTTTGACGTGCCAGACAGTTGATAGCGAAGGAAATACCCAAAACCGCCCGGATTTGAAGCTTTTAAGCTAGGTATTTAGCGATATCTATGGATTGATCTCTCGTCAGTTTTATAGCTACGTTCCCTGACGCCTCAGCATGCGAAGACGGCCAGCTTGCACGCCAAGTGCCTCCAGGAACCGTTCTTACCATAGTTGCTATCTTCTCTCCATTTCAACAGCACGGGATCCAACAGTCTGCCTCGACAACTAGATCTTTAACGTCCTTCGTAGGACGGCGGGTCCCGAGCCTGCCAGCCGGAGCCGGGACCCCTCTGCGGCAATCTTTGGAGTTCCGTTGCACACCGCCAGGATGCGCACGATCCTCAACGCGGTAGTCCTGGAAAGTCACAGGCCGATGCTATCCTGATCCCCAGCTATGACGAGGATGGCCGATCCGACACATCTCTCGGATCGCTTGACGGGCTTAGGCCTACTACAACTGACATATGCCTAGATCTCGCGTTTCTCGGCAGGCCAACATGTTAACATGTCTGAGCAGGCAACAGTGCCGACGCTGCTTCCGACGATAGCGACGTACCGGGGCCCTCGGTTGCCAGTATGGCCAGCCTAGACCTAGACGATGAGCTCTTGTGCCCTTGAGTAAGAACGTGGCGGGGACGGAGGCGCTTGACGAGTATAAGCGCCTTCATGGCCGGGTTGGTGTAGATATTGTCTCAGATTTTGTGAACCCTATAGCTCACGGCGTCCTCTGCTACTCTAGGCATGTGAGACTTCCTATGCTCCGCGTTTGTCATCTAATAACCCAGAGTGGTGAGTAGGCGGCCTGAAAGACAGGTCGGCTGGAGAAGTACAGACAATAACGTTGCCAACAACAGTTGGCCATCACGTTTCATTGCACGTGGGTGGCTGCATGTTGGGATTGGGGGCCAGGTTTGGGCGTTACCCGAAACAAAACGACAATTCTTTCTCACTGCATGGTGGACTGATCTTTATTTTCATCACAAATTGCACCGTCGAACCTGGATCAGGCTGACCCAACATGGCATCTCCAAGCGAGCCACCGGGGCTCTGCCCGGACTGGGTGCTGGCGAGCGGCTCCAACGTGCAGTACGTTACGATTCGCAACGAAGACCGGACGGGAATCATGGGGTGAACTTGCGAGAACACAAGGAGGCTGACACTCCCCTTTCTTCTAGCGTCGCGCGTGACCGTGCTTGGTTTTCCACGTATACGCTGTTCCCGACCTTCACGACCTCATATATGGCGACGATCCCGCAGGAAGCTCTCGGCATTGGCCACGTTCACCTCCCAGTCAAACTATTCCCGAAGCGCTCTGGCCCCGGAGCTCACGGCACGCTTCATCTACGGAATGTCCTCCATATGCCTGCCTCCGTCTGCAACATTGTCGGCTCCCCGGGTACTGGCGATTATTCCGAAATTGTGCTCGGGCACCTTGGAGACAACGGCAGAGATGCAGTGATTACCGCACAGGATGGTCGACGGCTCGGATACTTTGTCCATCACCACCTCTGGGTTCTTAAACTCAGTGGGCCTCCTATCGGCCCTGTTGTTGGTCCTTCCATGTTCAAACCAGGGACGATGTATGCGATCAACGCAACCTGGCCTGACTCGGAGCGCCAGAGATGGGCCGTAGCACAGGCTGGTCGCTTAGGTTTGAATCACGGTACCACCAACCGGGAGGCGTCGGACGGCGGCAAGGGAAAGGACAAGGCTGAAGCTGCCCCGTCGGCACCGTACACGGAAAAGGAAAAGGGCTGGCTGAAGCGGGAGTGGGGAGGTGAATTCAAGTTTCTCACCGCCCACGGACTGAGCATCTACAGGGATGAAGACCGTGACGAGGGTAGAAGGATGGCAAGGGCGATGATGGAGGTAGACGGAGATGGGGACGCATATATGTAGACAGAAGGCGCCTTCGGATTCCGCAGTAGACCTCAGCCCGCCGCCGTAGACCAAATATTCCCAACGAAATACAACAACAGCACCCTCGAGATACCAACCCAATGCCCCACCCCTGCTCGAGATTCACAGGCCCGGTCAAGGCAGCGCCCGAGCTGCTCTGTCTTCCCGCTCCCACCCGTGATGATGTCGATATGCTGACCGACGGTATGGCCGGCGCGTCCCTCACTTGTAGCGACGGTGTTGCCGAGTTTGCCGCTGTTAAGCCATTCGCCCGGGTTGGACGAGAGCTGGGCACACCACGAAACCGCGCGCGCCGGGGTGCAGGCACAGCCCACACCCACCCAACCAACCAAGCCTTCTCTTCTTCCACATACCACTGTGCCCTTTTCAGCTTTTCCTTCGGTCAGTCAGCTGCGTGTTGTGTTTTCCGCCGACCGTTTTAGTTTCGCCCTGCCCGTGTAAACCAACCTACCCACGACCGACCACGCCAGCCAGCGACCAACCGCCTCAATCAACCGCCTCGATCAACCATCCATCTACCCAACCAGCCGAGGATACGGCCAATTTATTTTTTCGTCGGGGGGGGGGTTCCGCATTGCAATCGTTGCAGGTCGGTCATGCTTTCCCTCCTCTGCCATTGCTTAAAGCCTTGAGCGCGCGGAACAGTGACTAATAGACCATCCAGCGGGCAGGCGGCGGCGATCACCTATCTCTCCGGTCCTCGATATTCGCTGCGTGCGAGCCGCCGCTGTTGGGTGGAACGCAATTAGGGTGGTGCTGGTTGGCGCCAACCCTCGAGCAGGTCGGGCGGTCGGTCCTTTCTTACCTCTGTTCATGGGAAGAGAGCACCCCACAACGGCAGGCGAAGAGCGGTACACGGTGACGTCACCTGCCCGAGCTCTTCCAAGCTGGCACCGAGTGGAGCGGGCGGGTGTGCCTGGCATTCGAAGTTCAGGACGATCATCCGCGATCCCTGAACGGACCGACCACTCTCCACTTTCGGCACCCCGCATCAGCCCGCACCTGCAAGCCCGGCGCCGGCCCCGTAATTCCCCACCATGATGCCGTGGCCCACACCAACGATATTTGCGCTGCCTTGACACCTTGCCAATGAGTCAAGACTGTCTACACTAAATGAGACCATTTGTGCATGAGGTTAGGCTTTGCGGTCGATGGGGTGATCGGGCTCGCCTCCCCCTTGGCCAGTCGGCGCAGGAACCAAATGTCGGTCCGTCCATGGAGGTGACTATGGCGCTCAACGATTGGTCGACACTAATTCCTGCAACGCCCGGAGCCAATCCATTCCTCACGCGTCACTCCATCTCGAGACTTTCTTCCCCGGACACATAACCAGGACCTCTCCATTCTCATCACCATGGCCCACACTCAAGCCCAAACAGCGGCCCAAGGGGCGCTCCCATCGCCGGCGTCAAATTATCAAGGTACTTATTCTTCGCAGCGCCAAAGGACATCTCCCGCTGACGCTTGCAGGAAATCGACCCCAGGGCAAAGGCAATTCTCCAAAGCGTGCGACTCGGGATGCCGAACACGATCGCCTACGTCCAGCTACACCATCTCCACAAGTACACCTTCCATCTCTTGTATTATATGGTTCAGAAGTTAACTTCGGATCTGCAGGATCCGCCGGCGCCTGTCCAGAGTAGTGGTCGCAAGCGCAAGCAAGCAATCGAACACGCACTCGAGGCCAGCCCAGTCCCAGACCCAAACCTGAAACGGCAACGCACGTCCCCTCCACGCCCGACTGACGCATTCAGCGAGCCGGCGATTAGCAGCGGCACCCACAAGCCTACTGACCCAGTTGCTTTCTGGGCGGAGGAAGGGCGCTGGCCAAAGGAGCAGGACTGGCCGGAAGAGACCTTAAGCATGGATTTTGCCATGGACCACCGTCTCCTTGCGCGGAAGAAATCCTCGTCCAATCTATCCCGGAAGCGGTCGAGCTCTGGCACATCCGTGACGCCCAGTGACCAAAGGCCAAGGGAGGAGAAGAGTGCGCCGTATAGGGACGCGCGGTACCCGCTCCTGCTCCAGACCAAGGGCACATATATGGACATCTCGGAGCTTGGTATTACAGATACAAGCAAGAGTCTTGTTAGAGACCTTCTTAGCGGTGAACAGCCAATCCCCAAGGAGACGCTCTTCGACGACGATATCTTTGTAGACGCTTGTCGCAACCTTAACAATAAGAATGAGGCAGGGGTCATTCAAGACATCTCAAGGCTTATCGTCCCTTCGGCGGAATCGCTCGCCCTTCGGAACAAGAACTATAAATGCCTTGTCGAAAGCGTCAACGAAGGGTGGAACAACTCGATCCCCCTTACCGGCACCCGTCCACAGCCTGACTACTCCGTTGGGTTCAAACGAGACGCATTCACCGAGTATCAGCTCGCCAAGTTATCGCCGTTCATTGGCGACATATTTGCCGGGGATCAGTCTCTCTTCATGGCTACGTACTATATGCACTTCCCGTTCCTGACCTGCGAGGTGAAGTGCGGCGCCGCTGCGCTCGAAGTCGCAGACCGGCAGAACGCCCATAGTATGACCCTTGCCGTACGGGGCATTGCCGAGCTCTTCTGTGCTATCAAGCGCGAGGATGAGGTCAACAGGGAGATCCTCGCCTTCTCTATCTCGCACGACCACCAGTCAGTCCGAATCTACGGTCACTACCCGGTGATCGCCGGGAAAGACATTAAGTATTACCGGCACCCGATCCGAACTTTTTTCTTTACCGAGTTGGATGGCAAGGAGAAGTGGACAGCGTACCGATTCACCAAGAACGTCTACGATAAATGGATGCCCAAGCATTTGGAGAAAATCTATTCTGCCATCAATCAGTTGCCATCGGAGTTGAACTTTGATGTCCCACCGCTTCCCGATGCGTCTGGGCTTTCCCAGGATTTGGGGAACATGATGCAGTTCCCTTCTATACCTGACGGGCGGGGCAGCCAGTCGGGCAATGCCGAGCAGCAAGCAATGACTCCAGACACCTCGTCCAGTGGGGTAGCAAAGAGGAGGAAAGGTCAGGAGTTGGTGGACGAAGAGATATGATACCCATTCCAGAATTTATTGCCTGATGATTACTGCCTTGCGGCCCCGTTCGTCTGTCTGCTTGATGGAATTGTTGAGTCTGTGGCGCGGCGAATGAGGCGCTACAGGAGTTGCTGGCTCGATGCCTTGCGTGCTGCGACGAGGCTAGTGTTCAAGGCAGAGAGACCACATTGCCCTTGATGCGCTGAAGAAGTCGAGCGGCAGCTGGAGTTGCGCTGGGTGTGGCCGGTGGCGGTTGCGTATGGGGGAAAATCCACCAAGTTGCTTTCCCCACAAATCCCATCCCCACCTTAGGCCGGCTTTCCCACCCCTCCTGCCTTCCCACTTCTTTCCACCGCCCCATCGATTCCCATCATCCATTTCATCCAGTTCTCGGTTGTTTGTTAGCCTAATATGATTTCCACACGGCATACAGCAACTTTCGACCAGTACTATTTGTAGCTACCTTACACAACAACCTAACCGGATTTGATTAACGCACCTTGACCATGCCCGCAAATTCCTAGACACCAACCAGGCCTCCAACCGTCAATGGCAACAAAACAGAATCATGCCATGCTCATTCACTCAACCACGACATGACCTCCGCCGCGCTGTCCGCACGGCCCGGCCCCGCAGACCCGCCAAGTCGGATGCTGGCAGGGCGGTTAAATGGGGATAAATAGGAAATGGGACCAGGTCGACTGTTCCGACATCCACGCGCCCGGCTTGACCAGCCGAGTCAGTGTTCTGGAAAAGATCCATGGGTGGATGCCCGGGTAAGAAGCTCTGTTAGGGGATCTCGGACCTCTTTTGAGGAGTATATATGAGGTAGTTTTTCCTCTCCCATTCTTGCCCATCTTCACTTCATCTTCAGACTCTCGATTCCCCGCACCCCACACCCCGCACTACCCCACTACCCCAACTCCCCTCCAGACACCATGGCGCCCCTCATCACCAACATCTACACGGCCGACCCGTCGGCGCACGTCTTTGAGGGCAAGATCTACATCTACCCGTCGCACGATCGCGAGACGGACATCAAGTTCAACGACAATGGCGACCAGTACGACATGGCCGACTACCACGTCTTCAGCACCGAGTCGCTGGACCCGGCCGCCCCCGTAGTCGACCACGGCGTCGTGCTCAAGACCGAGGACATCCCCTGGGTCTCCAAGCAGCTGTGGGCCCCCGACGCCGCCACCAAGGACGGCAAGTACTACCTCTACTTCCCCGCCCGCGACAAGCAGGGCATCTTCCGCATCGGCGTCGCCGTCGGCGACCGCCCCGAGGGCCCCTTCACCCCGGACCCGGAGCCCATCAAGGGCAGCTACAGCATCGACCCGGCCACCTTTGTTGACGACGACGGCGAGGCCTACATGTACTTTGGTGGGCTCTGGGGCGGCCAGCTGCAGTGCTACGGCCACGGCCACGAGGCGTTTGATGCCTCCCTCCAGGGACCCCAGGAGCCCTCAGGCGCGGGCGTTGCGGCGCTGGGACCCCGCGTGGCCAAGATGACGCCCGACATGCGGCAGTTCACCAACGACGGCGAGGTGCGCGAGATTGACATCCTGGCGCCCGAGACGGGCAAGCCGATCGCGGCCGACGACCACGACCGCCGCTTCTTTGAGGCCGCCTGGATGCACAAGTACAATGGCAAGTACTACTTCAGCTACTCGACCGGCGACACGCACTACCTGTGCTACGCGACGGGCGACAGCCCGTACGGGCCGTTTACCTATGGCGGGCGGATCCTCGAGCCCGTGCTCGGCTGGACGACGCACCACTCGATTGTCGAGTTCCAGGGCCGGTGGTGGCTGTTCCACCACGACTGCGAGCTGAGCAAGGGCGTCGACCACCTGCGGTCGGTCAAGGTCCGCGAGATCTTTTACGATGCCGAGGGCAAGATTGTGACGGAGAAGCCCCAGTAGTTAGTTTAATCTGAATTGAAGGGTATCTGTGTACAAAGTACTATCCTGTCTGTGTACGATCTCATGGACCATGTATCCAACGCCTGTGTAACCAATCCCCGATCTACTCCCCCAAAACACCCGCAATCAACCCCTCCAACGCCTCCTCATACCTCCCAGGACTATGATGCGTCAACATGCCCCTCCCAAACCTGACCTCCCGAAACCGCCTCTCCACATCCTCCACATACCTCAACACCACCCTCTTCCCCAGCCTCGCCTGCTGCTGCACCACCCCAACCTCCCTCCTCATCACCCTCGCATCACACTCCACCACAAACACCTCCCCCGGCGGCACCAGCTTCTCGCCCACCATACTCGCCCTCAACACTTTTAGCGTGGCATACGCCCATTCTTCATCCCCATCCTTAATATCATTATTAGCACCAGTTCCAGTACCTGGTATACCAATCCCATTCAACACCGCCCTCCAAATCCTCCTGCGAACCTCTGCTTTCGCGGCGTTGTTGTCTGATTTGAGTGCTAGCGCGACAGCTTGTAGGTCGTGTAGCACGCCTAGAGAGAGAAAGGGGACGAGGTCGTTGCCGTGGACGACGGTGGTGACGAGGCCGGCAGTGGCGGCGCGGAGGGAGGGGGACATTGTGGCGGGCGGGCCGTAGGCGTAGACGTGTATTGGTCGGGACGGGGGGAGGGATATTTGGGAATGATTGGGGTTGGGGGGGTTGTTGAGGGTAGAGGGGGAGGGAAGGAGGAGGTTGGTGCGGGGTTCGGCGGCCGTGACAAACGGGGCGTTGGGTCGGCCTGGCGGGTCGGAGAGCATGACGCCTAGGAGGGCGGTGACGGCGCCGCCGAGGGAGTGGCCTGTGAGCACGAGGCCGTAGTCTGGGAACTCTTCGAGCGCGGCTTTCAGGGTGTATAGCACGCGGCCGTCGCCGCCGTAGAGCAGGCGGCGCGCTGAGGCGTGTATGCCCTTGTGTACCTTGTAGGCGGTCCCGCGCCAGACCAGGTCGTCGTACTCGCACGCCATGTCGGCGAGCACGTCCTCAAAGCCGAGGGTGCCGCGGCAGGAGAGGACGACAGCGCGGGAGGCGTGGTCGAGCGTGATGTAGTGCACGAGGGGCACGCCCGTGTTGGTGGCGCCGGTGCCGTCGGAGCCGCCGTTGGGGTCGACAAAGGAGGACAAGAGGATGCAGCTGGGGTCGGAGCGGGTGTGGTGCGCAAAGGAGCGCAGCTCGTGGTGCGTGTCGTCGGAGATGCCGGGGATGGGCAACTGCGTGGCGATGCCGAGCAGCTTGAGGAATCTGGAGCCGTACGACGCTGAGGCGAAGCGCATGTACCGCGTGATGTTGCGCAAGAGGTGCTGCTTGGGGAACATGCCGTTCAGCATTCCTTCTTGTCGGAGTGTGCCGAGTGCTTCGGCGGCGCTAAAGGCACTTGTTGCGTGGTAGGCGTGGTATGAGACGAGCGACGTCTCGGACCGGTTTGCTCTTAGGGTGTAGATGCTCGGCGTGTGAGATTTTACCCTCTGGTGATGTCTTTTTGCAGCACGCGGGCTCTCGAGTTGTCTATCAGACACGGGGTCCTCGGCCACCGGGGTTATTCTACCCTCTTCGTAAAATGAAACCGGCCGGTAATCGTCTGCGCTGGTCATCGAGAAAGACTCGGTCAGGGATATTGTTGATTGGCGTAGGCTTTCATGAACCGTAATGTAACTTGTGCTCCGCGTAAAGGGGTTTCGGGCGGGTGTTTCCTCGCCGGATGAAGGTGCCCCTATTCTCGGCGTCGACGGAGCCGACCGGCTCGGGGCAAGGCGCGGGGTACCGCATTGGGATGTGACTGCCAATGAACCTGTGTTCTTGCCGGCTGCAGCGTCAGAGCTTGCGTCCTTGTTAAAGATGGACATGGATTTCTTGAGCACGTTCCGAAGCCCGCTTCGTTTCTCCGAGGCCGAAAAGCCGCTCTCAGAAAGCAGCTGTCTTTGAGCTAAAACACTCGGCTCATCGTCCGGTATTGACGAATGCGTTAGGGGTAGACGAAGGACCTCTTGACTTTCTAACTCTCTGCTGGGAGTCGGAGCCCGTGACCGCATGGTGGGCGTCGGCGCCGGGGAGGTTCCAGGAGTTGGCGAGTCCAGGCCCAGACCTGTTCCTTGTAACCGTCCTCTTTTCGGTTGAGGAGATGTGTCTTCGTCTCGCACAACCCTCCAAGAGTCGGGACCAAGCTCCTCCACATGCCCGGCGGCGTGGCTTATATCGCCATCCACTTTCTGAAACGAAGACCTCCTCTCCTGGCGATGCTCGCGCCGGAAGACAAACTGCGAGCATGTACCCCTGCTTCCGTAGGCCTCCCCTTGCCCTACGCATAGATCCCAATTCTCCTCCACCAGTTCAACCCCAGGAGGCGGTTCGAGTCGAAGTGGATGCGCGTCACTGATGACATTAACTCGGATGATCTCTGAGGTGGCAATCTCCCTGGTGATGGAGACTTTGGCATTGTGTGGCAGGGATTTCATAATCTCGCGCTCGAGATCCAGTGCCGGTAGATTGTCGTCGTGGTGACTCTCTGACGCGCCGTAGGCCTGGATGGCGGTGACGACCGAGTTGCGGCGAACCGGCGGCTTCCCTTCGCGACTAACACCCGCCATGCCGTCGCTGGGGACGACTACATCCCAGACAATCTCCTCTGTGCGGAACGTGCGAGTTTCCTCTTCCAAAAAGGAACGGCATGATCTTTGCAGGTAGGCGATGCCGCAAAGAACCATGACCAGATCGGATACGCTCACTATTTCCCCCTGCATGCCCGTGGCGGGGTTTTGGAACTCGCGACGGACCATGGTGATGATGCTGGCCATGGCGCGCGAGGAGTCGGTCGAGCCAAAGAACTGGTCGATGGTCGAGAGCAGCAACTGCGACGTCTCGGAGACCATGGACAGCGTGGTGCTCGTCGTCTGGAAGCTGGCGGCGGTCCAAAAGACGACCTGGCCCATGGTGCGGTGCAGGCCCTCAATGGTCCGCTCGAGGATGGTCTCGGAGTCTGCCCTCGCCAGGTCGGAGTTAGAACGGGATATCGCATCCTTGCCGGCCCGGGTGAAGATGCCCTCGAGCATGGCACGGCTCAGAGCGAGACTCGAGAGAGTGGTCACCTTGGCCGCGCCCAGTCCATAGCCCCCTATGGCGCTGCCGATGCGGATGGCGAGGCCCGTTGACCGCGTGGCGAAGCTGACCAGGTTGGCTACCCGTGTCGGAAGGAGGGTGTTGTCGGAAGCGACAGCCTCTCGAAGTTGAGTCGCAACATCTCGGCTGGGATATTTAGGTGACTTGGGTGCTGTCTCGGTGCCAGAATCCGTATCCGTGGCACCCTCGCCGTCGCGCGTCGTCGCTTTCATACTCGGTAGTTTATTTCATTAAACGTGGCGATGCTAGCGGCTAACGCGGTTCTATTGAGAGCGTCGTACAGTCATCTCGAACAATCGGCTAGAGGTCGCTGCCATCAATGACTCGGATGAAGTTGGCGGAGAGTGAGCCATGGGCTTAAGGGGCGGAAATCAGGGGCGGTGACCCATGTTTCGAGGTGAAAACCGATATTCCTGACGGTGTATTGGGCGGGTACGTCAGCGGTGGGCCAGCTTCCGAGTTGAATTCATGCAGCCAGCACCACCTGGAAAATGTCCCAGGACTCGATGTTCCGGTGTTCTGCTGGCATGTGATGTCGGCAGTCATCTGCCAGTCGTTGACCTTCTAATTGACCCCCTGACCCCCACTGGCATTTCCGACAGTGCAGAGGGGCAAATGCCAGGTGACAGTCGCCAAACGCGGGCAACTCTAAATCGCGGTCGAAGGCGCAGAACGGTGTGCTCATAAAGGTCAATGTCTGCTCAAAAGGGTCCAGAACTAGTATCTTTGAAGACAGGAAACCGCACCCTTTGACAACAACGAGGACCAAAAGCTATCGTTATTGTAGGAGGGCGAAAACGTAAATCTATACCCAGTGATTAACCTCTTTTTTAAGGTTCAAGTTGCTGACTCAGCGGCACTTAAGTCAAGTACAGGTACACTTCGTCCCCTGTTTGTTTGTTAGCGTGTTACCCCCCGGGGGAGAGCAGGGGACCTGTGAAACAATTAATCTTGAGGGCAAGAGAAAGGAACGAAAAAGAAAAACAAGAAAGGGAAAAAAAAAGGGAAAAAAAAAGAAGATAAAGTAAAAAAAAGAAGAGAAAGTAAAAAAAGAAGAGAAAGTAAAAAAAAGAAGAGAAAGTAAAAAAAGAAGAGAAAGTAAAAAAAGAAGAGAAAGTAAAAAAAAGAAGAGAAAGAACAAGGAAAAGGAGAAGAATGAGGGAGAAAGATAGTGAAAAAAAAAAAAAAAAAAAAAAAAAAGAAGAGAAACGATCGAGAAAAATGGGTACTCTGTACTAAGCTAACAAACAAACAGGGAGGAAGTGTACTGGGAACGCTATCTAAAGATTAAACGTGGAGGTGTACCCCGCTCGGTTTTTCCCATTCCGTTTCCCATTCCGTTTCCCATTCCGTTTCCCAGTTCCGTCCCCCATCAACATCATGATGTCAGTCTTAAAAGATCGCTTCAATCGGGAGGAGATGGAGACAGGTTCGCCTTCCGAGAGACAAAAGACCTGTTCCTGCCCAAGCTAACTTAGATATTCTCAGCTCTGCATTGGCTGGACCAAGCTATCGAACAGTCCGAGATCCTCGCCGACGTGATTCCCATCCACATGGTATCATATGGCGGCTTCATCTCAGTCTGCCTCTTTGGTAACCGGGCATCGACCAAGGACATTGACGTGTTGCTCCCGCCCAACATCCGAGACTCACGTGTCTACCTAGACGAGTTGACCCGCTTGGCGAGAGGGGTCGCAGAGGAGCTCCGCTATGTGCAGGACTGGATCAACGACGACTTGAGGCTTTTCGTTCCCATCGAGCAGAGGCAGAGGCTTTTGGAGGACACCATTGAGCAGGGGACGGTTGTCTTTGAGGGCGATAGCCTGGTGATTTGGGCGGGGTTGTGGGAGTTCGGCCTAGAGTCCAAGCTCCACCGGCTTCACCACAGTCAAGGCCAATCCCCATCGGCACAGGCGAGGTTCAGGAACGACGTATCAGACGCGGTTGACCTGGTGCATCGTATCAGGGGAAACTCGGTCCACCCCTTGGACAAGTCTTGGGTCAAAGGGCTCAGGCGGTTCGGTCCCAACCCCTCCTTTGATGATGCAATCGATAAAGTCGCCCAGGCGTACATAACAAGGTACGGCATACAGGGCATAGTCGAGCTGGTGTGGGATGAAGCAAAGGGAAAGTACATGTATCAGAATTTGGCAGGCGAATGGGTATTGTACGAATGAAGGGGCCAAGGCAGGAAGGAGGTGCCTAGGTACTATGGAGGTAAGTTTGTGTTGGGTGTCAAACAAGCAAGTGTCTAGGAGCCCAAAGCGACTTCGTACTGGCAACCAACGCCCAGCCGCCAGTTTTTCCGCCGCGTAGCTACACGGTCCTCAGCGACCCGGTGTCGACAAAAATGTTACGCTTCCAGAAGGGGCACAAGTCGCCGGAATAACTGAGCACGTTGTCTTTACCCCTGGCCTTCCACTCGGGGTCGACCGGGTGGAGTTCAAAAAATGTAGGCAGCCGCGGGACCGACGCAGCCCAGGCGGGCCCCTTGAAGACGGCCTTGTAGACGGGCGGGCGGGCCAGGGACGGCTCGACGTGGTTGCGGTCGCGCCGGAAGCCGTGCATATAGCGCCAATTGAAGGCGTCTGCCAGAGCGTCTGCCGTCGAAGCGAGCACGGCGAGCTGCCGCTCGCCTTCCTCACCGGGGGCCAGCTCTCCGAACTCACGCGGGTCGGGCAGCATCTCGGGAGTCCAGGCCGGGTCGTTGCGGTACCAAAAATACTCGGTCTCGTACCCGACGTGCTCGTGGTGGTCGGCGCAAAGGCCTTCATATAGACGGAAGAAGGAGCGCGGCGCCGTGTCGCGCCAGCGCCAGAGGGGGAGTAGGCGTTCGGCGAGGAGGGCGGTATGGTGTGTTGGAAAGTACTGCCGAGGCGGATAGGCCATGATTTCGCTGGGGGGCGGCGGCAGGTGGCATGGGTGATACCACGGCAGCCGGAAAAGGAGGCGCGCGAGATGCAGGCAAGCACGCACGGCGGGGAAGGATTCGTGGTATCCTTCCGCGTGGACCACGCGCAGCACGCGCAGCGATAGGCGCAGCATGAGAGGCGTGAAGGACTGGCGCAAACGGCTGCGCAGCCTCATGAGTTTACGCCTCTGCTTGGGAGGGAGCCACGAAATGGCTCGTTCGAAGAGGCCCATCGCGTCCAAATGCTATGCGAAGTTGTGAAGTTGACGTCGAGATATGTCGATTTGGGTTCCCAGTTGGATGTGACGAGGCGAGGTCCGGTCTAAATGGGTGTTGGCTTGGCGCCCAGAAACGGGCCACTTTCGAAAACGGCCAAAGAGGGAAGCCAGAAAACGGATTCAACTATACTGGGCCACCACAGGCATGCGCGTACCGCGGACCTACTGTATTCTATATATTTAATAGCCTAGTATACCGCCATTGCAAGGATACGGGACACATTATAGACAATTCGGTGGGTAAAACAGGGTATAATGGGCAACACCTTCTGGCCTCCGTCGCCGGCACCGTTTATAGTCGTTACGGAGTGCGAGAATCTGGCGGAGCACCTGTCCTGGAATTGAGTGGAGACCCGCCAACTTAGCCCAAACTGGGGCCGAGTTCCCTCCATCCCCGCCATCGGACTCTTCCCCTTGCAGTGGGCTGAACCCCTGCTCGAGGCCGTCAGGAACACGATGAGCGCCCCTCGTATTGCCCAATAAGGTCGAGGGTGGGTTCCTGTTTCTATCAGTTCCAGACACTTTCGCAGAGACAGCTGGCCTTGATTTCCTTTCAGATATTTTACTTGGCTGAACGGAGTACGGAGTACGAAAGAGAAGGCAGCTGCATTTATCTCAGGTCCCCATTTGAAACAGTCTCACCGAATCCATCGCCCAACAACACCAACCCAACCAAGCCCCTTCTCGCCAGTCGACACCGCCAGTTCCCGTCGCCCGCCGACACCACAACCGCCCTCGCAATGGCCGAACAAAAAGACCTCTTTTCTTCCGAATACCTCTCGCCCGAGGTGCAGGCGGCGCTGCCCCAAGGCTACAAACTGCGGGCGCTTCGGCGGGCCGACTACGACGCTGGCTTCCTCGACTGTCTGCGCGTGCTGACGTCGGTCGGGGACATCTCCAAGGAGAGGTTCGAGGAGCGCTTCGACTGGGTCTCGAAGCAGGACGGCACCTATTTCATCATTGTCATCGAGGACACCAATGCCAGCCCGCCGAGGGTTGTTGGGACCGGCGGTCTGTTGGTGGAGCGCAAGTTGTAAGAATGCCCATGGCCACATCCCGCGGGAGGACGAAACTAACACGCCGATCCCACAGCATCCACAACCTCGGGGCCGTCGGGCACATCGAGGACATCGCCGTCGACAAGGACCAGCAGGGAAAGAAGCTGGGCCTCCGCCTCATCCAGGCCCTCGACTTTATCGCGAAGCAGACAGGCTGCTACAAGACCATCCTCGACTGCAGCGAGCACAACGAGGGCTTCTACGTCAAGTGCGGCTTCAGGAGGGCCGGCCTGGAGATGGCCCACTACCACGAGGGCCCCAAGAGTAACAACGCCCAATAGTCGTCCGCTTGCACGGCAGAGCTGACTGCTTTATTTGGCCTGGGTCAGGTACCGAAAATGCCAACCTTTAACGGGCCGGTCCCGGGGCACGGGTCGTTGCAGCCGAGGGGCATGGTTACCTTTTGGGGAAGGCCGGTAGAATGGCGATACGGTGGCATGGGCAAGTCGCTGCTTGGCGCAGATAGACATGGAGTTTATAGGGTCAATGGTTTCAGCGACGGGATAGAGGGAGGCGTTGGAATGCGGGGATCAGAGTTAGATACAAGGTTCACTTTTAGATGGTCACGATCCGCTCGCCTGCCTTCGCCTGCCCTTCGCCAGACTGACGCTACCTATATGCGCGAAACCGACTAGTACCTCAAGAACACAGCTTCAGTTCAGCACTAGATGTCGGAAAATCAACCCTGTCAGCCTTGCGCCAGCCTTAGTACCAACTACCCCGGATTGTGCTAACCCGATTCCCTAGCAGGATGGTGAGATGACAACCCCGCTTGATGCGCGCTTGATCGTAGCCCCGGCCCGACCCCTGACAGCGGCCCGATTGTCCGGCCCTGACATGTGATTCTCTGAGGGGTGCACATCAAACAAGTCTCTCATCGCTGCAGTGGTTCGCCGACGTCTTCGGAGAGGTGCCCCGAAAGATGCACGGTCATCGGAGTTCTTCGATGTTACACTGCATATTCTGCGCAATAGCCCCGAGTGAATGGTGGCAACAATTGCACGCTTGCAGGCATCGGAGGGCCCTGCATCGTACTTGTGGCACGGTACACTCAGCTGACCGGAAATGGCAGGTTCAGAGCTGCCTCGATCCATCGATCCACGACTCGGAGTTTGGGGGGCTGATCTCGGATCCCTTACCCACCTCCTGGATCTGGCCATGGCCTGGGCACACATGCCACCCACTGCTCACATATACACTCGCTGCTCCGCCGTCTGGTCTCGTGTCAACCCGTCTTACACCTCACACCTCAGTTTACCTTGTGCATACCTACCTAGACCATATATCTATCCCATCCCCTTACACACCAGCCCTTTATAACTGCCATCCGGACTACGGATATCCCCACGGACATACACACTCCCGTCCAATTACGCAGTCCCTGCACCGGACGTTTGAGCTGCACAACCCGCCCGGTCTCTCCTACCTCCCGGTCAAGTCTCATCCCCCCTCAGGCACAATGTCCGACGATCTCATCGCCACCGTCTCCAAGGTGCGCATTGCCATGATTCAATCGCAGTGAGTACAAACTTGTCTCTCTCTTCCACACGAAACCGGAAAAGAAAGAAAAACATAAAACGGCTTACACCCCGCCCTTTTCCTTCTTCTCTCATTAGAATCCGCGAGAAGCAAGGCTTCTTCGAACAACCCGTCCACCGCCGCCGCCGAAGCACAGTCACTGCTGTCACGTACGCTGGTACCACCAAGGACGGCCTGCCGGTGTTTGCGAAGTCGAAGGTTACGAGGGTGGTGTAAGGCAAGGGGTTGAATCTCCTCTGCTTCGAGTTTTGTTTTTGTCAACTTTGTCTTGTTGGGTCATTTCTCGCATCATGTCTCCCCACAGCATTCAGGTTGCCTCGGCTGGTGGAGAGGACGGCAAAGGGGGAGGTGGCAGGAATTGGATCATGGGCGCCGAGGCGTTTGAGGCGCGCATGCCGCATCATGAGGGGATTGAGGCGCTGTGGGAGACGAAGTGGAAGTTTCCGGTAAGTGTCTGTTGTTGTCGTTATGGGTTGGTGGACTGGTTTGGCGTTGTGGCAGTGGGATGTCCTGTATCAGCGTTTATTTTCTAGCAATGAATCATGAATGAACGAACCAAACTGTTGACCACTCCGAATTCCAGTGCTCCAAATCCGTCTACCCCTTCCACGACGGCGCCTATGAAGACTTTGCTCCCATCTTTGAGCACCTCATCAAGGTTTGCCTCCTTCCCCTACCCCTTTTCACCCTTCACCATTCCCTTGCACTCACAACCCTTTTCCTTTCCACCCTACCCAATCCCGTTCTCTTCTCCCATCACATTCCCAACACCCCTACTGACAAAGAAAAAAAAAACAGAATAACATCAACGACGCCACCCTCCCCTCATACACAACCTCCTTCCTCCCCACCGCACAAAACCTCACCTCCCTCGCCGACGCCGCTCTTTCGTCTAACCCTCCCAACCCTACCAAAGCCTCATCCTTGTACCTCCGCGCCTGCGCAGTCTACCGCATCGCTCGCTTCCCCTATATCACCAGCTACCCTGCCATCAACGACCCGGTCAAGTGGCAGGCGTGGGAGGAGCAGAAGAGGGTTTATTTGAAGGCTGGGAGGGGGTGGGATGTTCCGGTGGAGGAGGTGCTGGTGGAGTATACACACAGGAGGGAGGGGGAGGGGAAGGGGGTGCCTGTTTATGTGAGAGTTCCGGGCAGCACGGGTGTGAAGGATGGTGAGGGGGGGGAGAAGGGGAAGGTGCCGGTGGTGGTGTTGATGACGGGGTTGGATGGGTATCGGCCGGATAATACGGTGAGGTGTGAGGAGTTTTTGAGGAGAGGGTGGTGAGTTTTCCTTTTCCCGGTTTCCCCTTCCTTTTCAGGAAAAAAAAGGGGGAACCCGCGTTTGCTGTGGGAGGTGCTGCTAATAAGAAGCAGGGCCTCTGTCGTCGTCGAAATCCCCGGCACAGCCGACTGTCCCGCCGACAGCGCCGACCCGTCGTCGCCCGACCGGCTGTGGGCAAGCCTGTTGGAGTGGATGGCCAAGGACGGGCGGTTCGACATGAGGCGTGTCATGGCCTGGGGTCTGAGCAGCGGCGGGTACTATGCCGTTCGCATCGCGCACACGCACAAGGACCAGATTATCGGGAGTGTGGCGCAGGGGGCTGGATGTCATTACTTTTATGATGCCGAGTGGTTGGACAGGGCGGACGGGCATGAGTATCCGTTTTTGTGAGTCTTTGCCTGTGAGTTACGTTTGTGATTAAGCTGACGGAACAGACTTTCCCCGGCTTTGGCGATGAAGCATGGGTTTGACTCGGTCGGGGAGTACAAGGCCAAAGTGCAGAAGAAGTTTTCACTGCTCGAGACGGGCATTATTCAGAAGCCGTCAACGAGATTGCTGCTCATCAATGTGAGACCCCTTTTCTCATTTTTTTGCTTCTCATGGGTTTGAAGTGCTGACTATCCAGGGCACGCACGACGGCCTCATGCCCATCGAGGACTCGATGCTGCTGTTTGAGCACGGCACGCCTAAGGAGGCGCGCTTCTTCACGGGCGCGCTGCACATGGGCTATCCAATGGCCAACGCGTCGGTGTACCCCTGGATGGAGGAGGTTATGGCTTCAGTGAGGGACTAGCTGGAGTCTGTCTATGCATTCGGATGTTTGCTCTTCATTGTAGTCTTTTTTATAGTATGAGAGAATACTACTGGTAGTATGGAACGCCATGGTATCTGCTACTTCGTTGGGACAGTAGTTGCTCACCGGCCCATCCACCCGCCATCAACCACCAGAACATGGCCGCTCACGTATCCGCTGGCCCTGCTCGCGAGATAAACCGCCGTGCCCTTAAAGTCCTCGGCATTCCCCCACTAAAATCAAGTTAGCATATATCAACTCATAAAGCAGGACCAAACATACCCTCCCCGCCGGTATCCTCGCGCTAATGCTCGCCAACCTATCCGGGTCATTCAGCAGCGCCGTGTTCATCTCAGTCTCGATGTACCCCGGGGCGATCGCATTCACCGTGATGCCGCGCGCGGTCCACTCGTTGGCAAAGCTCTTTGTGAGCTGGCCGACGGCGCCCTTGGACGCCGCGTACGCCGGCACCGTCAGGCCGCCCTGGAAGGTTAGGAGGGACGCAAAGTTGATGATGGAACCCCTGCGTCCCGTCACGGGGGACGGCTCCAACCCGAGCATGTGCGCGCCGACGTCGCGGGAGATGGTGAAGACGCTGTTGAGGTTGACTTGGATGACCTGGGGGTGTTAGCGGGGACCGGATTGGAACTGGAGAAGAGGGGTGAGCTACCTGGTTAAAGTCGGAGTCGGGGAACTTCTCAGAGGGGTGTCTCTTCTGGATGCCGGCGCAGTTGACGAGGATGCGGATCTCATGGCCGTCGGCAAGGACCTTAGGGACCAGCTTGGCCACATCCTCGGCCGAGCTGAGGTCGGCCGTGTAGACGAGGGCCTTGCGGCCGAGAGCGCGGACGGCGTCCCGTGTCTCGGTGGCCGTCTCGTCTCGCTATCCAGTGTCAGAGTCACGGTTCATGTAAGCGAGGCTACGATCGAATTGGAACGGCTGCATACCTGGACCAGGAGGATGTCGGCTCCGGCTTCGGCGAGGGCAATGGCGACGGCCTTACCGATGCCTCGAGTGCCGCCCGTGACGAGGGCCGTGTGGCCTTCGAGGGAGAACATGTTGGCGATGCTGCTTGAAGCCATCTTTTCACAGTAACAGCTTTGTTTGGTGTCTTGAGAGAGAATGTTTATTCTGGAGACAAATTGGGGACTTTGTGGTTCGGGTGTAAGTGATCCCCAAATGTAATGGCGTAATGGGATGTAATTCAGCGGGTCAGCCATTGCCCAATCACTGCCGTATTGCGTAATGAAACCGCCTTCAGCCATCTCCATTAAAACCCCTGCGTATTGTAATTACCAAGTCCCGAATCGCGTACCGCGCTCCACCAAAATCCATCCTGGATCCGATGCGGGGCAGAGCGGGAAACAAACAGCCGAGACTCGTTCCTGCCACCACAGTTCTGTCCCGCAAAGGAAATTTGGAGCGCAACGCGGGGTTACCCCACCATTTTCTTTGCCTTCCCGCTCATGGATCAGCCTGGTCTTCAACTTTTTACATCCCACCTGACCAATGTTTAACCGGGCCCCTGGATCAATGCCGGGCTTATCCATGCCGGCGGGTTGGTGGAGGATAGTGGAGGTCCGGAATAGCTAGTCAGGGACTCCGTCGGGAAAGATAGCCCAGGTAATGCCCAAAGGAGCTTCATTTTGCCGCGTGTGCCTCTGACGTCCGATTCCTCTCCGGAGGATGGTATTTTCATCTTGACTCTGTCACCAAGTTCCATCTCGACTCCTTGTTTGACGGCCATCCTCCTCCTTCCTCCACATTTGTTTACCCCGTTACTCCCTTACTGTCGGACACAATGGCTTCTACCAAAGTAAATGCGTCAGTCCTCCATGGAACTCGGGACCTCCGGCTGGTAAGTTACCACTCGGTTCTTGATCAAGATTCATCCAAGCTCACTTACATTCCCTAGGAAGAGCGAGACCTCCCTGCCCTCGGCGCAGAAGACGTCCGCGTAGCAGTCAAGTCAACAGGCCTCTGCGGCTCGGACCTGCACTACTTCAACCACTTCCGCAACGGCGACATCCTGGTGCGGGAACCGCTCACTCTCGGCCATGAGTCCGCCGGCGTGGTCACGGCCGTAGGCTCCGGCGTTACTTCCCTCAAAGTCGGCGACCACGTCGCCCTCGAAGTCGGCCAGCCCTGCGAGCAGTGCGAGCTGTGCCGAACTGGCCGCTACAACATCTGCAAGGAGATGAAGTTTCGCAGCTCAGCCAAGGCATACCCCCATGCACAGGGCACCCTCCAGGAGCAGATCACACACCCGGCGAAGTGGACTCACAAGTATGTTTACACCCCAAACTTAGGTCAATACATTCTGTTGACATTGACAACCCCAGACTCCCCCCAACCGTCTCCCTCGAACTCGGCGCCCTCGTCGAGCCCCTCTCGGTCGCCCTCCACGCCTCCAAACGCGCCAACCTCACCCCCGGCTCCACCGTCCTCGTCTTTGGCGCCGGCACCGTCGGCCTGCTCTGCGCGGCCCTAACCAAGGCCGTGTCGGAGTGCAAGGTCGTGATTGCCGACATCCAGGCGGACCGGGTGCAGTTCGCCGTCGAGAACGGTTTTGCAGATGCCGCGGTGCTGGTGCCGATGAAGAGGCCTGATACGGTCGAGGCAAAGCTCGAGTTTGCGAAGGAGGTGGCCGAGGCGGTGAAGCAGGCAAGGTATGCGACGACGGATGAGTTGGTTGGGGAGGTGGCGGCGACGTATGAGTGCACGGGGGTGGAGGCGTGTTTGCAGGCTTCTATTTATGTGAGTTTTCTACCTTGGTGTGAAGCGGGCTGAGTTGTGCTGACACCGTGACAAGGCTACCGGCCCCGGCGGCCGCATCATGCTTATCGGCATGGGCAACCCCATCCAGACGCTCCCCATCTCGGCGGCCGCCCTCCGGGAAGTTGATCTGGTAGGTGTCTTCCGCTACGCCGACACGTATCCTAAGGTGATTGAGCTGCTGGCGAGCCAGAACCCGCGGCTTCCCGACTTTACCAAGCTCGTCACGCAGCGATTTGAGGGACTGGAGAGCATTCCAAAGGCGTTTGACATGGCGGCGAGGGTGAAGGATGATGAGGGGAATCTGGTGCTCAAGGTCATGGTGAATATGTAGTCTGGGTTTAGATGTTATCGTATTTTAGATGGAAATTGTTGCAAAACCGAGGGGGTCTGGTGCTCAGGGTCATGGTGAATATGTAATCTGGACTATATGTCATGGCCGCATTAGATGGAAATCGTTGCAAAACCGAGGGAATCCGGTGCGAAATATCATGGCGAATATGTAATCTTAGTTTAGATGTCTTGGCAGCATTTAGATGGGAGCACCTGCAAAACAGAATAAGTCCCCAACTTTCATGAAACTCAGAAAATAAACCATCCAAACAGTGTCTAGGTATTCATCATGATCTACATACACCTTTACAGCCGACACCAACTAAGACTTATCCGGGAACCCAAAGTCGATGCCAAACGGCGGGTACACGAACCGCTGCAGCTTGCCCTCTGCAGTCAACCTGTTGGAGTAGTCGTCCAGCACCTTGATATCCTCGGCGTCCAGATCCACCAGGTTCAAGTTCTCGCGGATGCGCTCGGGTGTCACCGACTTGGCGAGGACGGTGGTGCCACGGGGGACTGTCACAAATGGTCAGCATTTTCTCTTCCTTCTGAATCAATTTCACCACGAGGGGGGAAAAGGACGTACTGTGATAACTCAACAACACCGCCGCGGGCTGAACGCCGTGCTTCTTCGCGACCTGCACGATGGGCTCGGCCGTGAAGAGCGGGCCGCCCGTGCTGCCGAGCGGGCTGTAGGCCATGATGTGGATGCCCTTTTCCTTGCACAGGTCGACAATCTCCTGCTGCGGCAGCGCCGGGTGGTTCTCGATCTGGTTGACGGCGGGGACGACGGTGGCGTGGGGGAGGAGCTCTTCGAGGTAGCGTTTGCTATACTGTTTCGGGGAGGCGTGTTAATTAATTAAGGTGAAAATAAGGGAGTGTAAAAGGGGACTTGCGTTGGACACGCCAATGGCTTTGGTCTTGCCCTTGGCCAGGACGGCCTCCATCTGCTTCCATGTGTCGACGTGGTTGTGGCTGCGGATGATGTCGCGCTCGCCGTTGGGGAGCTTGGGGAACTTGTCGTCGTTGCCTGGCGGGGTCAGTCAGTTTCAACTCCCCAAATACTCAATCAGTACAAAACTCACCCTCAGGGTTCATCAAAAGCGGCCAGTGCTACCAATTCATCAGCAACCACCCCACCAACCATTCTCTGGGTCACATAAAACTCACCACAAGCAACAAATCAACATAATCCAACCCCAACAACTTCAGACTCTTCTCCAGCGCCAACTCCACCCTGGTAGTGTACGTCGCCCACACCTTGGTCACGACAAAGACATCCTCGCGCTTGATGCCCGACGCGAACGCCTCGGCCAGCCCCTGACCGACCTCGTCCTCGTTGCCGTAGCAGTACGCGCAGTCAATCAGCTTGTAGCCGGCCTGCAGGGCCGTCGTGACGGCGGTCTTGACCTGGCCGGGGGGGGATTGCCATGTTCCTGTGAGGGCAATGGGTTAGTTTATGTGTGTAAGGAGGGGGCGAAGGTGGTGGGCGTACCCAGGCCGAGGGCAGGAATGTCCTGGCCGGTGTTGAGCTTGAAGGTCTTGTTCGCCATGGTGGTGGTGAGAAATCTGGTTGAGAGTGTGCAGGTGAGCGGGGTGGGTATTCGGTGGTGCGTAAGGAGGGCGCGTGTAAGTCGTCGGGTGGTCTGGAGAAGAAACAGCTTGGGCGACTGGTGAACTTGCTTATCACTTGTGATAAATAGGACTTTGTTGACGTTGAAAAAGTCAAGAGATCAAGAAATCCCAATTACAAATCAGAGTCTTGGGACGACGGAGAAACGGGGCAATTGGCAAAGGGATCGGTCGAAGCTCTGGCGGAGAGCGAGGAACTGCCAAGAAGGGGAGATGGCGAGCTTCTTGGTTCCATGTCTGCCCGTTTCAAGTGGGACTCGGCTAAATGGGGCACCATCAGGACACGGCGTCTAGCGCCGGTATTCGCGCTGCGGTTGTCCCTGCGATGGTTTGAGCTGGTGGATCAGAGATGACTACAAGTATCTCGTTGTCAAAGCTCGACCGCTGAACCCAATCAATCCTCCATGCCTCCATGAGGAACTGTTTCTTTCGCCGCCGATATCATACCCCTTTCCTCCTGCTCTCCCAGACGGACGACGTCGTCCGAGTTGCCAGTCGTTATGACCAACTCAAATGCCACTGCTTGGCTCATCGCGAAACATTGCCCCTCCTCCCCCGCGGGGTGCCATGGCGGGGTTGAACCCCAGCCAGGGGCGAGATCTCCATCATGCAAGTTTCTATGCCGTGATAGGTGGAAAATTGGTCCCGAGGTCGAAACTCTTTGACAAGCCAAGCTTTCAAGAAGCCCACCCCTGACTGTACGGATCTGTATTTTACCGCCATCAGTATTCGGTATCCGTACGAAACAGGCGATACGCGATACCAGACAGTTCTTGGTCAGCAAAAAGGACCTTGATGGCTGCATCTTTCTGTCGACAGAAACTCCAAACACCTCGCGACACCCAAATCCAAAAGATGACCAAGAAACCCGTCGTATTTCATATTCCAACAGCAACACGCCGTCTAGTCGATACACAAAACACACATACTCGCCGTCCAAATCTCGCAACACCAAACTGGCTCGAGAATGCTTTGCCGACTGATCAGTGAAAACTGTATTACCAAAGTCTACCACGCGACAGTCTACCACGACGCCCGCCAAGTAGTACGGTGAAAAAGGCTATACAAAGAAGAGAAAAGGGGCGCGCGGCCCAGCTACCCGGCGATCAACACCCAGAGCAGGAAAAATACCATCTGTTTTCACACGTCAGCGCCGTTCTTTCTCACAGATGAAGAAAAAAAAGGGGGGATGGCAGGGTTTAGGACGTACTAGTACACCAAACATCTTGGCTATGAGCCATCGGTTCCCGGACACGCTGGACCAGTACTTGAGCAGCTCTTTCTGCGCGCCCTCGACATTGTCCACGACGTCTTCTCTGTTGGAGGGTTAGCAGCCGTTATATGGGCAAGAATTAGACCGGACATACGTGTTTGCGTCGATTCGCTGGATCATCTCGGACTGTTCGCTGACCATGGCGGCAAGTTGCCCGAAGCTGCATTTCATTAGCTGTGATCTCATCGCGCGTCATTTGATCTCCTGGCTTACATTGACCCCAGCTCGTTGATGGTCGACTCGATGGCTTCGATCGCCTGCCCTCGTTGCTGGATGTATGTGTTTTGCCCCTCCTCCATCATCTGCAGCTGCAGTTGCTGGTCTCCCATCGGATTCAGCGAGATGAGGTCTGCCTCTGGAGACGGTGTTCCCCTATTCGGTGTGCCGTAGAGCGGAGATGCGGATGACGGTAGGGAGGCGTGGGCGTGCTGTCCCACCGTTGATACAAATGCCTCGGTTCTTGATCGCGAGGCCTGGATGTTCTTTGTCCTGATCTCCAACACGTCCTGCAAAGCGTCAGCACTTGCGTACCAAAACAACAGGCGCCTGCCCTACCTTGAAGTTTGCGCTGACATCCCCCAATTTCCCTTGCAGCAGTAGCAGGATGTTCTTGTTGTTCTCCCCTTCTTGATCTGGCTTCGGGTGTAGGCGCTTCGATAGCCCTTGCAGGTTCCGGATATCTTCGTTGAGGCGCGAAAGATCCTGCTTGATGATGAAGGTCAATTCATTCACCTCAACCGGGTTGTCGTCAAAGAGCGATCGCTTCTTGGCCACTGTGACCGGTCAGCACCCGCCATGGCGGCAAGGAGGGGCAAATAATTGCCTACATTGCGCCAACTTTTGCAGTTTTCCCATCGTAGCCGAAATTCCCCTGCCGATATCCGCGGCGTTTCGCGCAAACTCGGAGCGCCGCGGAGGCTCGCTCCCGTTCGCCACGCTCTTCTGGGCATCGCCGAGGAGTCTTTGGGAGCCGGGTTTGGCAGCCTGTTTCCGTTTGGCGGCCGTGACGATGTGTCGGAATTCCGACGTGCGGTCGTTGATGGCGACGGCAACGGCCATGGTGGCGGATTGCGGGGTGGATATCGTGAAGCGAGGCCGGCGGCTATCGATTGCGCGTCGGGGATGGCTCGTGCGAGGTTTGCGATGCGGTTCAGGGGACGAAGCTCCGCGTTGCCCCGGTCGGTTGAAGAGGAGTCGTGCAAAGATTAAAGGTCTATCTGTCGAAGCAAAATTCGCTGTTTTCGCTAATTGTTCGTTGAGATAAATGTCAGGGCTGCGCGCAAGGATGATTGGAAGATTTGAGATGCCGGCTTGTTCTTTGATTGAAGGAAACGTGGTGTTGTTTCGAGTTGCAAGCTGTGGCGCTTGGACCTGTTCGAGAACGGCTGTGGGTCTCCGCGTAGGCACAGTGTGATGATTCGGGAACTGTGCTTCTTTACTGTTGAATGACGTTGTCAAACTCGATTAATGTCAAGGGTTGAGATCAAAAGCCGTTTCATTGCATCTGCTCGGGGCTGGCGCTTGATGCAGGGAAGCAGCTGATGGCGCAAGACGGGTACGGGTACGTTGTTGCAGACTTTCCATGGTGGCAATAAACCATGCTCATCCTCGTAAGCCGGTACATGATCCGCGATTCGAGGTCACTTGGCGAGAAGGAAACATAGCACAGCCGCGATGCAGCTGCTTGGTGAATGTCATCAAATTGATGGGTTGGCTGTATTCGTACGAAGTACATGGATAGAGCAGGCGATGCGGGCGGAAACCATAGGAAAACTTCGTGTTGCAGTTACGAATGGCTTCCATGCGTTCGTTCGTCCAGGGGAGATGTCAGGGGTCCCCGCGGTTGCTTCGCGCCCACAGCAGCCGTGTCGCTGGTGCCATGCGGGGTTGTCGCTTCTAGAAATTATTGGCCCCCATATCGAGTACAAACTGCAAGCATCTCTTGGGCAGCATCGCCGAGACGGCAACCATCAAAATACTTCGTATGAATCGTCGTGTCCCTGAAGTCTGACCTCCCATGATCAAGAGTTGGCAAGTGCAGATCCTCAACGGGCGAAACCAACCCTGGACAAAATAACCAATTTCACACGCCGCGCCGATTTGGCTGAGCGCTCTTTTTTTGGACGCAGATCCTCTTGGCGTCGCGCCACGCCACCACGACCCTGATCCTTGCTTTCATCCTTCACCCTGTCTTCAAGCAAACAGCTTGTCGGGCTCTCGGCATTTCTGTGGATACTCGAGGTCGACAACATCTGTGCTTGTCGACTTCCCCTTTTTTTGACCGGCCTGGTACGCCGTTGAGCAAACCTTTTTGAAGACGAGCGCACCAACTCTCTAGTCACGGTGCCTCAGCTTGCCTGCCGCGCCTCTGTTAAAGCCGGCGTCCTCCTGCACTCCATCCGGCGTCGGGTGTTTTGCCGCACACGTGCCGAACCAACATCGACTGCATCATCATTGCCATCGCTCTGTCTGCGTATCGCCAGCACCTGTCTTTACGGCTCGACGTTTCCTCGGCACAACTTTACACAACCTTTATAATTCGAATGCGGCGATATTGAACATATTATCGCAATGGATGGTTCATATGGGAATGTCTTCCCCGCAAACAGGGGCATGTCAGTGACGTCCCCCTCAGCCGCCACCAGGCCACCATCTAACGGAGAACTCGTGCCACAATAGATCACCAAGCACAACACCTTCTAGTAACGACCGGTACAAAGTAAATGTCAGCCGGCAGAAAACGAGAAAATGGGCCAACTTCAAACCCCAAAATTACGACGGCGATGAATGGGGCGCCGACGAGTACGACGAACCCGACGACGAACCGGAGCTTCCCCCGCCGCCAAAGCCGATGGGTCCCCGCCATCCGGCAGCAAACTCCCAGACCGCGAGGCAGTTCCACCCCTCGGACCCGCCGTCTTTGCCGTCGCAGGCCCAACACTACTCGACTGCGGCATTACCTAGTAACCTGGAACGACGGGCGACCGCCCCCATTGGATCCCCAGACCAGAACGTGCGCGAAAGCCCTGCAGCCGGAAGTCCTATGGTAACGGATTCCAATGAAATTCCCGGAGTGAGCGACAATGCAAAACCGGCACTGGAAACGCGGTCGACATTCCCACAGGCCGCAGGACCCGATGCCTCGCAGGCCAAACCGCTCCCCTTTGTTCGCCCAGCCGATGTCTATCGACGAATGGAAGAGGAAAGGAGAAGAGAACAACGTCCGTCAGATTCCGAGATTCCGAGTTCGGACAACGCGCTGGGCTTGCAAGGAAGCACACAGAACCAGCATACGGGTGCGGCTCCTGCGGAAACCCCATACACGTTTCAAGGTGCGCCGCCTCCCGGTGGTCTAGCCACGGTTCCCGAAAGGAAGAGCGAGTACGAAATCGAGGGGCTGCTTGCGAGCTATGGATCCGAGGAGCACAATGCAGAACCAGCGACATCGCAAACCCAGATGGAGAATAACATTGCTGCATCGGCCGAGGACCGACGACGCTACTCCACAAGCCCTCAACTGCCCGATGTGAGCCGCATGTCAACCTTCGGCGTTGATCTTTTTTCGTCGTCGAGCTTCTTCCCTGGTACCAAGTCGCCCCAGTCACCCCTCGCAAGCAGCACGCAGCTTCCGGTCTCGAATGAGGGTGTGGCTGCTTCGGGTGAGTCTGCGGGAGCACCTAGCCAGTCGCCCATCACAGCAGCAGCCCAAAGTGCGGACTCGCCCAACGAGCGTGATCAGCCCAGCGGGCCACCGTTACACGAGGGCAGCTCGAGTGCAGTGCAGCCTGCAGCCGACACTTCTGAGCAGCAACAACCAACCGCGGAACAACCAGACGCCAAACCCGTCAGACCGTCTTTGCCAGGTGGCTGGGTAACCGAAACTATAACGCCGCCTTCCGAGACTTCTGCTTCTACCCCTCCCGTTTCTTCTCAGGAAGCAACCAACGAGGCTGCCAAATCCCCTGCTCCATCATCTGGAACCGGGGGCGACGCCCCAACCGACCAAGGAATGTCGTTGTCGGCACATCCAGCGTCACCGCGCCCACTCTCCATACTCCGAGCATCCAGTCCAGCTCAGAGTCCAAAACTCGAAATACCCTCCCAGCGGGCTGCTCCCGAGATCCAAACCACGGAGCCGAATAGCCCACTTCCAGCCAGCGCCGCTACCCAGCACTCTGACATTACGCCCACGGCACCGCTGAATCCTCGCCGGGATTCACGAGACTCAGGAGTCAACTCCCTCGCGCGACCCGTTTTGTCACCGCCGTCTATTGGGACTCGCTCGCCCGCAGACACGGCAAACAACTCACCGGTCAAAGAGAGCGATGTGTTGAGCGAAGAGATTATCAAGTCTCTTAGCCCAATGCAATCGTTTGCCACCCCCGCCGAAGTTCCTGAAACCGCTGACGATTCGACTGCCGCCTACCACGCGGCTGCCGATGCTCTGCGCGAGAGCAGCTATCTCGGAGATGTCTACGACGACTACTGGGGAGCAACAGAGGATAAACCAGAGCTCAGCCTGCCCGCGATTGATAAAATTGGCGAGCCAGAACCATCGGCACAGGCTGAGGCTCCCAAAGACGGCCCTGCTGCATCTTCGGGGGACGCCTCGAGCCCTCCGCCGGCTAACATTTCTGAAGTCCAGATGGGCGTCCCAAGCGGTGCTAAAGAGCACCGCAGGAACTTCTCATGGGAAGCCGGATTAGTAGCACCCGTTAATATCCCGCCTCTTGTAACGGAACTCCCTGCTGCGACGGGACTACCTGCTGCCACAGAACTCCCTGCTGCGACAGGACTGCCCGCCACGACAGAATTCCCATCTGAGCAGAAGGCTCTCGGCTCGGATGCCGCGAACCCGAGTATCTCAGTAGCCGAGCTCGCCGCGCCGGTCCCTGAGCCATTACAGCTATCCCCGAGCTCCAAAGGCGGCCGTTCGACTGCAGACCTCCACGCCGACCCTGGTCTCGAAGTGAAGCAAGCAGCAGAACTACTCTCCCCTGGGCTGGATTCCCCGTCACCCGCCTCTGCCTTGTCGGAAGGCGCCGCCAAACGGCTATCCCTCGCCGACGAGAAGATGCTTCTCCAGGAATCCACAACCCCCGTCTCCGCTTCCCCACCTCTCGAACACCACCCCGCCCTGACGAGCGACGACCACCAGTTCCCCGAGGTCGTGGCCGCGGGCGGCGGCGCCGCGACTCCGCCAGCAAGAAAGGGGACTCCCGTCAACGTCATCAGCTTCAGCCGCATCATGGCCATGCCTTCCTCCACGGACCGCATCAAGAACTACAGCGAGGCACGGTACCAGATGGCGGAGATCGAGACCGGTCTCGGCGAGTGGCTCGAGGCGATGCTGGCCAAGCACCCCGAGCATGCGAGCGCCGGGTTCTCGTTTGCTGGGACTGCGGCGGCGGGTAGCAATGCCCATCAGGGCGCTGCTCATGGTCATGGGGGCATGGTGAGCCAGATTAACTTGCCGCATGGCAGCACCATCCATTTGCCGGCTACGATCCAGCATGGACTGAGCGGGCTGGGGCAGTCGGGGAATCAGATGGGGACGAAGAGTAAGGAGTTGTTGATGGCCGCGGGTAAGGCGGGTAAGGGGTTCGGGAAGGGGCTGTTGAGTAAGGGGAGGAATAAGTTGAGGGGGTCGGGGTTGTGATGGTGAGGTGTGGTTTTTGTTTTGTGTCGCTAGGTTTTGAGTGAGTGGCGGTGGCATTTGAGCGTTTGTTTAGGGATCATCTATGAATATGTGGGATATAATGGAGATAGTCTCAAGGCGGGTACATATGCATATATGGTGGTATTTCGGCTTTAGGTTTGCAGACGGTTCGGTCCGTCATGGCTTCTGTGAAGCCCGACGTCCGAGGGTTAGGGTCAGAATAAAGCCGCAAAGAGCTTGGTTTCGCTCCACGACCGGACCCACCAAGGATGCTCCCCTTTCCACGTAATTAGTTAACTTAGTTAACGATCCGGATACGCTCATATTACGAACCGCAGCCTCACTCATATACACCAGATACATGGAGTGGACTGCTCTGCAAGCGGCCAAAGAACCATGTCTGGAAGCTCGGGTTGAGTTGGTCTAGAGGTCAATGCGCCAGCCAAGCTTTGACCGCCGCCTGGTGCATCGCGTTGAGCTCCCGTACGCACGCGCACCTTCTCATAGCAAGACGTAGGACAGGCAGCAAATGGTAGGAACTCTCAACCTGCCCAACCTGCCCAATGTACCCAATCACACAACTATCAGCTAGGCCAAAACTCTCCCATCCATCATGGCAGGATACCTCAGCAACGTTTACTACTTCATAATCCGGTCTTTGTTCATACTGATCAAAGGCCTGCCTCCCCGGTCGACGATGTTGGAAACTCCCGACGAATGGCCACAATGGGTTGTCCCTTATGCCGGCTGGAACCTCGGTCATCAGTGGCTTGTGAGGAACTTCCAGCGCGACCCTAGGGCAACACGCGAGAATGTCAACGACATCCGCATTTCTCGCGTCTCACATTACAAGAGCAAGAAAGGCTGGCGACATGAGATGGTCGTCGTAACCCTCGTCCACAAAGCAGCCCCGGACCAGCCCCTCTTCTTCCAGTACGAACGTTCCTGGATGGACCCGGACAAGTCGCTCAAGGCATCCTCAGGATATTTGGACGAGGGGCCGATTCGAGAAGATCGACTTACCCCTTTGACCCCAAAGTTTGTGCAGGAAGTGTGCAAAAAACAGAAGATGCGACTTCTCAGGTCTGTTTCTCCCTTCTCCCCTTCCTCGTACCTAATTAAACCAAGAGCTAGAGAAATGACATTCCCGTCCCCTCAACCGACTATTCTCGATCTTGCGATTGTGCTATACGCCCACTCTACACTCGCGCCCGAGTACCGTCTCTTTGCGACCATGTGTTATTGGTACGCCGGTTCGACCTACGAACTCCTTAAGCATCTGTACAAAGGCGAGAACAAAGACCATACCGATGCTAGGAAGGCCGGCAAATTTGGGTTCGTGACGGGCTACGCAGCGATCCGGGAGAAACAGGACGCCCAGGATATGGGAGGTTTAGTAGACTCGGCAAAGAAGCAGCTCCAAGAGGACAAGCATAACCCCGTCCCGAAAGAGGACCTCGAGCAGGTTGCGAGAGCCGAGCTTGACAGGATCCCCAAGTGGGACACGCTTGTACAGCGGAGCCAGGAGGTGAAGAATGAGATGATGGCGGTGCTCGACCAGGTGAGTTGATCCCTCTACCCGACATACCTCCTCCTTACTTACTCACCACGGTATATAGCGCGAGGGCGAGGCCAGAAGGTTGGAAGAGGAACGCGCCCGGGGAGAGGCCAGGGACAGGGAGTTGGAGGAGGAGCGTGCTAAACGCGAGGCCATAGACAGGGAGTTGGAGGAGGAGCGTGCTAAACGTGAGGAGGAACGTGCCAAACTTGAGGCTAGGGACAGGAAGTTGGAGGCCATGCAGGAGGAGCTACAAAGACTGAGGGCGCAGTTGGGCGCATCTTAAGTCTTACACTTCCTCCCCTGTTTGTTTGTTAGCGTGGTACCTATTTTCTTTTTCTCTTTATTACTTTATTTCTCTCTTTTTTTTTTTTTTTCTTCTTTTTTCGCTTTTATTTCTTTTTCTCTTTTCTCTTTCTTTGTTTGTCGGTTTTCTTGTTTTCTTGTTTCTTTCTCTTTTCTCTTTCATTTCTCTCTTCCCTGATTCTCCGACTACCAGATTCATTGTCCGAAGGCGATTAGTGTCTAGGTCCCCGAAGGAGCTATCATCCACCCCGAGGTACCACACTAACAAACAAACAGTGGAGGAAGTGTATTCTTATTGTATTGTACTCCGATGCCCGCCTTCTTCAACATAGTGTTGGTCTTGCAGCTCCGGCCCTGAGTGGTCGTTGCCGACCTCTCTGGGCCAGTCCGGTGCTCAAGCCCACTATTTCGAGAGAGGGAAGGATAGGAATAAGTTGCGGGGGACAGATCTTGCATTGAAGTGACGTGTTGAATTTAGAAGCATCGGTGGTTTCCAATGGGCAGAATCAAGTTCTTCGTCACTACTTCTTGAATGTCCATGTCCCGGATGTTAACCTCGCGATCACTCCTCCCAACCGTCCCAACTTTCAACAAATCTCAAAACTTGAAAAGGCGTTCAGGGTTCACCAGTCGGAGCATGTCTCCGCTCAGCAGGGTCCTGCAGCAAGCAAGCCCACAAGCCCACTCGGGCCGGACCCGTTCCCGGAGGACCTGGCCTGGCCCCTCACTTGTTCCTGGCCAACCATGGACCAACACAACAGGGGAGCTATATTTGTGCATTTCGAGATTGCTTTCATCACCAACAGGGCAAGAGATGAACGGATGGCTCCACCGGCCCGCCAGAGAACAACACACCCAAGCTCCCCAACGGCGAAGCTTGGATGAGAGAGGGAAAGTGAGATCGCAAGCGGGTCCATCACGATTCGCGCTAAGGATCAGGCTGCCAATTCTCGCCAGCGCCAATTCAGCTTGCCGTTGCCCGTCAGCAGGAAGGAGCAAGGGGACCTGCAAGCTGAGGACCCTTGGCCAATCCCCATCACACCATGCCCCGTCCCGGAGCCGGGGTGTCGCCCAGCCATTCACCCTCCGTAATTTCCACGGGTGTCCCCAGAAAAGTTGGGACCGCCGCGTTCTCCCTTCCAGGTCGCCTGGCCGTCGATTATCTTCTCCGCAGACGCCTCCACAGTCCTTCCCGTCGCCAGCCTCGTCTACCCTTCAAATTGGTGGGACGAACGCCCTTTGGCGAGCATTCATTCCTTTAATCATCATCCGACCTGCCTCGGCCACCGACACAGGCGCCGGCTGCTGAGGGCTGATCTAATACGGCAATAACTTCTGTTCGGGGTTCTGTTTCAGCTGAGGCTGCGTCGCGATCACACATCTGCGATATCGTCGATGCGCGCACCGCGCTCGATGCGCAACCCCCATTTCGACAATTAACTGGCAGAACCGCCTTCTTACCATCTGAGGAAAGGAGAAGTCGCCAATTTGGACGCCGTCTTCGAATCCGCTGCGGCACAGAACGGTCCTCGCTGACTGGGCCACCGAGGCACACACCCAGAGTAGTATCGAGTAATCGCGCAACGTCGGCACAAGCCCAGCTCGACCCCGCGACTGCCGATAGACCGTACGACGGCTGAAACCCTCCCGACGGCGTCACCGACGACAGTGACAACAGAGTCTTAGTTTTGGTTCCACAGCCATCCCAGGTACCCCGGGATTCAAGAACGGTTGGGCCGTGCGACACGACCCTTATTGCTACGCGTCCCAAGGTCGGGTCGCGTACCACGTTGAGTCGATCCCAATGGCAGCGTACGCGCAGAATCCAAACTTCAAGCCACTGCCGCAGCAGCCAGGCAATTGGCCTCAGCAGCACCAGCAACAGCACCAGCAGTACGCGCAACACCAGCAGTACCAACAACACCAGCAGCACCAGCAGCAACATCCCGGTCCCGGTTCTCTGCAGCGCCCTCCCTCCTTCATCGGCTTGCCCCCCATTCGCCGCGATTCTACCTTTGGGTCTTCCCTTGGTCTGACCGCAGAGGAGTTCTTGCCCAACGACAAAGCTGAAGGAGCTTCCCGCCAGCAGCAGGCCAGCCCCCCACCTCAGAGCGCCCCATCTCAGTCCAACATGGCGGCGCCGCAGCTGGGTCAGTTCGTACCCTCTTCACAACCCGGCCAATATCCCCAGAACGTACAGAACGTCTACCGGCCGACCCAAAGCTCCCATGGCCAGGGGTCTTCGCAAGGCCAGACATGGCAGTTGCAGGACCAAAACTCTCGCCAGCCGCAGGGATTCCCCAATGCCGGCCCTGGACCCGGCTTTCAGCAGGCCTCTATGTCGGCGCAGGTGGCGACGCAGATGCCGCCGAGAGGATTTGCAGGTGCTGCCGGAAACGCCCCGCCCACGACGAATGGGCAAGCAAGCCAAATGCCACAAGGCCAGCACTTCCCTCCTGGAGGTGCGCGACCAGCAGTGTCTCCTCATATGCTACCTAACAACATGATGCAGAGGTTCCAGCCTCAAGGCGGCTGGAACTTGCAGGAGTCGCATCTGGCCGAACCTCTCCAGCCTACAAGCCGCCATCGCCACTCCCCTAGCAGTGCTTCCTCCCAACAGCAGTCCTATGGTTACGACAAGGAGTTGGGCATCCCGCCCACTCCCGCCTCTCCAGTACAGCGGCAAAAGGCCCCGCAAGCTCAGGCTCAGCAGACACAACAGACTCAGCAGCCTCAGCAGCCAGGGGCCCAACAGCAGTGGAACTTGCCCAGCCAAAGAGGCCCCCCGGCTACTCCTCAAGGCCAGCCCCTGCCAGCAAACCACCAGAGTACCCCCGCCAGTCAGCGCACTGAAGGGGACCCCTTGTCCCGGATACAGTCCCACGGAAGCGAAGCTGTGTCTACTGCCGATGATGCACGTGGCAAGCGCAACTCGGGCATTTTCGCGAGTATGCGGGGTCGGTTTGCGGGTGCCCCTTCGGAAGAACACCGTGAACCCGCAGGTGGTCCAAGGCCCCAAGGCCCCAATGGCGACACTGCTTCGGAGATGAGCATCTCAACGGAGGAGGCAGGCATGCAAGCGAGAAACCCAATGTTTGGGAGGGGCGTCGCACCCACCCCCGACAACCTGTCTTACAGCCAGAGCAAAGACAGCGTCGTTGCTCATGGGCCCAACACACCTCTTGGCGAGCGCATGCCGCCTCAGCAATCTCAGTTTGCGCCGCCGCCAAAGAAGCTGGCAAACTTTTTCGGCATTGGTGCGCACACGACACCTGTCCAGCCGGGTATGCAAACGCAAGTGCCGGCCGCCCAGCCGGGCGTGCCGAGGACGTCGACATCGACCAATACCACCGAGAATCGCCCTCCCCCGAGCATCGGCGGTCCCCCGAAGAAGCGCTTCTCGGCTCTCAAGGGCGTGTTTGGGCGGTCGAATGCTCCGCCTCAGAAGGCTAATGGGTCGACGTTTAATGTCAGGAAGCCCGTGCAGGGTCAGAATCAGGGACAGTTCCAGGGTCCGGCTCAGGGACAGTTCCAGGGCCCGGCTCAGGGGCAATTCCAGGGACAATTCAAGGGACCTCAAGGACAGTTCCCGGGACCCCAGGGCCAGTTTCAAGGACAGCCTCAGGGGCAATTCCAGGGACCTCAGGGGCAACTCCAGGGACAGGCTCAGGCCCAGGGGCAGCCTCAGGGTCCCACTCAGGGACAGCAAGGCCAACCTCAGGGTCAATTTCAGGGTCAACCTCAAGGTCAGCTCCAGGGACGTCCTCAGGGCCAGCCTCAGGGCCAACCTCAGGGTCCTTCTCAGTTCCAATCCCAGGGCCAACCTCAGAACGAACCTCGAGGCCAATCTCCGGGTCAGCTCCAGGGCCCACCTCAATTCCAATCCCAGGGCCAGCCGCAGAACCAAGCTCAAGAAGAGCCTCAGGGGCAACAACCTCAGGGACAGCCGCAGTTCCGGTCCCAGGGTCAATCTCAGAGTCAACCTCAGGAACAGCCTCAGGAACAGCCTCAAGAACACCAAGGACAGCTTCAGGGACGGCCTCAGTTCCAATCTCAGAACCAACAAGGACAGTCCCAGAGCCAGCCTCAGTTCCAATCTCAGAGCCAACCTCATGGACCGCCTCAGGGACATCCTCAGGGCCAGCCTCAGGGTCAACGTCAGCTCCAATCCCAGGCTGAACCTCTAGGTCAGTCTCAGGGCCCACTACAAGAACAGCTTCGGGGACAGCCTCAAGGGCAGCCGCAGAGTCAATTCCAGGGTCAACCTCCATTCCAATCCCAGGCTCAGCCTCAGGGCCAGCCTCAAGGCCAGCCTCAAGGACAACCCCAGGGACAGTTTCCCGGCCAAGCTCCGGGCCAAGCTGCTCCCGGTCGTTCTGGCCCACAGCTGAACTCGGCGAATGCCCCGCCGACCGGCCCTGGCCCGCAATCGAACCCGATGAACCCGAGGAATGCTCCGCCGATTGCTCCCGGCCCGCCGCCAGGCTCGAGAAACGGGCATCCTGGATATAACCCACCGCCGAGAACCAACACCAATCAAGAGCGCAAGGCGTCCGGTGGCATCTTGGGATTTTTGAGAGGACGGTCCGACTCCAGATCCCAGGAGACGCCGCAACACCCAGGAGGCCGGGCACAGCCTTCGACTTTCCCTCCCGGGCAGGGTCAATTCCAGGGGCAGTTCGGCTCGCAGATCCCTCCGGGTCCCGATGGACGACCACCCACAGCTGCTAGCCAACAGCTTCACCTAGCGCAGTTCCCATCCCAGGCGCAGCTCAGGCAGCCTGGAGGTCCCGGCTTGCTCCAGCAACAGGGTCAGATGGGAGGGCAGCGTCAAATGATGCCCATGCAGCAACAATCTGGGCCGCCCCAGGGTTACCAGCTGGGTGCTCAGATTGACGGGCAAAGACCGCCGATGCAAACACAGCCGACTCAGTCGTCGATCCAGTCCAGTCAGTCAGGGCAGCAACAGGGCCCGCCGACTGTATCCCAGCAGTCCCAGCATCAGCCGACGCCTCAGCAAGAACCGGTCAACCCGGCTGACCCTACTCCTGCCGCCTCGATTCTAGACTCCCCGGTATCCCAGCATTCTCAGCCCGCGACTCAGTTTGCACTGGAGCAATCCCGGCTCCTGGCTGCATCTCCACTCAGCCTGAGACAGCCCTTTGCCCTTCCGCAGTCCGGCTCGAATCAGACGCAGCCCCAGCAAGCTTTGGACACTCAAAGTATCACTGCGACTCCTCCGCCTCAGATGTTTGACCGGAAGCCTATCCAGCAGGATTCCGTCGGCGATCGGCCGACGCCGCATGATTCTGGGTTTAGTGGCGACCGCCATATTCAGAGACCGGTGTCCGTCTCATCTCACCCTTCGGCCCATCCTTCTGGTACGCCGGGTGAGGAAATGGAGCGGGCCAAAACCGGCGTAGCATCCCAACAACACGCTCTTGGTACTCCCCTCCATAATCCGGAGGGCAGGGTGCCCTCGCGTCAATCGGTCTTGGCCACATCCCCAGGTGAGGGAGCTATTCAGGGCTCCAGGTCTGATGAATTAGTGCCAGGGTCGGAGCCCGCACAGCGCCGGCCGAGCGAGCAATCTACTCAGCCCAGTGTTCGGCCCCCCGCTGGTCAGCTGGGGCAAATGCCTCCTTCGCAGGGAAGCCCAGCAGGTCAGCCCACTTGGATGACGGGTCAACCCGGCCGTCCTACCCATATTCGACAGCAGTCCGGGCCCGGCAATGCGCGCCTGAATGGCAACCCGATGAACCCGCAGCAGCCAAAGGAGAAAGAGCAAAGCACGATATCGAAATTGTTCAAGGGCAGCAAGGTCTCGGGTGGAGCAACGCCGACACAGAAGCCTGAAAAGGAAAAGGGCTCCAAGCCGTCGTTCATGGGCGCGTTCAAGCGGGGTCCCAAACCGACAGAGGCACACGCGCCGCCGCAGATCACTCATGGCCAGCCGAGCCAACGCCCTGCGGGAATGCAACAGTTCCCTTCGGGGCCGTTCCCCTCTGGATCTAAACCTCAGCAGCCGCAACAAGCACCGGGACCTAACCCCAGTATTATGCCTAACAGGACAAGCCCCCAGCAGGGCGGTGGCCCTGCTGCTCAACCGCCTCCACAGGCAGAGCCGCAGGCTAGACCCGGCGCACCTGTGAGCCAGCAAGCTCTAATCAACCAGCAGGGCCGGCCACAGCAGGCACTGCGTCAGGCCCCTCTCCGGGAGGAGCCCAAATACGATCAGGTTCCGATTCCCGCTGGGTACGGATATGTGCACGGCGAAGGACGTCTGGCTCCGGCCCCGGCTCCGCTCTGGGTCGGGCAATTGCCGAACGGAGCTGTGTATGGCCCTCCTGGATTCCCTCAGCCTCAGCAGCAATGGGTTCAACCCGGTGCTCCTGGTCAGCTGGCTACTCCCCCGCCAGGCAATAGAGCTCAATCGCCCGCGGTATCGCACCCTGCTTCGACTCCTCAGTCTCAAACGCCTGTACCGGCCCAGGCGCAGGTCCAGCCTCCACCCCCTATCGACACGAGCGCGCAAGAACGTGGCCAAGATGCGGCAGTCCAGCAGCCGGCACGCAAGCCTTCGCCTGAGGTCGCTCCCCAGGCGGCTCAACCGCCTCAGCCGGCGCAAGCACCTGCGATCGCCCGAGCACCTCAGGTCCCGCCAGTTGAACCCCAGTCGCCTTTCCCGACTCTCACATCCCAGGTGTTCCCACCCAGTGTGTCGCCCCCTGCGGAACAAGCGCAGCCGCGGCCGGAGATGCCTCGTTTTGTCACTGCCCCGAGTCAGCAGAGCACACCGCCGCCGCCCCCAGTCCAGCAGCCAGCTCCGGCACAGTCTCGCCCAGAGCCGGCTCGCTTTGTCGCCCCTCACAACCAGGAGAACAGCGGAACGCCGCCGCCCTCGTTCCAGCAGCGAGCTCCTCCACAGCCGCAAGGCCCGCCAAATACCCGAGGCGCGCGCCTGGGACAGCATAGCCGGATGTTGAGCGAGGATGGGATTGCGTCGCTTCCGTCGCAGCGTCCAAGGGGGTTCCAGCCCCTGGCCGGAGATGCTACTCCGCCTACGGCAACGCCGCCAAACGGGTCGCTCGTTCCGCAAGCCGAGACGAGCAGGACAGTCAGCCCTATGCCTTCTGTGCAAGAGAGTGTCCATGTCGGTCGGGACACGAGAGCCGTCAGCCCGGAACCGCATATCCAGAAGCCGCCGTCGCCTAATCATCTCGTCACGCCGACCCAGCGTGTTCCAGAAGACAACATCTACGACGCAACCCCGCGCCAGTCGCAGTTCCCTCCCCAGCAGCAGCCGCAGCATCACCAGCACCACCACCAGCAGCAGCAGCGCCATAGCAACACCATCGTCGTCAACGGCCCCATCGAGCCCAAGTCCGCCGGCACGTCGCTCGATGTGTCCCGTCCCAAGCCCACCGCAGAGCAGCTGCACATCACCCCGCCGCCCGTCCTCAACCACAATCTCCCCACCTCGGACCTGGACATGGACCTCGACCTCGACATCGACTCGGACATGGAATCCCCCGTCATCCAGTCCGCCACGCTCGCCACCGTCCAGCAGGCCAGCACGAGCCCAACCTCCGCCGCCGCCGCCGCTGCCGCACAAAACGGCGGCGCCGCGGCCAAGGACAGCGTTGCCATCTTTGAGCGGGCCAAGCGCAAGGCCGAGGAGCAGCGTGAGGCGGAGCGCCGTCTGGTGATGGAGGAGAAGATCCCCGTGTTTGACGAGCAGGATCTGATGGATGCGGCGGCACGGAAGAGGGAGGAGGAACGGCCGCATATGAGCGCCACGAGCTACCCGGGGCAGGAGTGGAATCCGTATGGGGATGGGGGCATCGAGGATTGGGAATGATTAGGCAACTAATTACTGGTTGAGTGGGTAGATGGGGTTTGTTTCTTTTTGTCTTGGGTGGTGAGGCTGTTTCTTTTTTGTTGGCCGGGGTCTTCTTTCGAGTGTTGTGCTGTGTTGTGCTGTCTGAGTTGGGATCCTCTTTTCTTTTGTTGTCTGGGTTGAAGTGTCAGGAGCGAGCGAGCCATACAGGTATCCTCTTGCCTCGATCTGTTTCCCTGTATCTTCAGGGTGGCGGATATTTCATCTTGATGTCCAGTTTGGTTTCTCTTATCCTTTCAACCTTTCTTGCTTACATATTTGTTTCCTATCTCCTTTACTAGTGTCTAGTCCCTTCTCTTTTCTGTTCTTGCTGTCTTTTTGTCCTGTCATTTTCCTGTGTTGGTCTAATCTACGAGTTTATTCTGTTGTGTTGGAGAGCGACATTGTTGAAGTCGCATAATCGCGCTACATACCCCTGAGCGAGCGAGCAAGCGTTAAAAGTACAAAAATGAAGGTTTTATTTAGTCGTTGTTGTTAGTAACAAGTCTTGTGGGAAGCAAAAGGTTCTGGTTTCTTTTGATCTCTCTCCTCAAGCTGTGTGGGAGGTGGATGTTCCTTGCTAAGATTGCTTAGTTCTAATATGTATTCGATGTTTGATGTTCATGAGATTGTTGTTGCTTGTGTCTAATGGGCAGTACTGCTCCTCTCTAAAGCAAGGCTACTGCGAAGATAGTTCATTGCGAAAATGGTTGATTGCGAAGATGGTTGCGAAGATAGATAGTTGCTGCATGGCGTCCCTCCGGTCTCTTGTGTCGTTACTCTGGCCGTCAGCCTCGTAGGGGGGTCAGAAAGGGGGTCTGCCCTCGCGCAAGCAGGTCTCTACGCTTTTACTCCCCCTTGTTTTATCACCTCGACAGACACGAGAGCAACACTCAGTTTCAAGGTCAATGTGTCCCGGACAGTTGTCTCTAGGCGGCGTTGTATTGAGTCCCATGCAAGTTCCCAAGTTCAGAACCGGTCTAACCCAGACAGACAACCAGACAGACAGCTGTATCCGTACTTCTTCCCCCTCATAATTAAAAGCATAAGACCGTCCTCGCAAAAGCGCAATCCAACCCCCATTCCATCCCATACCATGCCATCCTGTCCCATTCCGCTTCCAAAAGCCCCCATTAAAACAACCCCCCTTCCCTCCCTATACAGTTTGTTTCCAAAAGCACGCGCGTCTAACATGCCCAAGTTTACATTCCCCCAAAACGCCAGACTCAATGGATGATGGATGGATGGATGCCTTTTCCCCTTTCGACGAACGACTAAACTAAGCGAAAGAAAGGAAAAGAAAAGATCAGGACGAAAAAAAGACCAGGCCGGAACGCCGAATGTGCTTGCTTGGTTGCCTTTTGCTCGCTCGCTCCTCTTCGTCTAAAATGGACGGATGACCCCGTTTGCCCGTGCCTCGTCTCCTTGCGGGAGGAAAGAAGACAGCGGGATGATATTACTAATACAAATAAGTGTGTGTTGGTGCGGGGAGGGTATGTTCCTCGCGGTTAAATGCTGATGGTGACAGGTGCTCTCAGAGGGACCTGTGTAGATTCGCTGCTTTCGGCGGCGGATTTGATATCTGCTTGCTGTTCAACGGAACTCTCGACGGGTTTGGTATCCGGTTGATGTTCGGCGGGGCTCTCAACGGGTTCGGCATCCGGTTGCTGTTCGGCGAGGTTGTCGACGATCGGCGCCGAGTCTGTTTGCTCCTCGGGGGTGCTGTCGACGGTGGGCGCAGAGTCTTTTTGCTCCTCGGGAGCAGATGCCTCGGGAGTAGATGCCTCGGTGGTAGATGCCTCGGGAGCAGACGCCTCCGTGGCCACGACTCCTTCCATGACATCAACACTCGGCTGCTCGACTGTCTCGACTGTCTCGACAACTTCCTCTGAACGATCCGGTTCAGGTGTCTTGGGCGGCTCCAGCAGCTGTTTTGCGGGTTCCGGAACCCTAGGCGTCCCGTCGTGACTCGGCCTAGGGCTCTTCTCACCCCGGACGCTAGGGAAAACGCTCGAGTTCGACGGGTGGCGGCCATGACCAGTCGGCACGACGCCGCCACCGATGCGGCTCCAGAACATTTGCTCACGTAACCGAACGCTCTCCTCCCACGCAGCTTTCTCAGCGTCCTCATCATCGGCGCGCCAATGGCCGTCCTTGACAATGCGCAGAAAGCCAAGGAACTCGCACGTCGACCGGACCCGGGCAAGACAGTACTTGCAGAGCGGGTAGGCCTGGGCTGAGTCGGCCTCGCTGATGCGGAAGCGGTGAGTCCGCAGATACTCGCCGTCTTTCCTCGACTCACCACAGAGGGAGCACGGATACAGTTCGGGCTTGATGAGCCTGCCAAAGCGGCCCGTAGCCGAGGAGGGAGTCGGCTCAACGACCAGCGATCCGTCGGCCATGGCTGCCAGAACACTGCGGCGGGCAAGCCACGAGAGCCCCGGGGCCATGTCGAGGCGAAGCGTCGGCTCGATGTCCTCGGTGAGCACCCGCTTGTAGAACTTTGTCTCCTTCAACTGTGGGAGAACCGGTGTGGCCGTCGACGAGCTAGTGCTAATGGATGACGCTGGTGTGTTGGGCGTCTGGGGGGATGTCGCTGGGGGGCTTCCCGTCGTGGCGAGCGATGTGGTTGACCCATTGCCTGGCGAGATATGCGACGCAACCGAACCGAACCCGATACCGAGCGACGTCAGGCCGGAGCCCGAGGAGCCCGAAGCGACGCGGGGCCCGGAAACCCTCCTGGACGTTTGTAGGAGGTCCTTGAAATCGCCGTATGCAGCCAGATCGGTCCGGAGGACGGGGTGCAAGAAATGGGTGAAACTGGTAGGATACGACGGAGACAGTGAGGCCGACAGGCTGTGCTGGTGGCCAACCGGGGGATCGGCCATGTCTCCAGCATCAGAGTCTCCGAAGCATGGAGACGATGGAACGGTCGGGGCTGGCTGTTCCTCCTGTTCCGCAGTCATCTGCTCCATGACGTGTTTCAGCTCGGCGAGCTGCTCTTGCTGGGATTTCAGTAGCCCCTCGGTATCGGCAAGCTGTGCCCGGAGCTGGTCGTTTTTGCGATGCAAGAGCTCTTGCTCGGCGCGGGCTTCCTCCTTTGCCGAAATGACCATCTTGTTTGCTTCTTCGAAAAGGGCGGCCGTCAGGTTTTCCAGCTCTTGTTCGATCTTCTTCTTCTGTTGCTCCATGTCGGCACGCGCTCTCTTCTCCTCGGCGACTCGAGCCAGCAGCTTCGTCTTGTCGGCCTCTACCGTCTTCCGTCTGATCCACACGTCGCCTGCAAGCATTTCCCTCTGCTCCTCCACCTGGGCCTCGAGATGGCGTATCCTGTCCAGAGACTTTTCCAGCTCTAACCTGGCAGCCGACAGGTTGTCGTCGAGCGTAGTCTGGTGGTTGATGGCATTGATGAGCTTGGTGCTCAAGGTAGCAACCTCGTCGTCGAGGTCGGGGTGGTGCGGGGCGACCATGCTGCTACTATCTCCGTTTTCGGGGCTCATTGCCCTGCTTCTAGGATCGGGTATGGTGCTCATATCATCGTCGTCGAGCGAGGTCGAGAGGTAGGACCGTTTCGGCTGCGGGGTGGAAGGAAGGGAACGGGCGAGATCGGCCGGAATGGAGAGGTCTGTGGAGGAATTGGACCTCGTATGCGAGAGCGAGGGCTTTGGGGAAGCGGATCGCAGTATGCTAGACAGCGATCTGTGGTGGCCGAAATTCGGGCGGCCGTTCGTTGAGGGCTGGTGGGGTGACCAACCGGCGACCGTCACAAAGCTTTGCCACAGTTTGTTAGCGACAGCCATGTGACGCCTTCTGCGTTATGCACCAAGAGGAGGTGGGGGGCCACAACCGCCTAGGAGCGATTTCCGTCGGCCAGATCAAAGCCCGAGCGATGCGCGTCATGGTCCGGATGGAAGGGGCATGTGGTTGGAAGGAGGGTTGGGCACATACGGATAATCCATTTTGAAGGTTTGCGGCGGACCACACCAGAGGCTGGCGGGTCCTTGCGAGAACAACACAGGAGATCCCGGTTGGCACTTGTGACACGGTCTTTGACGGATTGTCCTCGGGTTGTTAAATCGAGTCGTTCGAGATGAATGCGTCGGCTGTCGGTCCGGGGATGTCGTACTCGTCGGTCGGGAAGCCGGGAAATAGGAGGCAGTAAATTCAATTATCCTCCCCAAGAAAAAAAAACCGAAAAGAAGAGAGGTGTAAGGAGGGATTAATTACTTTGTAAAAGAGATAGAATGGAAAGCGGGAATCCGGATGGCAAAGCAAGCACCGAAGGAAGAGGCGCTTCGCAAACTCGCCGAGGATACGAGGAGCGATGGCTCCTTGCGCGACCTGCAGTTGCAGTGAGTGATGGAGAGGACTCCGTCGTGGAAGGCGACAGGCTCGACTGGACCCGACTTTGGTTCCTTGGTTCCGGGCTGCGATAGGAAAAGCGCGCCAGATCGTGACCGGGGGTGGTGCAAGTTTTACTGGGTCCGTTTTGGTCTGGGCGGTTCTCGATAAGGTTCATTGGGCACTGCCAAGGGGCATTTTAGCCTTTTGCGTTTGCCGGACAGGGCCTGCGCAGACGTGCATCGTGCATCGCAGACTTTTCGTTTGATATTTTCTCGTTTGGTTCCTGTTCCTGGTTCGAGGCTGCCTTCAGCCGTCTTTCCCCCACCATTTCCATTGGCGCCCACGCTTATTCCGCATTGTTGGCTGGCGGCCAACGCATTTCAGTGGCACGGACAAACAGACCAATCGCCAATCGTCTTTTTTCACTGGCCCAATTCTCTCCACAGCGCTCAGCTTGGTGGCTCGAACTAACGTCATCGGTCCAACCTTTCTTGTTTCCCCAATTTCGTTGTATCTCTTCCATGTTCTTTCCCGGACTCGACCCGGACAGCACTTGGACTCGTAACTCGGAAAAATAGCCCCAACTAAACACGGAATGCAAAACTGATGAAACGGATGAGACCAATTCGGTCACAGCTTCAGGCTCGCTTACTACTCGAGCAGTCCACGTGCACCGGAGCCCAGTCGCTTCAATCAGCACCCTGCAGTAGGTTGCAACACCAAAGGACCCCCTCGTATTGGCCGGCTGGGCTCGTGCACTGGCCGGGCTCGATCTCTTAAAAATCCGTGGAAAATCTCCGCTGCTCTGGCGCCAAGGCGTCATGTCGACCCGGGATGCCGGAACTTTTCCGAGTTTGATGTTTGCAGATCCGGTGATCCAAAGCGCCAACGGAAGGGAAGACCCGCTCGGCCTGTGAGCGGCTGCATCTGTCACGACAGAGTTGGCTGTCCGGGCGGCTGCCCAGCGGCTGCTCCCGCGGCTGTTCCCACATGGTTGGGTTATCCTGGCTTCAAGTCTGTCAACAATTATATACGTTCTCACTTCGGACTCGGGGATATCAAGACGAACTCATACCCGGCCCTGGAGCCAAAGGCGTTGACGACTAGCCGAAACCAAGACATCCGTAAATTATCCCCGAGTGACAGCTCATCACCTGTCATCGGGTTCCATCAAGTTCCCGAGAGATGTTGCCATGATCCGTCGCCCAAGTCTGCGCTCTGCAAAGGAAAAATCAAACATCAATCAGCGGCCCATCGATGCCAAAGCCTGCCATGTTTCAAGGCGACACGAAAACAAGCCAAGCTGCTCATTCGCTGTTATGGCTGGCCGGTCAGACAAGATTCAGACACCAAGACACACAGTAGACGTTATGTAGCCGTCGCACAGCTGCATAGGCCAGGGGCCGAGAGCTGTTGGAAGATGTTATCCGAGTCGTGACATGTCAGGAGAGTGGTGGTATCTGAGTTAAAGTGCAGCTTCCGATTCGACTTCATTGTGGTTGGGGTAGATAGATGCTCAGGGGTATGTCCGCCTTTTATCATCTCGTCTACTTTCGACTCTCGAGCAAACAAGTGTAGGATACCAAGATACCGACACAGTCACACAGATGGACTGCGGCCAGGTCGAGGCCGAGGTCTGCATCTGTGTGACCCTGTCACAATTGTCACTCAAGGACAAACCCAGAGGACGGGAACAAGGGCCCCTCGGTAGCGGCCCATTTGTTTGAATACACTGCATGAGTTATTGTGATACGGCCTCAGACAAGACCAGGTATCACTGTCTATCCTCGTCTGCCATGAGGTGTCCGAAGTCCACGACAGAGTCACAAACTGGGGCAGTCAAGGATTTCAAAGCACACAGCCTACCGTAATGTGAACAACGGTACCCCAGGACGCCATCCGCTCGGCCTCGGCTGCCGCGGATGAGGACCCAACCCGACATTGCATGATGAAGAGAGCAAAACAATGTGAGACACGACCTCGAGTCTTTCGGTGACAGTCGACGGTTACTTCGACAACACTTTAAGGGGAAGCGTACCATGACCGCCGAGTAAAACAAAATAGGTGCGAAAGCAGCCGCATGCTGAGACGTCACGCCTCGAAGACCGAGCCAATGGTTACTAGAGAATGCTAGGTGTCGACAAAATCCCAAGTCCATGGCAGACTAACATCTTCACAGACAACCAAGTCCAGAGTTGATCAACGTCTCGCCGTAAACGTATCCTGCAGCCCGGCCAGACAGAGCATGTCGATCACACTAATACGCCGTCCACATAGAGCATTTTTCTAATCATCGCCGTGTCCGAGCACCCATCCATGAGGGAAGGCTCTTCCGGGGCGCATAGTTCGGGCCGGAGACTTGAACTTCCCGACAGATACATGGTAATAGCCGGACCTTTTTAGGCCACGTATGAAATGTGAACTCACTGAAGGAAGCAAAAACCGATGGTACAGGAGTGTGCAAAACAATCACTCGCTAGGTGTATCCCGTTTGATATTGCGGAGCTGAGTCCCGCGAGAAGCTGCCTGGGATAACAAACAGCGCCGGGGAAGAGGAGCCACCGTCCTGCCACGATCATCAATATCGTGCCTCGCCGATGATAAGCTGATCACTCTACAAGTCACCAACCTAAACGCTCTGGCATCCCCATCACAACCCCGAGCCGACCCCGTCACCTTGTCGGCCGACCCACATACACGGTCAAGACTCGGTCGTGGCTGGCGAAGGGACCAAACCGATTCAGCTCATGCATGGGACCACTTCCTGTTTCAACCTCTTGCGTCCACCATTCTACGTGGGCCACTCCTTGCGGAGGAGCGTGACGCGGTGCTCGTGCCAAGGGGCTGGCCGACGACAACCTGGGAGTCGGTCCGTCACTCCTCACATTAGCTCACTGTCCTGGGCAGCTACGCCAGATTCGATCCTTGACGGGCTGTGGGCGAGGAATATAAGACCCAAAATCCGGCTAAATTCTCTTGCCACTGACTGCCTGCTCTCGCCGTTCCTTGTTTCCACCTGTCCAGTCCTTCCCTTGCTGCCCTTACCACCCCAAACCACAGACCCAGAGACAAGTTCCACAATCCGCGACACAGTATCACCCACAGTCTCTTGCCCACCATGAATTACAACCTGCCATTTGACCTGAACGGGGTCCATCCCCGTCGACGCGCCACCCAAACACAACAGTCTCATTCCCTGGCCATGTCGTTGGCGGCGAGCCCGCCCAAACCACGCGGTTCAGCGGCGACCAGCCCCTCGCCATACGATCCCTGCCCTGTACGACCCCTTTTCCCAGGATTCCCACTTCCAAGCTAACGGTTCTCATAAAGCGCCCACCAGCACCCCAACCCCCTTACCCCGAACGCATCGGTGTAGCATTTTACTCCTCTGAATCCAACGTCCCCTTTCGCCCCCCGCAGCCGCCTCGGCTCCCCCCTCAAAGGGCCGGTCTCGCCAATGGCCCGGTCCCTATCCTCGAGGCGCTGCCCTCTCCTTTTGCTACCACAGCACCCGTGGCAAGCAAATACATAGGCCTATCCCCCAAATTTGAACCCAATTTCACACCCGGCACATTCGGCACCAAGCCCAACCTCACCCGGTACACCACTCCTTCGGAAACAACAACAAACGCCTTCACCCTCTGCTCACGCTGCTCTCCACCGGATCTCACAGCCCCTGTCGCAACCCCGATACCCATACCCAACTCCTATCCACGAGCCCACCTCGCCACAGCCCACCATGCGCTCAACTGTAAGCAGTAACCCCTATCCATTATGTATACTCCTTTTCCGCTTTATATTTCTGGCCGAGACAATAGCCCCTTTCTCCCCAAGCCTCCCGAACCACAACCCTCCAACAACACGAATCCAATGCCAACCTAACTAACACCGTCACTCAGGCCCCTGCGCCGGCCTCTGCTCCACAACCTGCTCCTGCGGCTGTGCCTGCTTCGATAGCACCATCGGCACCACGGCGGCCACCACCACCAGGAGCACCAGAAGCAGCAGAAGCAGCAGCACCGTGACCGAGTTCGACCCCGACTCTGACTCTGATATCGGTTCTGACTCCGGCACCGGTCCACGAGTCAATAAGCTCAAGTCCAGCAGCAGGCCCCTAGCTCGGGGTTTACCATCGCCACCATCACTGCCACTACCACAGAGACAGACCCAAGCTCGAACTTACTCTCAACAAACTAGCGCTGGCAGCGGCAGCGGCGGCGGCAGTGGCAGGAACAGCCACACCCTCGCAGGCCTCGCCCTACGTATAGTTACCACCACCACCACCACCTCCTCCTCTTCCTCCACCAACGCCGCTACTACTAAAAAGAAAGGCACACCTCGCAATGATGATGCTAGTTACGCCAGTTATTCCAGCGGTGGCAGTGGTAGTCGGGTGTGGAAATGGCAGCAAGCCCGAACTGGCTCGTCGCCGCCCGTGTCCATGTTTGACTTTGAGTCTGACGAGTCTGACGGGTCTAGCCAGTCTGTCAATGGGGACGAAGACAAGGACGAGTTGGGTTGGGAATCAGATGCGTCTGTGTCGTCTCTGGAAGTGCAAGTGTAGGCTGGCAGACTCTGGCAGGCGTACGTTTGTGTCAGGGGGCTTTCTATTTTGCTCTGGAGTGCTAGTTGTTCTTGGTAATTTCTTTCTTTTTGTCTCGTGTTCTTAGCGGAGGAGGGAGGAAGCAAGCGTTATACGGTCAGGTTGGTTAAGGGGTGGAAGGATCGACTGAAATGAAAATTGGTGTATGCTTCTGGCTTGACTCAATGGCTGGACCATTGCTAGGCAGTGTCAGTAGAAATGGTGAATGGGTTTGTTGATGGAGTTGTCAAGTTTTCCGAGAGACAATAGTGTTGAAGTTCCCCACGAAGAGGTCGACTTCTCCCCAATCCTACTACGTTATTATATCAACACAATCCACAGATAGCAAACGAGCAATGAGCAGAGCAATTTTATTCGCATCTACAACACATGACCAAGGAAATCAAGGACGAAAGCGTCGTCCGACACGTAGTATGGAGTGTGCCCCTACAGGGACACGATCTCCCTCCGCAGCAAGACAAATGAGACCTAAAACACCTCAATCATCCTCCTTCCCAACAAGCCAGCCAAATGTTTTGCAACACCCAACCCCTTGACACCACCCAGTTCGCCTTGTTCGTTTCATCAGATACCCTTGAGAGATGGCAGGGTAAACGCCGAGAGGTGGTGGTACAGGAGATAAGACGTAGATAGCTTCCGACCCGTGATTATAATCCTACACCTAGTTCCACATCAAGATGCAGATCTGAAAGCGATTAGAGATCCTTCTTCTCCTCCTCATCCACCTTGACGGTGGCCTCGTTGCCCTCGCTGGCGGGCTTGGCGGCCTGGCCCTCGCGCTCCTTCTCGCCCTCGACGCTCTGCTTGGGCTCAGGAATCTCCTCGTCAGCGACCTTGGGCGTCTCGCGATCGACACCTGCAGGGATGTGTTAGCGAATCGAAAGCAACATGAAAAGTGGGACTGCAGACAAAACGTACCCTCAACGTCCGGGTGCGGCGGGGCAACGGGGGGCTCCGCGGGCTTCTCCTGCTCCTGCGGCGCCTGGACGCCAGGAGGCAGGAGGACCTCGTTACCCTCGGCGTCAACAACGCGAGTCCTCGTCTCGTATCGTGTCTTGAACTCGACCTTGCCCTCGAGGGCCTTGACCTGCTCCTCGTTCAAGAGGTTGCCGTCCTGGTCGCGGTACTCGACGCGCTCCTCGGTGTGGAGAAGGCGCTTGTTGGACGGCAGAGCGTCAGCGGAGACCTGAGGCTTTCCTTCCTCAGCCTTCTTCTGTTGCTGGTCATTGACGATGGGAATTTGGCCTTGCACTCCACCCGCAACTGGTGGCTCTGCCGGGGGCTGTTTCTGAGCATCCACGGATTTCTGAGGAGTCTGCGCGGCCGCCGGAGTGGAAGGCAGGGTGCTGTATGCGTCATACTGTACGTAGAGCGTTAGTTCCTACTCAGGTACTTCTGCGCGCTTATTGCTGTATCTCTATAATCATAATCGTAACACATGGCTCATCCCAATACATTGCCCTCCTAGACATCAAGCGTCTCCCAGCATTCGCTGCTATCCCCTCTGGGGGAACTTTCTTTCGGGGATCGTGTTAGGGAGACCACTTACGCTGTCCAGGAAAGTATTGCAGTCCCAGTCCCAAGTCTTGAAAAGCTTGACGCGCTTGCACTCGGCCTTGGTCCAGGTATTTCCATACGCAAGGGGAGCAAATAGTGCGAAAACGGCCATCGACAAAACCAGGAAACCGATGGCGCCAGCCCTGCCGATGATGGGCTTGTTCTTCAGGCCGACGACCGAAATGCGCGCCGTCACAAAGTCGTAGATTTGGCAGAAGGCGATGATGGAGAAGTACAGAGCCGGGAAATAGTGGTGCAGGAATAGCTGACGCTGCATGAGGTAGAAGGGGAAGTAGTGCAGAGCCCAGCCGAGGACTGAGGTGCCGATCTCGTAGTCGAACCGCTTGAAGACGGGGCTCGAGTAGTCGTTGTAGCTGCGCTGCCATCGGAGAATGGCGAGGCCCTTGAACAAGACGTAGATGACAACAGCCGCCGTTGCGCTCCACCAGATGATGGGGTTGCCGATCAGATAGATCTGGCGGTGGTCCTTGCCCCAGAAGTTGATGCCGCGGCGGAGAATAGGCCAGGAAGGCGGGCGAGAGTCCCAGGCGTGCGACTCGACGAGGCCGGCGTTCGTCTTCCACATGACCTTCTGGAGCTCCCAGAACTTACCCAGAAAGCCGGGATTGGCATAGTTGACCTTCTCGGCATCCGGGCCGAGCTGGGGGTGCGCGTTGGACTCGATATACCAGAGACTGTTGGGAAGGGTACCGCCGCGGGCACAGGTAACTTCTTGTTGCTCCGAAGCCCAGTCTGGGAGCTTGACCTTGTGGGAGAAGAGGACACAGCCCGTCATGACGTGGACGAGCCTGAACTTGGTGTCGATGGTACGGAGACGTTCCTGGGCGACGCCGGACTTGGACTTCTTCTTGACGATCTCGACGCGGAAGAAGTCGTTGGCATCTCCGTCAAAACCCTCGTAGCCGTAGGCAGAGACTTCGTTTTGCCAATCGGCCTCGGTGACGGGAGGGCGCACATCGTGGGAGTGGAGGCGGCGGTGGGTGGGCTTGTGGTAGAGGCGAAGGACGGCACCGTTCTTGATGTAGGGGATCTCGGGGAGGTTGTTCCACGCGTCGGTGCCATTGATCGGCTGGCCGTGGATGTCAAGCGGCTGGGTCTGGTTCTCAAGAAGCCACAGGTTGTTTTCGTCCTTGTGAGGGTAGAGCGTAATCTGTTGCTGCTTGGATCCCGTCGGATACATGAGAGGGTGCGAGTGAAGATAACCGCCCTGCGTATTGACGTGCCTGATCGAGACCTGACTGCCCATCAGGACGTCGGCAGGGACGTCCTGCATACCCTTGGAGTTCAGAGTGGACTGGAACTCGGAGCTCATGAAGCCGTCGCCGTCGCCGGGGTTGGCTAGGCAGAGGAAGTGGATACCGAACATGGCCATGTAGAAAGTCAGGGGGATGATGATCAGGCAGAAGACGCGAGCCATGAAGTGCTTCGTAAAGATACGCTGTTCATCCATTAGTCGATAATCAAGCTGCCAGGCAACTGGAGACATACCACTGTGACGTTCTTGTAGTCGCCGAGCAGAACCCAGAGCTGGACCAGGGTCAAGGACCCAACCCAAGCGATGGTGAACAGGCCAACCCACTTGATGCTGACAGTCATTCCCAAGCCAAGGCCAGTCATGACAAGCCAGAACCACCAGCTCAGGCCGAAAGCCCGCGAGGGGCCGAGCTCATGCTGGTTGCTGAAGGAGGTGAATGCAAGGGCGGTGAAAGCGGTTGTGATCATCAGGGGGGAGTCCAGCAAGATCAGGCGCGCTTGCGTAAGGAGTCCATTCTCTGAGAAAGAGTTAGTAGAAAACCCAAGACACCCTCCAGACCGGTGAACAAACCAAAGATGATCAGCCCAGCGCCCATGAGAGCGGTGGAGGTGCGGCAACCGGCAGCCTTGAGGGTCAAGAACATGGTGGGAGCCAGGAGAATGCCGCAGATGGCCGGGAACATGCGCATGGCCACATATGGGACGCCCGGCTCGAGATAGTCCTTGCCGATTTCCTTGAAGTCGAACTTGCCGTCGAAGCCGGCGAGCCAGCCGAAGAGGGTGATCAGGAGCTTAGCGAGCGGGGGGTGCACGTCCATGAAGAACCGGCCTTTGATGTACTTGGAAGCGAAGCCACCGAAGCTGTTAAAAACCGTGGTTAGCCTGTGCATACGACAACTGAGGAGCTCGGTGGGACGTACTGGACCTCGTCAAAGACGACGCTGGTGGGCTGGTAGATGCGGAACAGGCGCACGGCGGCGGCCAGCACCGTGATCGCGACCACGAGCTGGTAGTCGGATCCTGGCAGCAGGAAGACATCATTGTCCTCGACACCCTCGGACGAGTAATCATCCTTGCGCTTCGTAGCCTTCGACTTGGGCTTGGGGTTCGGATTGGAAGCGGGCGGTGGGGGAGATGCCCGCGCGACTGTCGGCTTCGCACTGGCCGACCTAGCCATGATGGGGCGGTTCCGGAGAGTATATTGAAACAGGTGTGGTCAATTGAAGGTTGTTTTGCTTTCCGGTCGTTTGAGATGGGCGGTTCAGGGAGCGCGCCGGAGGGCGATCAATGGATCATAAAACGTGGAATTAACGAGAGTCGAGAAGGGCAAAATCCATTACAAGGCTATCATCGAAGTTGAAGAAACAAAATAAAAAGGCCAATCGACAACTGCAGAGGAAGGGGCAGCTGGAGTCGAAAAAAAGCGGACAAGAAGAGGCCGAGAAAGGGGTTGCAGTCAAGATCGCGCTGACGACTTGGGTTGCATCTCGTAAATTGATGGAAGCTGAAGTGGCCTCAACCCCTGTCGCTGCAGTCTAAAATCGGCTGGTGGATGCCTTGGGGTGGTGGGCCCACGATTGGTCGTTCCTGGGACCGAAGCCCAGAGCTGGGCTCAGTTTGAAATTTTGCACGTGCAGCGTATTGTAACTTACCACGTACATGATCTCGAACCGCACAGGTTTACCATGACCAGGTCTCGAGTATTTTATGAAGAGTAATTTTGCACATAATGGAACAGTGAAAATAAAGAGAAACCAATTGAACGACAATTTCCGGATACTCGATCAGGCCATGTCAGCATCTTCGATATGTGTACAGTGTAACCGTATCGATAGTCAATACAGAAATCAATGACGTGAGCAGGGGTCTCTGGCACGGACCAATCCAGCCTCAAACGGGCAAGGACTTCGAGCCGACACGGTTCTTCGGTTCTTGCCGCGCCCACCTGCGGTCCACGACGACATCGAAAAACCAAAAACGACAGAACCATCGCACAACAGACCCGCCATGGCTGTTGCGACAAATGGCGACCCTGCGGCTGCAGCTGCGGCTGCGCTCGAAAACATCAAGCCGCCGCCCGGCGTCATTATCCCGCCTCCGGGCGAGATTCGCGAGGCCATCGAGAAAACAGCAGGCTACGTGATGCGCGGCGGCGCCGGTCTCGAGCAGCGTATCCGCGACAACCACGGCAAGAACCCGAAGTTTAGCTTCTTGATGACGAGCGCCGACCCCTACAACGCGTACTACGAATGGCGCAAGCAAGAGATTCAGTCCGGGCGGGGCACGGCGCTCTCTGCTGGTCGCGTCGGCGAGGTGGCCGCCGCTCCGGTACCAGAGAAGCCTGCGGGGCCGCCCAAGCCGCCCGATTTCCAGTTTTCAGCCCGTATGCCTCGAATGAGCCAGAAAGACTTGGAGATTGTGCGACTAACTGCCTTGTTCGTCGCAAAGAACGGGCGCCCCTTCATGACACAGCTTGCCCAGCGTGAGGCAAGCAACCCCCAATTCCAGTTCCTGATACCCAACCACACCTTCCACAACTTTTTCCAAAGCATGGTCGACCAGTACTCCATCCTCCTGCGGGAGAGCGGCGTCAATGGCGAGGGGAGCAAGGCACAACAAGAGCGCATCGAACAGCTCCGCCTAAACGTCATCGACAAGTATAAGGTCCTCACGCGCGCGAAGCAGCGGGCGGCGTACGCAAAGTGGCAGGAGGCTGAGAAGGCGAAGCAGGAGGAGGAGGAAGAGAAGAAGAAGGTCGAGTTTGCCCGCATCGACTGGAACGACTTTGTTGTGGTCGAGACCATCGTCTTTACCGAGGCCGACGACCAGGCCAACCTGCCGCCTCCGACGACGCTCAACGACCTCCAGTACGCCTCGCTAGAAGAGAGGAACAAGGTGTCGATCAACTCGGCTCTCCGCATCGAGGAAGCCTTCCCATTTGAGGACACGAGCTACAATGCCTACCCTCCCCAGACATACGGCGCGCAAGCACCAGCTGCCCAGCCTGCCCCTGCGGCCCCTACCTACCAAACTCCGGCGCCTGCACCCCAAGCATACGGCGCCGCCGCGCCGGTGGCCGAACGCCCCAGATTTGCCGAGGAGGAGATCGGGCCACAGAGGATACAGGAGAGGGAGCAAGAACGGTTGCGCATGCAGCAGGCGCAGGCGGAAGCTCGGGGCGGCGCAGCACCCATGAAGATCAAGGAGAACTATGTCCCCAGGGCGGCGCAGCGGGCAGCCAGCAAGTTTGGCACGCAGACGGCCATGTGCCCGAACTGCAAGCAACAGATTGCGCTCAATGAGATGGACGAGCATATGAGGAGTGAGTCTCCCCTTTTTCTATCGTTGTCCGACTATGCTAACACATCGCAGTCGAACTGCTCGACCCGCGTTGGAAGGAGCAAAAGGCCAAGGCCGACGCCAGGTTCGCCACGACCAACCTGTCGACGGCAGACGTGGCCAACAACCTCAAGCGTTTGGCCAGCCAGCGGAGCGACGTGTTTGACACCACCACCGGCCAGCCCATCTCGGAAGAGGAGGCCGCCCGGAGGAAGAAGGTTGCGTTGCATGCCTTTGACGGAAACCCGGAAGGCAAGAGCCAAGCGCACATCAACCAGCTGCAGACGTTCAACCTTGACGAGCAGATTCGGGCTATTCACCAGAAGTTTGCCGACAAGAAGTGAGCTTCTGTTCGTTTGAAAATTTAGCCTACCCGACATACAACCCCCCGCGTCGGGCCGAGAGAAGGGGGTTGTGCAATAGCACAGAGAATTGGGACTGCCTCCGAGAAGGCCGGCGTTGGAATACGGAGTATATTTGGTTGTCTTTAGCCAAAAGGTGAGAATGCTGCCTTGCCGACTATCTTTGAGGCTCATACCAACTGGCACCACAGCGGTTCTTGTAGGGACAAGGATGCTTGCGCAAGAATGGAATTCCGCGACAGGGCGGAAATTGATACCTGTATGGAGTATGTATGGTAGTGTCTGGGAATACACGAGCTTCGTGGCGGTAGCAATGCCATTAATCGAGTTGTGTGGAGTGTGCTCTCATCGTATATTCCATTTCCTTCCATGGTCTTGTTCCAAATCACATCACGAGCCACCCCGGTCGATGTGGTCATTGCTTCCCCGCTGTGATCTGCGATGCGAACTTACCCCACCTCCACACCTTGAGTGGTTACACCAAGAGCTTGGCTTGGCTCTTAGAACATCCCCGCGACAGCTCGTATCGCCGTCGAGGTCCTTTTGGCGCAACTCAAAATAGCTCTTTCGCACTTACCTGCCAGCACTTCCCACCACCCACGGTGCACATTGCGCAGCACGCACATCGGCGCACCGAGAACCATCCCGTAACGACACGAGGGGTGGTCGACTTGCCTAGGTTTCCTTTCATCCCGCCAACCATCAACACCGTCACCATGTCCTCCCAAGGCGACGACACAACCATCGCCGCAGCGGCGCCCCAGCAACAACAGCCGCAGTCGCCGCAACCAACCTCCCCCACCTCCCCGACCTCCCCCTCCGCCGCCGCAACCGCCGCCGCCGCCGCCCGCCTGCACCGGCCCATGCTCTCCTCCCTCCCGGACACGCGCCACCAATCCTTCGACGAGATCTACGGGCCCCCCGAAAACTTCCTCGAGATCGAAGTCCGCAACCCGCGCACGCACGGCATCGGCCGGCACATGTACACCGACTACGAGATCCTGTGCCGCACCAACATCCCCGCGTTCAAGCTGCGGCAGTCGTGCGTGCGGCGGCGGTACTCGGATTTTGAGTATTTTCGGGATATTTTGGAAAGAGAGAGCGCGAGGGTGACGATTCCGCCGTTGCCCGGGAAGGTGTTTACGAATCGGTTCAGTGACGATGTGATTGAGGGCCGGAGGGCGGGGCTGGAGAAGTTTTTGAAGATTGTGGTTGGGCATCCGCTGCTGCAGACGGGGAGTAAGGTGTTGGCGGCTTTTGTGCAGGGTGAGTGCTGCCTGTGTGAACGGTGAGGAGAGGAGATGGGAAAAGAAGCTGACGCGAGATATATAACTACAGACCCGAACTGGGACCGCAACGCATGGTGACCGTGGTTGCCATGTCTAGACAGCGAGACAACTCGAAGCGCGGCGCCTCCTCGTGGCGGCTGGTCAAAGCTGAGGTTGTTTACTCGGAACAGGGACGACGCAGACCGGGATGCTCCTACCGGGGGACATGCACGCAGACCGAGAAAGTTGCGGAAACGGCCGCCCCCGGGATTGGTTGGAGGCGCACAAGCTGGGGGATGATTGGTGATGATGGCTAGCTACGGGTAGTTTGGCTTTGACGGAGCGAGCGGGACAGAATGGGATTATGATGTATGAGGGATGCAATGCTGGAGGTTGGGGATGGACCGGGTTGTTCACGAGCTAAGTTCCAGCGGAAAGAGGAGGTATATCAGTGTATATTCCAGCGTTCTGAGGGTCCAGCGGTTGCGGTTGAAGATGAATGTATGGGTGTATGCGGGAGGCAACTCCGTGGTGGAATGATGGTGGTTTCCTCTCTTTCTTTGGGATGTTGGCTTTCCGTTGATTTACCAATTTAGCACGATATCCAGTTTCTTTGCATCGCTTTATGTCTGGGGTGCTCTACCCCTTCCCTGACTGGAGTAAGACGGGCACAATGACTTAAGCTTCTTCATTTTTCAGTGTTTTATACCCGAGCTTAAGACTGAGGTGAATTGTCTCTTGCCGAGCCCATCCACAACTGCGCCAGAGAGGAGATCCATCCACCCCCAGCACCAGTACAAGCCCGCTCCCACCACTTCAGGACCTCACCACCTCGTACCTCCCACCCCATCCCGTCCATATTCCATCACATACACCGTATTGTACAGCTCATCCACATGATATACAATGCCATCAACCCCCTGGCCAGCCAAATCGTACACATCCATCCCCCTTAACCATGTGGAGGCAACCAAGTAGCCCCCGCAATGCTTGCCACCAACAACAACATAACGTAACGTAAACAACGTCTTTTGTCTGTCTTCTCGTCCGTCCCCCGCCGATCCCTCCCAACGCCAGCGCGAACCCGCGAATGCAAAAAATCAGAAAAGAAGCAAAAATGTACAGTAGGTAACCCAGCCCCGTCCAGCCCAGCCGATCCGCTCTATAATCCGATCCCTTTTTCTATAGGTAGAGGTACAGGATAGACAGACAGACGGGAGAGGAGGGTGTCTGCCGATGTCGACGGGTAGCAACAATAAGGGGGCTGTAGTCTTAGTCATCGACTTATACAGTCCCCCGGGGGGTTGGCGACGCCCTCGGCATGCATCGTTGCCCGCCCTAGATTAGTAAGTAGGTAGGTAAGGTAGTTTTTTACACGGTGATGTACAGTAGCAGCAGCCAGTAGCTCTCGGCGCAGGGCTTTTGCCAAAGTGTGATGCCAGTGGGTGCTTAGGCCCGCGTGTTGAGCAGCCTCAAGATGCCCTCGTACATGCCAAACATGATGGCGGCGCTGGGCACCGTGCGGAGCAGGTGCGGCGTCATGCCGCCGTACAGGCCGAGCATGCCCTCCTCCTTAAAGACCAGCTTGAAGCACTGCACGAGGCCCGTGTACTTGGGCCGGCCGTCGGCCATCGGGGCTTGGCGCAGGCGGGTGCGGGCGACCTGGTTAGAGTTGGTTAGTACTTGGTTTATTTGGATTGGGGGAGAGAAAGAAAAGGGGGATGGGGCATACCTCGTGGGGATAGGTCAGGACCGCCGCGACAAACTTTGAAAACCCGGCGGCGCCGACCTTGCCGGTCCAGTCGACCGTGTAATCCCACCAGTTCTTGGGTCTGCCGCTCAGCGCGACGCGCTCCTCCCTCCGCGCGAGCGACTGCTTGATGCGCTCGTACAGCATCCAGTGCATGGTGGACTCGGCCACGCCCAGGTAGCTGGCGCTCATGCCCTTGTAGAGGCCGCGGATGCCCTCGACGCGGAGCACCTGGCGGATGCAGTCGACGCTGTTCTTATACTGGCGCTTGGCGACGCCGCCGCTCTCCTTGGCCATGTTCTTGTCGAGCTGCAGGCGCGTCTTGACCATCCAGATCGGGTTGGTCGCCGTGCTGGTGATGACGCCGGCCAGTGTGCCCGCGCTAAGGTGCACCCAGGCGGAGTCGTCGCGGCCCTTGTTGAGGTACTCGGCGATGAGGCGCTTGCTGTTGCCGTAGGTGAAAAAGTTGATGGAGCGGGCGGGGATGACGCCCACCAGGTTCGGGCCGAGACCCTTGAAAAGCGCGCGGGGTCCCTCTTGGCGGTAGACGGCGCCGAGGATCGACACGGTCTCGTTGAAGTGGTATGCAGCCGTCCGGATCGGGTTCATCGAGGCTGTGTGGGCGGCTCTCGATGCCTTGATCTGGGCTTGGTAAAAGTCGGACTGGAGTCGCGTCTTGAGCACGTCCAGCGGCGCAGTGAGGGCTGCAGCCGTCATGCCGCCAATGCTAGGGACAATGTCAGCATGGCCGTCATCCTGACTTGTCCCATTCCCCCGGGACCTCTAGTGGTATCGCCAGCGGCATCCCGACGTACCCTCCTGCCACCATGTGCGCCCACGACTTTGCTACGGGGGCCGACTTGTCGCGGTTGACTATCGGGGCCCCCTGTTGTGACTCGGGGATCACATCACCAGTTTCGCGCGACTGGGTCAGCGGGGCGCGCTCGTGCAATTCGGGCTTCTGGTGGCCACCAGGCATCGACCTGGCGGCAGACATGGATGCCATGGTTGTTTCCTGTGTTTTGTCGGTCGGGAATCGAGAAGGAGGCGAATCCGTGTGGATGTAGAGGAGATATTAGTTCGCCAGGGTTTCGTCGAGGCTTATGAACCGAGAAATCCGTGTATTTTTGTTCGTGATGGGAGTGTCGACGGGATTCACGGGAACGGTCGATAACCAAGTCGCAAATCCAGAAGACCCGAATCGACAGTTATCGCGATAAGAGCGGCTGCCTCTGAACTTTTTTTCATCGTGATCCCAGCGCGTCCATTGGTTCGGGTCGGCCAATCTTCGGCAATGTTTGTGAACTGTACGTCATAGCGCCCAGCAGGGGTAAGTTCGCTTGGCACTGCACCTTGATGTCCTGTTTACTTGAAAAGGGGGTTCAGGGGCTAAAAGGGGTGACACCAAGACTCGGTCGTTGACCACCACAACAATATCAGTACACTACAATAGATCATTATTATGAAAACGAGGACATTTACTTTTACCATTTGGAGCCACAGATTGGGAGTTTTTGTTAATTTATGTCTATCCGTTGTCTGTCCATGTCCATGAGAGAAACCCATCATGCAAAGTCCAATCTAATTTGTGGTGCCGGCTCTCAATCCTCAATGTGCGTTCCTTTTTTGTCATTTTGTCTTTTGACCTTTTTTTTTTTTTGGTGCTGGAATGCGGCATGCAGAATGGCAGGTGGTGCACCGATCAGTCTCGGTGCTGGGCCGTTTGCAGGGAACACAGAGTGATCTTCCAGACAGCTGAAGAAGACACAGCCGTCTGTCGATTACTCGTGTCGTGTGCATATTAGGATGTCGTGGCGGCGACAAGACCCGAGCTGCCCTTGCGCTATGCCATGAAAGAAGTAGGAAATGAAAAGTGCCGTGGGAGTAGAAGAAGAACCGTGTTCGCTAAGGAATGAGAATGCCGTGTTCGTTGCTAGAGAAATACAAAGGAAGAGTGTGGTGCTTGCTGCACGCCAATATGCCAGCCTGATCTTAAGAACTCAGAAGTGAAGCTAAACCATGCAAGATGGGATCGCGGCTCCTAGGACTGATAATGCACAAGACTGGGTCCAAAAAGATAGGATCGCGGTGGCTGGCGCAAGCAAAAAAAGATCGCAATCTTATCAAATATAAGATCGCGATATGCCGCATGGTGAACGAGGATAGGTAGGATCGCGAAGAAGATTGGATCGCGGTGGGCCAGGAAGACAAAAAAAGAGGCGACCCATGATTATCACAACCACCCCCTCACAAACGAAGGTTCAGATCGTGATAAAACATGGGATCGCTCTGCCTTCCCGTGGCAAAAAGAGAAAAGAGAGCCAGTGGCCCCTTTTTTCTTCATTGTCTCACCACCTTACATCTTCGGAGGCAGACCCCGGCGCAGCGCGCGCTCCATAACCGCCAGCTCCCGACGCGCCAGCTCCCTCAGAGTGATTCCATCAAACTCCTTGCCCGTCGGCAGCCCCATCTCATACCACATGTAGCCAAAGTACAGCTGGGTACGGCTACCAGTAACCTGAATCTCGGTGCGCTCGTTGATCGGCTTGCGGTGGATGTACCGCGTGGTGTCCTCCCGAATGATGGCAATGTACCACTCGAGCACGTCCAGCGGAACACCCGGCTTGGGGCAGAGCGCGTAGAGGTGGGACCACATGTCGGCGAAGCGCGGCTGGTTGAACATGCGGGCGCGCTCGTCGTCGAGGTGGGCGACGACGGCGATGTTGTCCTTTTGCACGACCGAGAAGCCCGGGCAGAGCATGGCGGCCGTGGTGAGGCGCTTGAGCAGCTGCTCGTTGATGACGGTCTCGTGGGTGCGGGTCTCGCGCTGCAGGGCCTGGACGAGGAGGGTGATGAGCTTGGCCGTGGCGTTGTAGACGGCGTAGCGCTGGCGGACGGTGATGTGGTTGGACATGTACCAGGGGAGCTTCTTGATGGTGGAGATCATGCACTCGTACGGGCGCTGGGGGCATTCCTTGGAGTAAGGGGACTGTGGTTGATTGAGGGTTAACATCGAAGACATTTATCAAGCAACAGAATAAAAGGTCAGAAACTTACGCGCTGGGGAAGCTCAACGTGCTTGACCAGCATGGTCATCTCCTCCTCCGTGACGAAACCCTTGAAAGTCTTCCAGGGCTGGCCATCAATGGGCGCCTGGATGACAGGCTTCGAGCCATCCCAGACGACACCAGAAGCGAGCGGGAACAAGTCCTTCATGAGAGCCGACTGGCTAGACAGCTGTACCTCTACGGGACGGTCGCCCAGGCGCGCGTTGCGGCCTTTTTGGCCGTTGGCCTGGTGGCGCTCGACGGCGCGCATCGCATCGTGGAGTGTCACAAACTCGACGTAAGCGTCTTGCGTCTTGGAGCTGACGCGTTCCATGATGATGTGCACCGGCTCCTGGCTGTCGTTCAGGATCTTGGAGTTGCGACCGAGGAAGGCAATGATCTCAGCGCGCTTGGTTCCGAAGGGGATCTGGAAAATCAAGTCAGCTTGTGTCGTTACAGCGCAAACACGGCCAAATGAGGGTAAGTGACCTACGTTCTGGATCTTGATCACACCATGCGAAACAGGCGCAGCCTGGCTGCAGGCCTCGATGAAGGGAAAATTGTCCGAGTTGAGGGCAACATCTTGAGTAGGCAAACCAATCAGGCCATCGGTGAGGCGGTTCAGCTGCTCCGAGCGAAGAGCCCGAATCTCAGGAGGGACAGGGCCATAAGCCTCCGGGTTATGCAAGCGCATAAGCAGAGCCGTCTGGTTGTTATCCTCGGGAAGAACCGAGAGGGTAAGCGCCTGAGAGTTGATTGAGGTCGTCGTGCGCTGCTCAGGGGAGCTGTGCGCGGAGAAGGGATCGGAATCCGACGTCGTCGCCTGAGAAGAATTGTACTGCTTGTTGGCAGCGCCACCGCCGAGGTTGAACGGCGGGGGAGGCGGGAGAAAGACCGGAGCGTTGCCGGCGCGAGGCGCAAAGTTGCGCGGCTCAGTCTGGAATGAGTTAAAGAACGGCGCAAACGGAGTCGCGGTCTGGTACTTGGTGTTTCCGTTCTTCCTCTGCACATGCAATGGAGTGTTGGTATCGTTGATGTTCATGTGTGCGAAGTTTGTGCCGAGACCAGAGGGACCCTGAGCGGCGCCATAACCGCCAGGCTGCTGGGTGGCGTAGGAATCAGCAGTACTATTGTAGGTAGATCCATAAGAATATCCCTTAGGAGTAGCCTGCGGATACTGCATGTTGCCTCCAGCGAAGGACGAGCTAGGCGTGTTGCCGTGGGCGTTGAATCCCTGGTTCTGGCCATAATTCATACCACAGCTAGCGCTCTGCGGATAACCATTCGTCTGACGATGGGCATTCGTCTGGTGGTGAGCGTTGATTTGAGCGCCCGTCTGGTGAGCACTCATCCGGTGAGCACTCGCCTGGTGATGAGCATTCGTCTGGTACTGAGCATTCGGCTGTTTGTTGTTAGTCCCATGATTCAAGATAGGTCGTTATAGAGGCCTTACAGTCATGGTCATGCCAGCCTGGTTTTGGTTGGCGCGCATGTTGTACGGAGTGCCGGCTTGTGCGGTCGGCTCGTTCTGTCCATATGACTCGTTGGCCTTGTCATTGAGCTGGCAAGAAGGTTAGCTACCGGATCATTGGGAAGAGAGGACTGGACTCATACCAAGGCGTTGATCGAAGCATCGATGGTCGCTTCCATTGAAGCAGTCGTCGCCGAGCGGGCATCTCCCGACGAGTAGCCTGTGAACCGGCCCGCACCAATAGGCGCAATAGAGCCAGTGTTGCGACGGCTCGAAGCTGTAGGCTTGCTGCTCGGGGTCGATGAGGGATTGACGTTCTCAGCTCCACGGAGGGGGCCGCCACCACTGCTAGAGGGGGTGCCCGTCATGGTCGAAATGCGATTGCCTTCCGAGTCAAAGTCTCGCAGGTTCACGCCGCCGCCGCCGTTATCATCTTGATCCTCCGAATCGACGAAGGAAGCGAAGCGATTGTTCGCATAGTTGGCAGCGCGGTTCTTGCTCATGGCCGACGAGGGCTCAGCGACTGAATTTCCGCGCTTGCCGGGGGTCGCCATCTGGAAAGGCGAAGTATGAGACTCGTGTGAGAAGCCCAGTCCTAAAGAATTGAAGATTAGTCGAGTTCAATGCGTATGATGAAGCAAGAAGAGCAAGAAATTGGAGGTCGAACTGGAGAAACGGTACGGAGTACCGTTCGACATCGCGATCGATCAAAAGCAAGCGCTGGAATCGCAAATAAATGCGCAGTGAATGGAATATCTGACCTGATGATGAAAAGGAATTGATAGGTAGTAGTGATATAGGAAGAAGTGAACTGACCACAGAGATGGCGCTGCCTTGTTGTGCAAGTTTATGGATGGGAGAGCGCAGGAAAAGCGGCGAGGGAAGAGGATGGCGGATGGGTGGGAAATAGAAAAGAGGAAGAGGTTTGGGGAGCAGTGAGAGGATTGCTTAAATACTTGCAAAAAGCTGTGTGGTTGTTGTTGGGATGAGAGGAGGATATTGCCCTATTCTGTGATGTGGGAGTTGTGCGAGTCGCACGCGGTGGAGGGGCGGCGAGGGCTGTGAAGAAAAGAAGCTGGAAGGTAAGGCAAAGGTAGGGAAGACGAAGAGGCCGGAAAGCAGTGGCAGATTTGTTTACATACTGCAGAGAAGATGTGGTGGTATTGGCTTGAGAGGGAGGACTTACTGTTGTCAATAAGGGAAAGTGTGAGAAGACCTGGTAAGGGATAAGTTGCGGATAAATTGCAAGCAGGAAAGGGAAAATGTGAAAAAGCAGTGGCAGATTGTTCAAATAATACTGCGAAGAGGAGTGTGGCCGCTGTTGAGATGAGAGGAAAGACAGTCCCCCGCTGTGTGGGGGTTGTAAGTGGCGGCCGGAGTAGCGAGATGTAGGGGAAAAGTTGAAGGGCAGTGGCAGAAGAGGAGTGGACTTACTGCTGTGTGAACAGGTTTGTTCGCGGGGCGATGCTCCTGCCGGTACCGCGAACTGTGAGTTGAACGTAGAAATGGGGGAGGGGTTGGAGGAGAGTGGGAAGGTCTTGAGTATTGCAACGACGTGTGTTTGTAGTCGTGGGGATGAGTGAGGGGCTGAATAGTGCAAGGCGGTGGTGAATGGGGAGGGAAGTGTGAACAATAGGGTGAGTTTTAGCAAACCATGAGCAGGGGTCCTATTGTGCAGGACGATGGAGACGGGATGAAATGGAAAACAGGGAAAACACAGAGCGCAGCGGCGAATACATAGAGATCTAGCAATAAGGCCTATTGCTGACGGCAACCAAAGAAGATAGAGGCAAGATAACACTGTTTTATTAGGGGCTGATGACCTCGCAGAGAAGACGAAGTTGTCATTAAGACAAGAGAAAATGCTTATGACGGGAGATAAAGGTGGTCTCAGGGGTAGGAAAGGTTTGACTTGTGAGCTAATGTTCTGAGGCGTAACATATACTAGACAGTGTAAGAGGGTCTGAAAGTCACGTCTGGGTTTAAACCGTCAATAGCGAGAGAATGGTGGCGAAAGACGTAAGTTACAGGAAGCCTGTGGTTGTTAATGTTGGGATGTGATGAAGGAACAGGAGCTGTGTCAAGGGTTGCGGCTCGAAGTGGTAAGAAGTACAGAAAGGTAACAAGGAGGTTGAAAGTAATGAGAAAGAAAACATGCCAGCGCTGGTAATAGAGAAATCCATGACAGGTCTAAAGGTGAAGGGAGAGAGGGTAGCTAAACAGTAAAAACACGGGACCAGGACTCGACGCGTTTGTTTCCACTCTCCAGCTCTTCCCCATGGCAGTAGAGCTGATGCAGCCCGCTACCATCCGTGAGGACCAGATTGCCCAAGTATATCCGAATCAGATCGTCAGTCCTGTTGAGACCGATGTCAACTTAACCCGGTCCAAGGTGGATGTTCGGGTGAGGTCTCCCTTTGTTGGGACGCCAGGTTGCTTGAGAAAGCTGTTATGAAGAGGAGGCGATAAGCCGGAGCGAAAGCTAGTCGAATTGTCATTCGGAGCCTCGTGGGTAAAGGGCTTGCTGATGACCTCAGAGCAGCTTGAGAACGTTGGGAGCTAGCTGCTAAACATTCATCAGTTTTGGATTCGAATTTCGTTCGCCTAACAGTAGCATAATTGCCATGGTTTGCCTGAACATTATGATAATCGAGTGTCTCCAAGGAGCACGTGGAACATGTCGGAGTTAGTGTCAGGCGCGGTTCACAAAGTCGTAAAGAGGGACTTATTCGAGCTCATCAGAACGGACACACCAGGCCCTCCGGTGGCTAGGCCAAGCCATCGAGTGCAGCGGTGGAAGTTCCAAGCAGCTAGAGAGGAGCACAAATTGTATCAGGCGTTTGCAAAACGGTTGTTGTAACTCTGTAAGAAGATCAGGGAAGATGCTGTGTCAATGTCGTGTTGAGAACGCATGGTCGTCAGGAGCGCTAAGACCGATGAGCAGCGCCCTGGTTGCTAAAGTAGTTTTCTCATATCCAGGGCACTCCTGGTGGTTGACAGATACCTGAGAGCGGTTGCATCTACGCATACTGTCGCAAAGGTACGGCACGTTCGTGATAGGTGGGCAATGGCCCTTCTGTTTCTGCCAGAACTCCGAGCGCGATGCCTTGATGCCCAGGGAATTTCTGACGCTGTATGCATACATCGTGATTTCATTGCTTGTGAGATATTCTCCCCTCAGTCGAACTAACAACAGGTCAGCAGGAAAACAACAGTGCGCTTGGCAATGAGGGCAAGTCTTACCGGTGTCAAGAATGACTCTGCTACAAATCGCGCCCGCGCGTTCAACTGGTGTTGGGAAAGTCAGCATGCAACCTTACCCCTTCAGAAACAGAGGGGGGCATACAAATAACTTCATCTCCGAGATCTCCTTGTCCACCTCCTCCATAAACTGGATAATGAAATCGACCAGCTTGTGCTTCAGCATCTCCTCGGTATGAAAGTTCGTAATGAGGAAGGAGATATCGTATCCCTGGAAAATCCAATGTTAGTATTAGAAGACGGCAAGGAGCCACAGCGTGGTCGAACCTTGATGGGCTTCCTCCGGAGGATGAAGAAGGATTCGGCGCGCTGTGTCAAGAAGCGGGTGAACTTGTGAACCAGGATGTGTTCGATCTCGTCGGCCTGCTTGATCTTGATGCTTATCCGTATGCTGTTTATGGAGGGCTCGATCAAGACGCGCTCGTTCTCGTTGCGCGCAATGGTCAAGGGCGTCAGGAGCACTTCGGGCGACGTGCGGGCCTCGACCTCGGGGACATTGTGCCGTTCGGCCGTCTGGGATGCAAAGTTGGAGAGACAGAGGGCGGCCGTCAAGCTGCTGCGGACGGCCTGGAGGTAGGGGCGAAGCGATTGCGACTACGAGAGTAAGAGTTAGCTTGGTCTTGCTCGCTTCACCAGTTCACCAGGTCGGGCTTCGGGGGGGCCCTCGAAGTAGGTCCTAGTCGGCACCCGTCGGGTTGAACATCCACTGCTCCTAAAACCACACCAAAGCTTTCCAGTAGGACGCAATGACTTACCATGGTGTCTGTGCCGAAAGAGCGCCCTCGTGGTCTGCAATAGCCCAAGAATTTGGTTGTTGATGTCGGCGGTTGTTGTCGCCGCTTCGGTCGACGTATCCCTGGCAGTCAGCCTGGTGGCACCAGGGTGTGGTGGGGAGAAGCGGGGCGCTGTCAGGCCAAGCAGCGAGCTCCCCCAGGTTACGTAATCCCGAGAGCCTTGAACACCCCTGTGCTTTCTGCAGGCGACGCGGCTTGGCGCCTGCCTTCGTTACTGCTGCAACCCCGCGTCTTCTTTCCCCTTCTACAACATCCGCCACCTGGGACTCCGGCGCAAGGTGAATTTATTAGACAAATCCATCGTCAACCCAAAGATCTTTGGGTGACTCTCGGCGCCTTCCTTTTCCTATCTCTCCCTTTCATTGCCGTGCGATCCTCGGCTAGCTCAAGATGGCGACTGTTAATGGTACTTCCTTACGTTTTGCCTCCCTGCCTTTACCCCATCGTTGTCCGCTAACTCCTCCGCTACTCAGTGGTGATCAAGCACCAAGGCAAAAAATACGATGTCGAGGTCGACACCACTTCGACCGGCGAGGTGCTCAAGTACCAGCTCTTTAGCCTTACCGGCGTCGAGCCCGAGCGACAGAAGATCCTGGTCAAGGGTGGCCAACTTAAGGATGACGCCGACATGGGCAAACTGGGCCTGAAGCCCGGCCAGACTATCATGATGATGGGTACACCAGGCGAGGGCGGAGGCGCCATTGTGCGGCCGACCGAGAAGGTCAAATTTGTCGAGGACATGACGGAAGCCGAAGCAGCACAGCAAGCCGGAGCCACACCCGCCGGCCTGGTAAATCTCGGAAACACCTGCTACCTAAACTCGACTCTACAGGCACTGCGTTCCATCCCCGAACTCCAGGACGCCCTCGGAAAGCACAAGCATACATCCATGTCGGAGATCCCGCAACTGGATCTTACCAACCAACTCAAGGACCTCTTCAAGGACATGTCGGAGACACAGGGCGGCATGTCGCCATTCACCTTTTTGAACGCCCTCCGGATGGCTTTCCCCCAGTTTGGCGAGCGCTCAAGGAAAGGTCCCGGTTACGCACAGCAGGATGCCGAAGAGGCGTGGTCCCAGATTGTGTCGCAACTGCGCCAGAAGCTACGGATCCAAGGTGCTAGCGAGGGAGAGGCAGACAAGGCCGCTTCCTTTGTTGACAAGTACATGGCTGGCGAGTTCTCGAGCACTCTTCAATGCGATGACCCCGCGGCTCTCGAGGGCGGCGAGCAGCCAACGTCGGCCAGGGAACCTTTCCTCAAGCTCAACTGCCACATCGACAACCAGACGGCACATCTTAGGGACGGTCTCGTGAGCGGCCTGTCGGAGAAGATTGAGAAGCGGTCAGAGGCGCTGGGCAGAGACGTCATGTACACCAAGACGTCCAAGATTTCCCGGCTACCCAAATACCTCACAGTGCACTTCGTACGCTTCTTCTGGAAGCGCGATGTCCAGAAGAAGGCCAAGATCATGCGCAAGGTCACATTCCCGCACGAGTTGGACGCAGTCGAGTTCTGCACAGACGAGTTGAAGAAGGCGCTCGTCCCGGTTAGGGACAAGGTGCGCGAGGTGCGCAAGGACGAGGAGGACATTGATCGGGCTCGCAAGCGCCGCAAGAAGAACCCCCTGCTTGACGGCGAGGCTCCGGCCGAGAAGAAGGAAAGCAGCAAGAAGGACGACAAGAAGCCGGCCACGTCGGCCGACGGCGATGTCGAGATGACCGAGACCTACAAGACGGACGCCGAGTTCGAGGCGGAGAAGGACGCGGCGCTTCTCGCGGCCAAGAAGGAGCTGAACGCTTTGATCGACCCGACTCTCCGCAACGACGATGGTGCGAACCAGTCGGGTATCTATGAGCTCCGTGCTGTTGTTACCCACCAGGGTGCCAGCGCCGACAGCGGCCACTATACAGCGTATGTCAAGAAGACGGGTCCCAAGGACCCTGTCACGGGCAAGGTTGGCGAGGAGGACGGCAACTGGTGGTGGTTCAACGACGACAAGGTCACTGAGGTGACATCGGACAAGATTGATGCCCTGGCTGGTGGCGGCGAGTCGCACTCGGCGCTCATCCTCCTGTACAAGGCCATTCCCCTCCCGACTGCGGAAGGTATTATGGAATGATTTTGTTCGTGGTCCTTTGGTCATGGTTACAAGGCGGGATTGGAACTGTCGGCGGTTGGTAACAGGCGCAAGGGACATCAGGAGACATGCAGGTTATGAAAAGCGGCATTTTTAGACCGGACAATTTACGTAGACAAATGACACGGATGGAGAATCTGAGTGAAGAAAGTGACAGCATCTTAGTTTACAATACTCGTACATGACGTTGCTATCCCTAACTTCGGGGTTTGGTGATGATGCTCCTCCAATACGGGCAGCATCCTGGGTATATCCAACTATCAAGGAATCATGACTTCCCCAGATGCCCATTTATTCCTACACCCAAAATCGACAACACCCTACTCACTCAACCTCACCCACTCACTACCTCGGCCCCCGCCCTCGCTCCTCCTTCGCCTCCGACCCTTCAGCCTCGGCAGCCTCGGCAGCAGCAGCAGCGGTAGCCCTCATCCTAGCGCGCAGGTCTTCAAGCTTGTACTCAATTTCGCTCCTCTGGCGCATCAGCTCGGCCCGCTGGCCCTCGAGCAGCGCCACCTTTTCGTCGACGGTGGCTTCTAGAACTTTTTTCTTCTCCTGTTGTGAGATGTGAGTATTCGATTCGACCCCCTTCTACTTCTATCCCTATGGTAGTGGGAAAAGAGGAACTAAAAAAAAAAAAAAAAAAAGCGGTAAAAAAAAGACATACCTCCTTCCACTCCTGCTGCGTCTTCAGCCCCGCGCCGTAGATGGTGCCTGTGACGGTCACAGCTGTGAAGATACCGGTCCAGAGCATGAGCTTCCATTTTGGCTTTTGGGGGCCGGTTGCTGATGCTACTGTGGGGGCGGCCTTTGAGGCGGCTCTGGCGGCAGCGCGCGCGGCTGTTGGGAACATGACGGGTGGTGTTGAACTGGATTCAGTTCTGGTTTGATGAGAATTTGTCGCGAGAGAGATATCAAGTTCTCTTTGGTGGTCGGCTAACGGCTACAGCGCTCAATCCCAGTACTGTCGCCAGAGAATGTCACAGTCGGTTGCTCTTCTCGTCGGCGCTTTGGACCTTGGCTTGTCGGAGTAGCTTTTGGCAGTTGATGCACCCCCGTGCTTCCCCCCGGAAAATGCCCTCGCCGGGCTGCAGTCCTGTCGTGTCCGGGATGTCTTCCCTGTACTTGTCTCTGTCTGCCAAACTCCACTATTGTTGGCGTCCTTGCAGCTCTCGTCGTCGTCGCCGTCGTCGCCGGTCCCAGTCTCAAAAGCGCGTGGAGAAAATGCGCTGCTCGGCCGAAGATCTCGCGGCGCTTGACGTAACCGTTGCGGGCTGCGGCAGGGGTACGGCATTAGCTCGAACCCGGAGGCGGCGGCGGGCGAATCAGGACTGCCTGTCCGCCCCAGCCGCAAGCTCCGCATTTTGCTGCCGGGTGGGAACGTGTGTCAGCGGCCGTTCCCGTTTCTTGGTTCGTCCAGGGTTTCCGGGTAAAGACGAACGACAAGCGACGAAGCTGGAACCACAGATGTCGTGAGTAATCGCCTGAGGGGTAATTAATTATCGAGCTTCCGCTAGCTGTATTTTGTGAAAAAAGCCAACCATGTGCTTTCAAAACAATTCGGACCAAGCAAGGTGGCGGCGTTTTGCAATCCTGTGTTTCTGATTTCGTCGTTTGAGGCACCCTTTGGGTCTCGGTTGGGTGGTTCAGATCGACGGTTGGTTGAGCAAGATAAGCGACGTCTTTCGTCTCGCCCCTACCCTCTGTCCGTCATTTTGTCACTGGTGCATCTTCTCTTGACATCAAACTTCCTTGCAGAAGCCGACTACTACCGCGGCCCGATTCACGTCTCAGATACCTAGCGCGGCCCTTTTAGCAGCCCTCGGACCAGGCCCCGTGTTTCAACCATGTCCACTCCCCGCGTCTTCATCGTCCGCCACGGCGAGACCGAGTGGTCGCTCAACGGCCGCCACACCGGGTCGACCGACATCCCCCTGACCGCCAACGGCGAGAAGCGGGTGAGGGCGACGGGAAAGGCCCTAGTTGGCGATGACCGCCTGATTGTACCCAGGAAGTTGGTGCATATGTGAGTTCTAGTCCGCATCTCATGTGCCATGTCCACTCATGTGCACATGCAGCATCTACTACACAGTGCTAACCCCCCAACAGTTACGTCTCCCCCCGGCGGCGCGCCCAACGCACGCTGGAGCTGCTCAACCTGGAATGCACGCACCAACTGCCCTGGAAGCCCCACGGCGAGCCGGCCAAGGGCGGCCTGACGTGTGAGGCAACCGTCGAGGTGACCGAGGACATCCGCGAGTGGGATTATGGCGACTACGAGGGCATCACCTCGCCCGAGATCAGGGAGCTGCGCAAACAGCAGGGTCTGGGCACCGACTGGGATATCTGGCGGGATGGCTGTCCGGGGGGAGAGTACGTCAATCATGTTACCCCTTCTCAATCCCCCCCTCCCCTATCCCATACCACAACCCTAATCGCTAGGTAATTAACACCCCCCACAGAAGCCCAGCCGACATCACCGCGCGCCTCGACCGACTGATCCAGGAGATCCGCACCAAATGGCACGCGCCCGTCATGGATGACCCCCACGGCGCCGGCGCCAACTGCACTGGTGACGTGCTAATTGTCGCCCACGGCCACATTCTCCGGGCCTTTGCCCAGCGCTGGGCCAACCAATCCCTCCACGGCGGGCCGAGTTTCTTGCTCGAGGCTGGGGGAGTTGGGACTTTGAGGTGAGTCGTCACAATTATCTGCCCCTGTGTGTCCGTTTTGTTTTGTCGTGCTAAAAGTATGGGGGTGTAGCTATGAGCATCACAATATCAACGAGCCTGCGATTCTTCTTGGCGGGGCTTTCCTTGTAGATATCCCCGGTATGTAACCCCCAGAGGATGGTGTATAGCTTTCGGGAGAGGCGATCTATATCCTAGTCTGCATTTCACCCCTTGTTAAGGTTTTGCTGACTGTTTGCTCCAGAGGTCAAGGACGCGATCAACTAGGCGCGGGTTCTGGCTCACTTCCTGCGGCTTAAACTGTGATAGCGCAATTATGTTCCTTGACAATATTCCTCACCTTTGGATAAGAGTGCATCTAGATACATAAATAGATTTCTTTTTTATTTTTATTTTCCGTTCTTATTTCCCTTTTAGAGACCATACAGCCGGACATGCTTGCCATGTCATACAAATTGTGTCTCTCCTCTCATTACCTTGCCATTCCCAGCCGTTATTTCTTCCAAGTCTGACTGGGTGATGCGAGAGAACATAGCCAGGCCGAACAAGATGGAAAAGGGGTCGATCGACCAAAAGGGTTAGGGTTATACCAGGATTAGCAAGGATGCATCACGCTCCCCATGGAGGAGTCTGAATGTCTTGACTAGAATGAACTGTGCTTGTTATGTTATATATAAAGATCTCTTCCACTATATCAACTTCACAGCTAGCTGTCGCCATCCATGAACCCTCTTTGGGTGTGACTTCAAGCTGACCAAGCATGGTTCCATTGCAGGCAGGGGAGGAACAGCAACTGGTTCCAATAAGCAACAACGAAAACGTCACCGGCCAGCGCCATACTACTGTGTAAAGGCCAGTTGTAACCTTGGCTATATCCGTACTATTGACGTGACCGTGCCGGAGGATGTTGTCTGTACGACAGTGCCGCCAGCCCGGATTGGCCGGACTCGACATGCACGCAATGCAGTTCAACCCAACTAGAGGACGCGGTGGCTAGGCAACTTGCAACTTCTTTCACCAAAATACAATGTCGAAAGCGAGAGGATGCCGCAGCGTTTGTCCTGGTAGGTTACCGCCTATGCTGTTGAGTCAAGCTCTAGTTGTGGTTCTAATGATGAAGAGACTTGTGTCTTGTCGGTCAAGACTTCGAATTGCGAAGGTGAAAGGGTGCTGGGCGGTAGAAATCAAACCATGTTAGTGGTATAGTTCGTTGTCCACCCAGTGTAGACCACGGGAAATGAAGTTACCGTGGTGAAATGACTTGACCCCCAGCTCTGTCTCTCCTTCCGGGGTCCAGACGCCGCTATAGCTGTTCCCCAGTCAAGGCGAAGCCAGACAGACAAGAAACCACCCCGAGCTCTCAAACCCACGATATTGACGATTGAAATCCATTGGAGGCATCGTGATCCTAGACTCCACTCGCTGTTGTCCTTCCAACGCAAGCCCATGCAACCGACCCCTTGTCGGTACCCATGCTTGAGTCTCCACCGGCGAGAGTCAGGCGAGCGTTGAGTTTGACCATATTGGCAAGAGTTTGTTTGAATAATTCAGCTCGGGAACTGAGTGAAAAGGCAGCGCTCTCGGATGGGAACTTTGGTAGGGCATGGTTCGTGTAGTCGCTCGCGTGGATGCCGCGTGATAGGGTCTGCGATGTGGGAGAACATTAGCCCGGCTGAACTTGTGGTCTTAGAAGGTCATGCAACTCGGAACAAGGGTATTTTTGCGAGGGTATCTTGCAACACGAAACTATAGGGGTCTGGAGAGATGGGTAATCGTGGCTTGGGACTCTGGGCTGATCGAGGTCGATGCCCCAACCAACCACCTCCAACATCGTGTGCGGCGTGTTTTAAGGCCCCATCTACAGCACAAGGGGATGCAACCATTTGCATGTATATAGCGCGTTATCCCTAAGAAGCAAGAGAACTAATTTTAGTGGTAGAAACGCAACCTACCTGACATCAGCAAAGTAATCCCTTCTCCCAAGAGCCCTTCCCAACATGGGCTTGTTTTTCTGGTTCCAATCCTTGCCCATGACACCGTGGTCAGATCTTGGATCTTGTATCTTCCTCTGCCACTTGTTGACATTTGAAAAGAGCTGTTGACGCCGCGCAAGGCGGTGCGTGTTGACGAATAAACGTCCCCTGGCCCACGGGCGCAGGAGTTGAGTAAGCTGACACAGCTCCGGCAGTCCGAGGAGCTCATGAAACGGGCCAACAACTCCCACGACGGGTAGTTAGCAGCGGTGCTTGGGTACCCTCTTCATATTGTGTCCGGCGCCGTGGTGTCTCTCAGACAAGAGGGGCCGCTTAAGGACCGTGACAATGGAATCATCTTCGGGCCCGATATTCTTTTGGTCGCACACTCGTATCGTCGCGACGTCGAGCAAGGCGGCGGAGGGCGGTTGACGAGCTCGGAGATGCGAGGAGGCGGCGTAGTGCTGAGTGTGCTAGAATCATTTTAAAGTAGGGAACTCTGCGCGATCTGGTTCCTGGGCTTGGGTCGGTCATGTCCGATTCTGATGGGTGGGTTCGAAACGCTCCTGGATCGACAATGTTAGCTTCATTTTCCGTAGGTTCGCTCGAGAGGAATGCGGTAAATGCCATCAGAGTTGGGAGGATCGAAGCTGGTGATTTTCGGACTGTTGTGCAATTTTAGCATGATCCCAGTGCGAGCACAGGGCAGTGCGTTCGACCACTGCCTCGATCTTTCCCTCGCAGGCTGGAGTCCACCTTCCCGCCGTCTTCGCACTTTAGCCCTCTGCCCCAAAACTTCCCGCTCCCATCAGTGGCCCAACACCATCTCGTCTACTTGTTCCCAACGCGGCCCTGTCAACTTTGATCGTCGTAACATCCGTTTAGCCACGTGTGAACCGCTACCGGTCCGGATCCGAAGTGCCGTGCCATGGTTAGTTGGCTACCACTGCCCAGTGCCGAAAGCCCACCCAACTTTGGCTGCAAATATCGCCCAAACTTCCTTTCGGTCCGATGATGTTACCTATTCATCGAATACGGAGTTGCGGAAACTCCCGCTCCCATTCTCCAACCCGCCCAATCCTGAGACTGGTGCGGAGTCTTACGGTTACTGTGAGCAGCACTTCCGAGGCCCTGATGAAACGCTGGACGGACATCGAATCAATCGGGGTGTGCTTGTATCGATCTGTAAGGATGGTCTGAGTTTGAACCAACGAGTCATGGCGTGCGTATTCCGTAACGGCTTGAAGGCTGTGCGGTGTGCTTACCTAGGAGGCTAGTTGGTGTCATGCGGGAGCACGGCCGAACCGCTTGGGCTAGACTGTCTTCGCGGCCACACCATCACAATTCATCATCCCGCGGTGTGGCATGGCCATCGATCTGGCCCGCTCTCTGCCGAGCCACTACCACGGGTTCCAGGAAGGGCGCTTGGGCGCTAAAGCCGAAGGATCAAGACCCGTTCTCTCGTGCCGCGCTGCCGCAGCTGCAGACGGCGGACAGCGGACAGCGGACCGGTGTTTGATCCTCGCGGGTGGCCGCGTCGACAAGCATGAAGCTTATGCTGTGCAGCTGCAATACTGCCCAAACAGACCAAGGATTCTAACCCTCTTGGGATACCCGGCCGCTGAGGTCTGTCGGTGTGCCTTGAAGAGGGGATGGGCGGGAAAATGTGACATGTCATCTCGTTACGCTGTCAACTCACCGCCGCCAACGGAGACTTTGTGAGAGGCGTCAACCCCTCGGCTTTAGCGGCACAACGTCCTGCCGTTTCGCCTTTTCGAGCATAGGATTCGTCGTTCGAACAAAAAAGACAAGAGGCGGGCGAGAATCGGGGTGGGGATCAGAATGAACAAGTCTTGAAGGCAAGGAGATCACCCCTCTGGCCACGGCCCAACTGCCAGGAGGCGTGATATCAACCCCGCAATTGCTTGCCCATCACCAACTAGACTTCCCTGCCAAGGGACTCATCCCTTAATTGACACAACCCCACCTCCTGGGTTGAATCTTGATCTAACTCTATTACTATGGTACCAACCCGACGAAATGCCATCCCGGCACCCCCTAAAATGAACGCCGAAACCCAACGAAAAAAAAGGGGGGTTCAAGGGATGGCACCTCAAATGAAGGCTCCAACATCGCAACACGGAGATGTGGAGCCCCAACCATGTGTGCCATGATCCCATCCAGGGATGAGGCCATCAACACCGGCACATCAAGATTCGAGGCCCAATAGTTCGCTCCCGCAGCTCCATCCCAAAGTAACATCAACCCTCTTGTTCACAAAGGGCGATCCCTGGAAACGTGGGACATCCCGTACGGTGTTGGCTGAACACCCGCAGACCCGTTAGCTTCGCTTCGGCTGCCTTCGCTGACCAACTTGCGCTATCTACGGTGCTGACCCATCACTCATCTCAGCACACTGATGACTGACTGCCCGGAAGCCCGGGGAGCGAGCGAACCCAACCTAAACATCCCCAGACCCTGCCAATCCCAGTTTCTTCAGGCCAGCCGACCCCCCCGTGTCCGGCCCTAGCGGGCAATCTTGCAATAACCAGGCCAAACCGTTAGCCAGGATACCGCAGTTTCAACGGGCACTGCGCAAGTTGCAAGGGAGATTTCGAGGATCCTGCCGCTTTGGGGTAAGCGGTAAACGGGCAAGGGAGGAGAAGAGGGAGGAGACACCAACGAGTTCGTCTCTCCTTCCCGGGCGGCGACGGACCCCCTTTCTTTTACCCGCGGCTCTTGCTGCTGCTTCTTGTTGCTGCTGCTTGCTGCGACTGCGTCGGGTTTTTCTGCCTTCGTCTGCCTTCCGTTAGTAACGTGCGCCGTCTGCGTGAATCCTCCCCGCACACTCAGAAGAGGGAACAAGTGCTAGGGAGAAAATGCGGTGTCGTCGTTGGTTGGGCGCACAGGGTCGGCCGGGACCCAAGCAGCGCGGGACACGGAAAGTGGATAATTCGCTGTGGTCCCCGGCCGGCTGAGGAAAGAAAGGGCAGATGCAACGTCGGTTAACGAGCCTGCATCCCTCTGCCCTGGGGTTGGGCAAGGACAATAATAAATCGGAGCTGCTAGGTGATCGGGTTGTAATTATTGTGCATTATTTACATCTTGAAAGCCCGAGGCGAGGTTAGATAAAAGAGAAAATAAACAGCGAAGAAAAAAAAATGGAAACAAGGAAAAGAAGCAGACCGTGCCGTGAGGCAATTCTCTCATCTTAGAAGCCATGCGCCGCAAAATACCAAACACGAATAAAAAAGAAGAAAGGCGCCAGCACCAAGCCAACCTGTTGGGTTCGAGGGATCCGGAGTCTACATGGCCGAGCACCCGTCAGCCCTTCGAGTTGACAAAAGGTTGGATTAAGTGACAACAGTATCGCTATGGTATCAACGAGAGTTCCACCCCGAAATGTGACACCCGTCCAAATGCTGTTTCGACCTGGCCCAATGCAAAACTGAAACACGCGTGGACGCAACGAGAAAAGCAAGTATGAACATGCGAAATAGAAGCCATCGGCCCGAGTGCCAGACTTTGACCAGTGGACTGAACTTACAAAACCGTTGCGCTCCCCACGGCCCAATCATCCCTGTTTGCGCTGGGGAAGATTTGAATTCCGTTCCATTATTCAATCCCGACATCTCTCCCCAATCAGGTCCGCCTATTCAACCTCCCAAGCATGCTGCGATCAATATCGTTTACCGCGCGAGGCTCCCTCCCTATCAAGTTATCCAGGCTCATCGGGTTCTGATAGCTGGACGAGGGCTGCGGCTGCGGCTGGGCTTGAAGCGGGGGTTGCGACTGGGCTTGCGGAGGTTGCGATTGCGGTCGCGGCGGCATGGCACGGCCAGGGCTGTTCTGGTTGGGAGTAGGAGGCCTATCTCGGTCATAAGGGCTTTGCTGATACTGGCGATAAGCCGCTGGTGGAGTGCCGTTGCTGCTGAGCGAGACGGGAGATCGCCTGCGGGGATCATCGTCGGCAGGGAAGTTGGGCGGGGGCGGCCGCGAGCTGTGCTCCTCCTCAGACGGGCGTGTTCTTCGGCGCCCGGGGTCCTTGTCGTCGTACGCAGGATACCCTCCCGTGGGCGAATGCAAAGAGGGTGTGTAATCAGATGACGGCGGGTACTGGTAAGCGCGAGGTTGAGGACCCGGGGCCGATGACGGGGGTAAAGGCTGGCCGTATGCTCCATAAAGTGGCGTTCCAGGCGGTACGCCTCCGGGAACTGCCGACACAGGGACGAAGGCGGCCGAGGAATTTGATGATACCGGCTGAAAGATGCAGTCGATTTTCAACTTGTCACAGTTGGTGCATTTGCCATTGGTCGTGTGCGTGTAACCGCTGCAACGGATCTGTCCCGAGACCATTGTTAGTCTACGCTCTTTGAATTTGTCCTCGAACCTCGTGAGTGGATTAATTTCCTACCTTTCTCTTTCTGCAATATCGGCAGGCAATTGACGTCCTCTGCCTTGGTGCTGATTGCTGTTGCGATGCTGCCGCTGGTGGAGGGCCGCCCATATAAGGATAGGGCGGTTGGTGATACCTGTAGTAATCGGCGCCATATCCGCCGGGCCTCCCCTGGGCCGCTTGCGCATCGTAGTATGGGTCAGGATACGCCCTCCGGTCACTGTACTGTCTCTGATCGTCGTACAGCCTCTGATCGTCAAAAGGCCTGCGGTCGTCGTACTGCCTCCTGTCATCGTACGGTCTCCGATCCTCGTATTGCCTCGGGTCCTGCGGCGGAAAAGGGGGCGGATAGCGCGCGTCCGACTGAGGAGGATAGCCGTTCGGGTGTGAAGGCTCGGGAGGCCAACTCCTCGGGTCGGGCTGATACCTCGGATCTGGTGGATAGCCCCGGTCCTGGTACCGTTGGTCCGGTGGGTAGGCCGGCCCGGGAGGCGGGTACGGCATCGAAGGTAGCGGCATGCCGTCTGCAGCCACCGGTGGTAGACGCCTTCGGTCTTCAGTCTCGCCGGCAGGCGGATAGCGCGAATCTTCGGGGATGTCTCGTGGTGGTTCCACTCTCCCTCTCCGATATTCGTCCGACATACTAGGGCGAGTTGTCGACAATGGCGGAGATAACGTGACAAGCGAACTCGTCTGACAAAGTGCGAGTTCGGAGTTGGTGTGTAACTGGCAAGCTTAAATCTCACTGCATCCACGGCGTGATGCGTGACGGGAAGATCAGGCTGGGCCTCAAACACGACATTCGTGTGCCCCAAGCTATGCGTCCAGCCTTCTCTGAGATCCGGCAACGGGGTTGTCGAGTCGCGTGGCGGGGTGCAAAATTTGTGGGGACGACCGCAGGGCGGGAGGAGCCTCGCTCCAAGCGGTTTGATACCCACCCGCCCGGAGAATGCGAGCGGGTGTTGCTAATCCTCGACTCGCGGCAAGCAGGTCCCAGGCAACCTGGGAAAATGTCGCAAGTGAAAAAGAGGAGCCGAGGGTTGAGTGAGGAAGGCGGCGGGAATGGAATGTTGCGAACTAATAGCAGCAAGATGTTGGTGTGAAAGTGGGGGGAGGGGCGAGAAGGAGTCTCGATGGAGAAATGGGGAGGGCGGACGGGTAATGATGTATGTCGCGCCGGGACGGAAGCTGGAACGAGCCTTTATCAATGCGCGCGGGAGTTCCCTTGTTGCTGACGGCCTGGGTCCCGAAGTTAGCGTGGATGAGATGCGGGTAAGGAAAAGACCAGCGGGGCTGAAAGGGAAAAATAGACCAGGGGGTGCATGGAAGGCAGCAAACCCCCGAGAGTGGAACGCTGCGGCCTGTCTGGTGCAGCGAATCAAGCAACTTCCCAGCGTTTGGAGCAGCGTGAGCAGTTTCGATCGCCCACAGTGGGCCCTCCAAGGAGGCGCTGGCTGACATCGACAGGGGGGAAGGGAACATGGATGGGAAGCGGGAAGGAGACGGGTGCAAGGTGCAGGTGCGGTGCTGCAGCATGGTGAGGGTGTGGGAGGGTGTGTGGGCATCGCGCATGTGGCCCGGGTTTTGTGTAGCGTCGGGGGAGGGCGTGCGAGAAAGAAAGGGTCGGGTGGGCGTGTGGTTTTTGGTGCACGGCCAGGTGAGCGCTCGACTTGAAGCGGATTCGACCGAATGAGGAAAATGGAAGGAACGCAGAAAACCCCGAGCCGCTGTTGTCTGGCACCCGCCAAAAGCTGCACCAGCAGGAAGGATGGGCCTTGCCTCTTTCCTGACCGCTTCCTCTTCACCCTTCGCCCGTCTCAAAAAACACCCCACTCGCTTCCAGCAATTCCAAGCCGCTCTCTAGCGGCAAGTTGAACCGCAAAACAACTCAGGAAACTGCGTCAATTTTGAAAAATGCTGTGTGTACGTACCGTTCCAGTCCCACGAGGATACTTGGTACGGTACCCTGCCGTTGAGCGCCGTGTTCCGACGCAAGAACCAAGGAAGCGCAAAAGAGAGCAACCGGGTTCGTTTGCGCCTATTGGCTACAGAGCTTTGGATGCTGCCAACCGGGTCAGTTCCATGTTGCTGAGTATTCGTTTGTCGCCTGCTCGAGTGCAAGGTTCCTCACCGGTCGGACAGCTGTCAAGGGCGACACTGAGACAGGTCGAGACCTGGCATTCGTAATTCTCACGGGATCTTGGTGAAGTGTCAAATTTAGGTATGTATTTCGGGCTGGTCGTGCGGACGCGGCCAAGGTTGAAGCAGCACGAGATAGACGGTCGCATCCACTTGATTCTGGTCGCCTGCCTTCACGAAGGAAGCACTGCGAAAAGATTCAGGTTCGGAAAAAGGGTCAGGTCGGGAGGAACCACGGAAGGTAGGGGGTCAGTCAGGCTTATGACGGATCGGTGCTCCCGCAGGCGTTGGGTCACAGGTTCAGCGGCGTATGCACACCACCCGGTCGCTGGATTCATCGGGCCATTGGGCACGGCGGGCTCGCTCGGTTCACTGGTTGGAAGGTTGGGAGCCAGGCACAGCACCTGGAGGTCGTCAGGGGACCCCTGAAGGTCTTGTCCCGCGACCGAGTGGGTGGCTTGGAGCGAGGGTGGATCATGGGAGCGGCCGGACTGCCCGCCTGCTGGGACAGGCGCGGCCCGCGGTCCGTACGCAGTCTTGGGGCGACTGCATGGGCGTCTGGAGAAGCCAGGCCAGGCCGGCAGAAATACGGGTACAGGACGTACTTTCGTACGGTACTCCGTATTTTCTCACGCAGAGGCCGCAGCTGGGGCCGCAGGGGGTTCCGGTACGTTCCTTTGGTTCCCGCTCCCGCGACTCCGCTCTGCTTCATGTCACGGACAACTCTGCTGACGGTGGCCTTTCCGTGCGCCGGTTTTCCTTGGATTACATCACGCCCTTGATGGGATCGGGTATCCATCGCACTGCACGGGATTTGGGGGCTAAATCGACAGACCCCGACGGGACTGTTGATCTGCATTGTATCAGGTCATACCAAAGGGAGGCACATGTTTGGATTTCCAATGAACGGCTCGCTGCAGGCCTGTCACAGCATGACATGGGGGCTGCAGGCACGAGTTCAAGGCCGAAAACAAACGAGGAGCGGGCTCGGTTACGCATCCCGGCCTCGATGGGCTCCTCGGCCCGCGCCGGTACACATCGCCATCGGGACGGTGGCTGGCCGATGAGGCATTGGAGACGGTCCGTCCCCCAAACAAACAGATTAGTTTTGCTGGCCACCAATAACCTCGACAACATCAGTGGCTGTGATGCCATGCGAGCACCCGCCACTTGGCGGTTGCAAGGGATAGACTGTCAAGACAACGCCCTCGCTCAACCCCAGCGTTAAGCTCCCGATGAGAAAACACGATACATATTACTGTAAAAATTTAAAAGCATTATTATGTTGCCTCACCCATTCGGAGCTGGCGTTGGCTAAAAGAAAGGCCACGGAACAGTCATATGTTTCCAATACCTCTCTAATACCAACACGGAAGTAGTACGCGGTAACTTACCTCCGTCGATACGGGTCGTGGGTTCCAGGGATCCGGAAACGCCAAGGTGTAACGCCGCTGACAAGGAAACTTCCGGCCCTGGGACTTTTCTGCAACCACATGGCCGATGATCCTTGCTCAACATTGACTAACAACTACACTAGGGTCGGAGCCGATGCGAGACAATACCTCGCGGGCAAGTCCGGCGCGCCAAGCACCGCTTGATTTTCATCGCAGCAACAAGCCAGCTGAACTTTGGAACCGTAGCCTGTGGCGACACTGGCGAGGTGGCGCCGAGAGATCCGGAGGTATCTGAATGACGCTCGCTCGAGGCCTCTCCATCACAGAAGCCGGCCTGATACTCGCTCCTAGACAGCCATCCGCAAACGATGAGTGGTTGCCCATCGGGCGCTTGCGTCTGCGAGCCTGTGGAGGCTCCTACCTCGGTATCTCCGACCTAGGGATGACGCTCGACAACCTCCGGGCATCCTCCACAGAGGGAGGCGGTATTTGCAAGCCATTCCTGATCAGGTCTTGTTTCGCGTACTCGAAAGACTGGAGAACGAGGTTTACCCGTTTACCCAATAGCCCTTGAACGGCGACAAGGCCAGGCTTCGGGACTTTGAGCTTCGAGGGCGAAATGTCTGATAAAGCGGGGTTGTTTGCAAAAGGAAAGAATCACTCACCTGGGAAGCAGCGACCGAGACAGGCAGCACTGCGTCTTGGCTTGCATCCACAAATTTCACCGTTCAATTGAGATTTGTTGTAGGGATTACTTCCACGGTACCTTCGTTCGTCGATCTCGCGAAGCAACACGGCAACACGGCCGCGCCTCAGACAGGCACAGGACGAAACGCAGCAACATCAAACAACCGACTTTCCGTCCCGTGCCGTGCCATGACGCCTCTCGGCTTCTCTTTGCTTACCGTGCCAATGGAATCGTCGATTAGTTCTAGACCAACCCGTCTGAAGGGGAACGGCCCGACAACCTTCGTGATGTTGAGATTTGCGCCCCTCCCGCTCCATCCCGCCCCCGGTCATTTCACTCTGCCCTCCCGCCTCTCCACACAGCATGGATTCGCGGGAGCCAAGAGTGTTCTGGGACGGAGGCCGTCGCTACCACGCGCCATGCATGCAACAGGGCGGCCCAGATCATGTTCCCGCACCAACATCGACATCTCTGAACAACTCAAAACTCTCTGGTCTAGGCGAGTTCACAACCAGCTCATAGCCTGGTCATAGGGTATTTTCTTCTGCCTTCCGCTTCTCTCCCTTCTCCCCGCATCGCCAGCCGACCGTCGTGTCCTCGTGAGCGGTGGGTCGTCGCTGCAGTCATGTTGCACTACGACGCAAGGACTGTGCTGAAGGGTCATGCAGTTCGCTGGTAATGGCATGTCATCCTTGTCTCACCAGCACACTTGGACAGGAGGTATGTAACTTCCCGATCACGGCGCGGTCCGTGATGATTTGCTCCAGTTTCCTCCCTTAGAGGACAACCAGTTCCAACCCCGCACACTTGATACCTTGGGTCGGCAGACTTGGCGTCTTGACGGGCAGTTGCTATCGGACACGAGGTCAAGATACTAGACAACCAGTTAGCAGGAAGGGACGAGAAGAATTCCAGGACGTCGTCGGACCTCATTTGGGCCAAGCTCAGCCGGCACTAACAGCCTGCGAGGGGGGGCACCGGCGCCAACATCAACGGCAGCACCACAACAAAACAAACGCTGCAAGCTGAACCAGAAGCACCCGCATGCGAGAGGGGTCATGTACTGCCCTCAACCATCAAACGCAGCAAAGACATTACAGTGGGCGGGAGGCTTGATGGGGTGCTGCAGCCATGTGAGTATGCAAGCGAGCGGGCATGGAGAGTGAGGGGGTGGCGGGTCCCCTGTGTTTTGCATTCCCGCGTCCCAAAGGCTGATGATGGTTTCGTCACACAACTAGACACTTGCGAGCTGTCGCAACCCGCTCGCCGAGACGGATACCAGTGTCGGACATGCGCTGCATCGCGCGACAGCCTTTCCATCCCACCTACCCTGCGCACTGCCGGCAATGCTTCCCATGCACACCGACTGAAGGCAGTGTAAGGCCTCGCCGAGGTACGATACGACTCGAACAAGTTCCGTACAGATTCTAAGACGCCTCTCCGCTGAAACGGAATGGTGGAGACAAGGATCGGATGGATCGATGGGAGTGACTGCGGCATGGATTCGCGTGCCGCCCGCTCTTCTTTAGGCTCATCCCGTCGCCCTTCTTCCGGGCCCAGCCTCCTATTGGCTTGCCGCATCTGCATCCTTGCACCATTTCGACCACGCCCGCATGAAAACGCACCGCAGCACATGCAACTGCTTCGTCTCGTGCATTGACTGGCAGTTCTCTTGATTCTGCGAAGAGTTCTTCCCTTCCTCGCTTCTCCGGATTTCAAGGGACGCTTTGATGCGCAGCTCCCCTTCCCAGGCGTCACCCGGGCCGAGTCGATCGCCCATCCTTGGCAGCCGTCTTGGCCCGTCCCGAACGGCTTGAGCAAGCCGAACTATTGGTATGTAAGAAGTACAGATCTTTTCGCAATGGACGTACAGTACTCCGTACTCCGGTGTAATACCCCGTAAGCTTTTCTTGCTAGTGGATTACAAAAAGTCCCCAAAGTCCCCGGCGTCCCGGAGGGCTGGGTACTCCCGAGTCCTTGACCTTGTCAGGTGCTACAGCACAAAGGACCGGGAACACCCGCATTTGGTTCCCGGGCCGTAACACAGGCCAGAGGTCTGACGGGGATGGACACATGTCACATTGTAGATGGTGTTCCGGTCCATGGTGACAACCTAGCAGATGAAATAGTGCAGTTTACATAGTCGGGTGGAAGTGCGCTTGTATGTGTGCACAGACACAGCTTGACAGGAGAGACACGGCCCCCGAAACGAGCAGGGCTGGAAACTGTGTCTGAGGCCGTGTAGCCACCAAGGTATTCCAACCCGAGGGAGTAGGATCACTTGTCATTTGTAATTGCCTGGTGGTCATCATCACCGGGTAGGTACATATATCACAAATAGTTTCTAGGAAGTAGCACTTTGCGTAATATCATGCCCGTGGAGGGGGCAAAGGAGTTCCCATCATCAAGGAAACCAGCTTTGTTGAATGGAAGCGGTCGATCATGCCTACGGAGCCACAACCCCATGATGGCTACGTTCTTGGAGCAGATAGATGCAATCAAACGACCTGGGTTAAATATGGTGTCTCATATCGCGATGTCGTGGTACCATACTCGTATCTCGTAACACTGGAAAACGCTTATTACTGCGGAACCAACGCCCGCTCTTGAGCAATGGTCCCTGATGGGCCACCGGGCAAGGCCTCAGCGTTCAGGTAGACTGCCGGCGCCCTCATTCGTAGATTGGGTGAGTCGTCGAGTTCACACCCTGGTCCCATTGGTGTTCTTTCCAGTTTTGAAATCCTCTGGTGTAAAATGATAACCGCTCCTGGGTGAACTTACAAGCAACAGAGCCTCCGTATCGACGTCAGTGACAATACACAACTACTGTGTAATTACTCATACCAAACGATACAGACATCATCAGACAATGAAAACGACCGTCGAGGCTGGGTCCCGCACCCGACCAACGACCAACGGTCTTTTTGTCTGGGGTCCTTTGTCTTGGACCCTTTGTCTGTTTCCGTCTCCGTCGAAGGCACTTGGCGGAAACGGTCCTAGCCGAGACGGACTTGCATTAGCGTGGTGCTTGACAACTTGACACACGACCGTTTGGTCAAAGAGGCGATGCATAACAACTCGCTTGTCGGTGGTCGTTACTGGGCCAATGGACATGGTCGCGCGGGAGTGGCTTTGCGAAGCGGAACAGATCCTCTGATCCTTCTTTTTGGGCTCGCTTTCTGCCGATATCACGAACCATGGTCGTCACGGTGCGAGCGAGCGCAGGATTTGATTCCGTTGACGGGAACCGTCTCAGAGGAGCGGGCAGACGAGATCTCGGCTGACGGCCTCGAGATCCGTCGCCCATCCCAGGAAGGGTGTCCCTAACAAACCCGAGTTTTTGGTTCGAAGCTCTCCCGTCGCCCAAGCGCTAAACATCGTCGCAGTTCCAGATCGCCATCACTTGACCCCCATTCCTCCGTCGGCGCTTCCAAAAGCGATCTGTCATATACTCCGAGTCCGTACCCGATGGCCAATGGTACCAAAATGCATCCACCACAATCAGTGATCCCTCATCGCATCACGGACTCCGGAGTAGAATATATGTCGAGAAACCACCTGCCCGACAGGCGTCGGGGCCGCGCCATAGCCGGCGGGCTGTCTGTGCCTGGAGTTCAGCGTGACTGTCGAGATTTTGGTCCAGACCAACTGCAGATGGGATGATGCGACGCCCGAGGCCCTCTGTTTTCAAAGACTCGCCCCCGAGCTTGTTTGAAGCAAGCAGGGGTCTCCAGGCTTCTTTTGAAATAATTTCAGCCAAGAGCAGCGACCAGTCCGGACCAGCCCGCGCCTCTTGGATAAGCAGTCGCGAGGCACGGAAGTCGCAGGGGGAAAAGGCAATGGCGGCGCGCTGACGCAGTCAAGCGGCACAAACGGCGACCCTGGCACTGGTTGTTGGGTCGGCCGCTCCTTCCAGAAGCGCCGAAATGGCGGTCAAACGGTGAGGTTGCGTGGGCATCCTCCGCCCCCAAACTTTCAACAATTGTGATTGCAAACCCCAAAGGACTGCCGCATCCGCAGTCTCGGTACGCGCCATCACATCACCTCCCGCCGTCGGCGCTATTGGATGTCGAGGGGGGTGGTTGCTTCCTTCGCCCACACCATGGTTCAAGGTTTGTGACGATTGACGAATCAGAACTTGGCTTGGCGATCACGTGCCTTTTCGCTGCTGCACTCCACATCTTCCCTTCCGCGCGCGAGTTCCCGCAACAAACAAAAAAAAGAAATCTCATCAATCTTCAAGGGGCCTGGGGTGGTGGCCGGGGCCGGAATGGGGGTGGCCCGCCGAGATTCCAGCCTCCCTTGCGCGATCACGCTTTCATCGCTTCCGCCAGTGGCTCCATTGTCCACGGCTGCAGCTGCCGAGCCCCACTGCGGATTGTCGAAATGGGGCTTCTCCGGGACGGTCCATGCCCCCCGCTCCCGTCTTCTCCCTCTTTTTTCCCACTGGCATCGCAAAGCAAGCTTTGCAGTGGTGCAAGTGTTGGCGGCCCAACAACCGAGAAAGCTGTTGATCCCTCGGCTGGCATGACCTCTGCAGGAGGTTTCCCTGTCTCCCTCTCATCCCAGCAGCGCGCGGTGTCCCCCCCTTCTCAGGACCAATTGACTCCAAGTATCAAAGGCAGGGGTCAGCCTGACTCCCCGAGTTGCGCCACGTTGCGTTGCAAATCGGCGGCGGTAAATGTACAGTACCTTCCCGCCCGCGATTCCCGGTGCCATGCCCGTCATTGCCTCTTCTTGCGTTACTTCGCACCGAAACTTGTGTGCATCGCTGTCGGCTGATACGACTTGAAGCCACTGGCAGAGGCCACTGCATTTTGTACCATGTAGGGCTGAGCTGTCTTGACCGCCAGAATTTGACGGCAGCAGGAAGATCTCGACGACTGAAGCGAAGCTCCCGAGTATTCGTATCAAAGTAGTACGGGAGTACTTTCGTACGAATGCAATCCGGCTAATACACAAGTTCGCCGTTCATCATTTACGACAAGTCCGAATTCGCTTTCCGACATCGCAGTTGCGAGCCATCCACACAGGTTTCCAGAATTCCAAAACTCCGTGGCCTCGACAAACGAAGCAACAACACGAGGGACCAATTGCGCTCGCCAACCACGGAAGCTCCAGGCCCGTGGATTGGGCGAGGGAAGCCAGTTCAGCAGCGCGGCTCGGCCACCAACTCTCAGATTGATTGATGACCCTGCACAGTTCGGCCGCAGGCCACTGCGCCGGTTCGCATCTCGTCGGCAAACTGACCTGCAGGTAATTTGGTACGCCTGCGCGGTCGCACACCGGCAGACGGATTCCATCACGAGGAGCTGCCAAGGAAGGGAAGCCGTTCATCGCGATTCGCGCCCGTGGACTTTTGGTGGATCAGGGTGAATAAAAGTTGGCTTCCATGGCCGCTCGATCGGCCTCCGGGGGCCCCGCCATTGGCCTTGACGAGGCCGGGCCGCGAGCCTGGAAAGAACCTGGGCGATGCGTTGGCACGATGCGCACGTCCTGTATATGCCTGTTGTTTTTTTCTTGACTGTTTTGCCTAATCTAGGGCGGGTTTCAGCAATTGCTTCTGGACAGAACCAACGGCGTCCACACTGGTCCCCGATCCGACAACCACCTCGGCTATGTCGACGATGCCCGGCCTGCCGAATCAGCGGCCGTCGTGCCAAAACACGGGGCGCAAGAATTCCCCGTGGACTTTGAACCGTACTCCGTACTCCGTATTGCACATTCGGGTCCAGTAGCAACGCACATATCACAGGGCGGCGCTCGTCTGCATGGTATGTAACCCGGGCAGCAAAACGGCGGTGAGTCTGTCGCTGCCTCCCCACTACCACCACTCCCCCCGCATCTTCTTCCCATGTTGTTGGAGGAGAGCTGGATTACCATTCCGACGGGACCTATCGAGTTTCGCAGCCGCAAGGGCCCCCCCCAACCAAGGGCATGATTCTGGTTGCTGGTGATGTATTTCGACTGGAATTGCTGGCAGCTGCAAACGCCGCCTTGTGCAACACCTGCCACGGGAGCTCAAACATGGTCGATCCAACGGTCAGGCAACCCCGTCTCGGGGCATGACGCCTCTTACGGCCCAACGCACGGGCAGAGAGGCCCGTTGGAAACCGCACCGCACGATGGCCCGACTGGGGTTGCATCACGATGCGCTGCGAGCCAATAATGGGCAGAGCGGGTATTATCTAGTGCGCTGTAACACGCTGATGCGGTAGTTCTGAACCAGCCTCAAAATGTGGGATCTGACAGTTCTGCGTTCGGGCGGGTACGGGCGGGAGACAGGTCTTGTGAGACCTTGCAACTGCAAGCAGGAGAGAAGCACATCATCGCAGCCCTCCCCCACCAAGACGTCAGAGCGAAGGAGAAACAAGCGAGAAAGGGGTGGTCCCGGCTCCTCGCGTGGGGTGTAACCAACCACCCGGAGTGCATGCAGCAGTCCGTACGGAGGACAGCCAAGTGGATGGTTGATGAGTGTGTCCTGATCACAAGGACGGTACATAATTAACTACATCCAGACTGCAGATGATGAGAGAGGAAGGGGCTCGCAGCCTCTCTGTGCCGCCCGCAAGGTCTCTTGCTTTGCGACCCTACCAGTCAGTCCCCCGCTCACGCACAGGGAGCTTGCAGCGCCTCTTGCCATTCTCTGTCCACCTTGCAGCAACAGCAGCAGGAGTCAGCGGCTGGCTGCTTGAGGGATTTGGGCAGTGAAGCGAGCTCTCGGCAAACCTCGTTCTCAGCCAGATGATTGCTGGAGCATGACCGCACAACATTACCGATACGCCACCAGGGCCATCAGTACGAAATACATGTTCACGTTCGAACATTACAGGTGTTACGGTACCCTCATATTACACAGATTACCGAGGTACTTGTGGAAATCTGTCCGGTACTTGGGCGCACCCCTGGCGCTGACGAGGACTCACCTGAGACTCTCCACCATCACCCACCATCAGGGGGTGTGTTTCCCTGTGACTGGGACAGACTGCGGACCGAGGCGGGGTCGTGCATTCCCATGGGATCGCCGGCGCGATGGCTCGTACCCGTTGGTTTGTCACAAGCAGCGGCAGGGAGAGACGCCCCTCCAACAAAACCCACCCACACAACACCCACAACCACACAAAACACTCAACACGCAAACGCAACGCACACAGAGGGATGCGCTAACATCCGCTAGTCGGGAGTCTCGCGTCCCATCTCTCTGGTGCGGGCGGCGCCGTTTCCCTAGAGCGGTTTAGTGGCGTGGGAAAAAAGGTGGCTTGCGCAACACCATGCTCGGGTAAACCCAATCCAACCGTTCGGGTCCTCCTCGATCCAACCAGTCTTGCCTTCCATCGGCCCTTCCTCAGCCCTCCCTTTCCATGTCACAAGGCCTGTTTCTTGTTTCTGTGAAGTTGGTTGGCTGGAACTGTGCAAGCTGAGACTGCGAAGTTTTTTTTTTTTTTTTTCTTTCTGCAACCCTGCCTGCCTGACTGCTAGAGACCGGACCGCCTTTTTGAATTATTAGGTACACTCACTATTAATACATTAATCTGGGGAGACTTTTTTGATCAAGATTCAACATCTCATTGGACACCCCGCCCGGACCCGAGCGAGGACCCCCGCCCCCCTCCCTCGGACGCCATGCGCACGGTACGGTACGGTACGGACGCCCGTGTGCCAGAGTCGCATTGGGTGATCCGTCCAATCTCGCTCGTCCCGCTCCCTTCCCGTCCCGCCCCCTGGGCCGTCCAACCGACGGGCGGCGGACGACCCCTCGCACTCCCTCGCACTCCCTCGCTCGCCCGCACACTTGAGGAGAGGAGAAAGGTTTGGTTTTTTTTTTTTTTTGTTTTGTTTCGAGATGTCTGCTTCGCTTGCTTGTGCCTTGCCCGTGCACAGAGATGGATGGGGAGGTTGTTTAGGAGGCATAGAATACTCCGTAAAAGGTGGTTTACCTCGGTAAAACGCCGGGTGTGACTGAGTTGTTTAGATGACTGTTCAAGGCTTGGGTTTCTGGACACGGTGGGTTACCGTGGGCAACCGAAGTGCAGTTCTACGAACCCTCACCACCACGATAGCAACCCTCGTAGTCACTCTCCGGACACTTTCTGTTGACATGTATGCTTTGCCCTCGTCATTTCTCTCCGAGACAGTTTGCGGAGCCTTTCTTGTCGACATTAGGCGTCGACGCTGGGTTGGGTGATAAGTGGCCGAGATGTTTCCGCCAGGAGGCTAATGAGTGTTTATCATGGCAGAAGACCAAAATCATAAATACCAAAGTTTTCCTGCCGAGACGGTGATGAATTCAGCTTGAACACAGAGAATCAAGAACATTTCGAGACAACTTTGATCATAACCGCTTCCAATCTGTCCAGCTCAGACTCAACAACTCAAAACACGAAGACCCCGCAAGATGACTTCTTCCTGTGGACATCATCACCACCATGCCGGCGCGCCTTCGTCGTCGGCGCAAAACAAGGAGTACTTTGAGTGAGCTAGCTCCCGTCATCCTTGGGCGTCGGTAATGAAATGCTCACTTAGTTGTGATTATTTAGCAAGGAGGCTGCGTCCTACGACACCAAGCATGCCAAACAACTCGACCAGATGATTGAAGAAATCAGAGCGAGGCTCGACTTTATTGGCGCCGACTGGGTTGATGAGGATGATGAGGGTGGTGATGAAGAGGAAAAGGCTCAGCAGAAGAGCGTGAGGTTGTTGGATTATGCTTGTGGCCCTGGTACTGGTGGGTTTCCCCTTTTTGTGGTGTTGTTGTCTTGCCCCTTAACCCCTTTCCCTTTTCTCTCCCCCACCCGATTCGATCACCGCTTCGAGTGTGTCGGTCGCGGGGGCTTAGAACTCGAAGTCCAAGGCAATTCCTCCTCTGTCTGGTTCTCAAGAATATGGGACATAAATGTCAAACCAGGTGTCAGTTGCTGACCAAATTTTACAATGCAGTATCTCGGGTAAGACGAACCTCGCGCTGTCTTTCGGCTGCCCCTTATTGATACCTCATTATTACAACGGATGGGGAATCAAAAACTGGACCTCTCCAGCCTCCGCCCAACAACGGTATTGGACAGACGAGCTGACCTCCAACCCAGGCCCTCGCCCCGTACACCACCCAATGCGTCGGCATCGACCTGTCAGAGAACATGGCAAGTCACCCACCCAGAAATCCCTCCTCCAACTATCACTAACAACCCCCCAGGTAGGCGCCTACAACGCGCGCGCCGAGAACCAGGGCCTGACCCCGTCCGAGATGCACGCCCACCAGGGTAACCTCTGCGACCCGGAGGACCCCAGCCCCGCAGCGTTTGCCGCGCCCGAGTTCTCAAACTTTGACGTCGCCGCCGTCGGCCTGGGCTTCCACCATTTTGATGACCCGTCGCTGGCGGCGCACCGGCTGAGCGAGCGGTTGCGGGTGGGAGGCGTGCTGGTGATTTTGGACTTTTTGCCGCATGGGAAGCCGGATGTGAGTCATTCCTCACAGCGTGTTTGTTGCGTAACCTGTTACCCCATATCACGGTGTACAATGAGAGGATCAGCCCGTAGTACAGAGTTGACTAACCGTACCTTCCAGCCCTCGCACGCCGCCGCATCAACTGTCACCCACCACGGCTTCTCCGAGGAGCAGATCCGGCGCATCTTTGAGGAGGCGGGCGTCGGCAAGGACTTTGCGCTGGCCGAGATTGGCAATGTGTCCTTCAACACGAGCTCGGAGCACAAGCACGGTCACGGTCACGGGCACGGGCACGGGCACGGGAATGACCCCATGAAGCGGACGCTTTTCATGGCGCGTGGGACTAAGGCTTAAGGAAAGCCGCAGAGATGCTCGAAGGAAAGATTACGGGATACCTTTTTGTGCAGTTATCTTTCCTTACCAGGCATTCTCCTTTGGTAGATAGATCGATATTCACGGGGCTATTAACATAGATGATGAGTGGACGGCGTCGATCATATGGTTTGACCGTGTTGTGTTTGACGTGCTTCACTCTCCGTGTATGAACGATGGCTAGTGGATATACTCATCGAACGTGCTGCTCAGATCTGCCTATTCGAGACTCGACATGGTGAGGTAGGTACCATGGTAACCAAACTCATGGTTTAACCATGTGGTTTGAGTCAACTCCATGACACGCTGTGACTTCTGCCCAGCTCCTGAGTGACAAACAGACACAACCCTTTAAGTACACAGAGAATATCTCCAGCTTCTCACTCAATCCTTGCAAGGTCTGGAGGACTGTATTCGCATAGACCTTCAACATAGCAAGAACAGGAACAACAGGGTGCTTCTTGTTCGAGACACCAAGGGCGTCCGCAGGTATGTACATACGGAGAAACATGGATCAGAATGGGATCACCCCATGGTTCTCGTAAAGCGATGAAGTTTCGATGAAGGTAGAACATCATTGCCAGAAGGGAATATGGAATGGAAAGTGTGACGACGAAAAGACTTCATCCACGTTGCAACCCTGTCCATTTTCACCATATATATCTTCCACACCTCAGGCTCCTTCCACTTCGCCTTCGTATCGCAAAGCCCCAGTCCAGCAAGCAAAACAAAATGTGATATCTCAACGCAGCACAACGGCCACAAAAACGGGACTTCCGCCGCCCCTCTCCAAGCCAAAAAAAAAAACAAGCAAACAACAAGGCCATACATAACCCCTTTTCCCGAATAACTTGCTTAGCTTGGTCAAAAAATCCCACGAGATCATCATCTCAACCAATCCCAAACAACACCCATCAGAAAAATAACCTTCAACCCCCACTCCCGGCCGCTAATACCGATAAAGATCCTCCTCCTCCTCCTTCTTCTTCCCCCTCGCCGCAGCCTTATACGGATCCTCCTCGTCATCCGACACAGGCGTGACCGGCTCCCCTTTCCTCCTCTCCCAGGTCTCCTTATCCCCTGCTGCCGCCGCAGAGGACGAGCCCCCAACCCCACCACTTCCACTACCCCCAGCACCACCGCTGTTGCTAAACCCCGGATGATACGGCTCAAACGACAACCTCCACTTGTCCGGCGCCGGATCCCTAAATGGGTCTTGCTCGTCATCATCATCGGTATGGTTCCCACCATCACGATGGGGTGTGACATTGGCAGACCGCGATGGGCCCGCGACAGCAGCCGGGGTACTGTCGTACGGATCGACGGTGGCGGCGGCGGCGGCGGTGGCTTTCCCCTTGCCAGAGTTGCCAGCACCGAGGGAAGTGCGGTCTGGGACGGGAGGGGGAGGTGGGGCCCGGGAGTGGGATTGGGAGGATACGGAGGAGAAGGATTGTGTGGGTAGTGGCGACGGGCGGTGGTGGTGCGGTGGAGGCGGGGCCGGGCTGTCGGTGCTGGATCTGCTTTCGGTGCCGAGGAGTTTCTTGGCCTGGAGCACGGCGCGGCGGTGGTGGTTGAGGGCGTGTTGGAGCTGCTCGTTGGTGTCGATGAGGTTTTCCATGGTGTCGTTGTCGGGGGCGGGGTTCTCGGCCGACATGTAGGTTTGGATGCTGCGCGAGGCGCCGGTGCAGCGGTCGGCGAATTCCTTGATGAGGTCGTTGGAGAGGACCTCGGAGGGCGGAGTACAGGCGACGACTTGCTCGAGGAGCTTGGCTGATGTCCGAGCTTCTTCTAACCGGTTGGTGAGCTCGATCGGGTCGGGGAGCCGTTTGCTCTGCTGCTGGCGCGGCGGGTAGAAGGCCTGCTGGGGGTACGGTTGGTGGGGTGGATAAGGGGCCGCGTGTGGTGCCCTAAGGGCGGGCACTCCGGCAGGCTGCTTGCTTCACGTCAATATACAATGTCCCAATTCGAGCCGGCTTTGAGCACTCACCCCATACGCCTTGTAGGCCTTCTCCTTCTCTCTCTTCCACATCTCAACGAGCGGCGCCAGCCCCTCGTCATCGGCCTTGTTATTCTCAAACGAGTCGAGCGATTCCATCAGGATCTGGCGCACGCTTGGGTCTCGCCCTGACCTCAGCAGGTCCTTGGTTGTATCGACAAATTTCTTGTCAATAAACTTTGTGAAACCGGGCCCGGGGTTGTCGACCAGGATCCGGGCCAGCATAATGGCATTGTATTGGCACGAGGCCTTGCTCCAATAATCTCGATGCATGAACTTGCGGATCAGGCGGGCGCACTCGGCGGCGGCAGCTGGCGAGGCGACGGCAGCCTCGACGATAATGGGTAGAAATGTGACATCGTCGCCCTGCAAGCACACAGCATCTCAAATCTCAGCTCCTTATTCTTGACACGACAGCGACCGGGGTGGGTTCCTCATGACATACCGTCGCACTTCCCACCGACTGACAGAATTGTTTCTACCGGCGCAGTCAGCAAGGCGGCTTCTCGTCGAGGTGGTCTAGTCGGGGGCCGGGCATACCACAGAGCGCGTCGCGATGCCTTCAGGGGTATCATTCTCGGGATCGACTGGTGGTTCTTGCGCGCTACCTGTTGCGCGGGGTCAGCATGTGCCCGTTTTGCGATAATTTCTCCCAAGGGGGTCGCAAAAAGCCGCACTCACTCCCACCAAAAGTCTGTCTCTTCTTGATGGTGCCCAGCACCCTGTTCATGCTGAACCCCCCCATGCCTCGAATCTCGACCGTATCTCGTGTATCGTCCGGGGCGTGGCAGTGTCGACGGCTTGGGTCGGTGTCGATAGCGCGCAAAAGTTGGGAGAGGGCGGCGCAGTCGACTCGCGAAGCCGCAAGGTCGTCAAGCAGCGGTTCGGTTTCGTGTTGACGATGGCGCAAATTGGCAGGAACCGCGTGATTCCGCGGCGGCTTAATTCCCGACTTGTCGTTCGCGCCGCTTGCTGCCTGTCCAAGCGCCAGGCAACAAGGGTCCTTCTGACAGGGGCCCGTTTCCGGTGCAACGCCGTTGAAGGATTGCTTGAAGATTTTAAATCACAGGAAGAGGGGAATTAAAAAAAAAAAAAAAAAAAGTGACAATGGCGCCTTTATAACTTTAGACACACGGTCATGTCTCTGTCTGCACAGTCGTCACAGGATGGCTGATGCGAGACAGGATTGGATCAGACCGTTTACTTATTCAAAGATGGGACTGGGGGGTTGTTGAAGAAAAGGAGGGGCAGACCAGCCGTGCATCCGGGCCTGTGACTTGTCCGGGTCCGTTGAGAAAGAAAGTGTACGGATCCATACCCCAGATCAACACCAGAAGCCGTTGCCAAGCAGCCAAGATGACCATTGAGCTTGCACAGCCTCCATGTCGCCGTCCAGACGCGCAAGCATCTCGATCAGGTGTCGCAGGTGCCGGCCGAAACCCGGGGTGCTGCTTGACGCTTGACACCTGCCAGCCTTAACGCCGGGGTTAACTGCGTGTCATTGATAAGATAAGCAACGCACAGTGGCAGTTCGTCGTCATCACTTCAGTTCACCCACCTCCAGGCGGCCTCCCTCTGCTGGCATCACGGAATCAAATGCAAAATAGCTGTACAATTCTTGCTTGCTATCCCGTACAGGATACGCCAGTCGACGTGCTCTATTCCTCCTCTTCCTCGTCAGGGGTGATCTCCTCGACCACGAGGCTACCTCCCCTGCCCATCTTTTCCCCAATCGTCGTTGTCTCACTCGGCTCAAACGTCTCCTTTGGCATGACCGACGAGATTCGGAATCCATACTGATGCTCGTACCCTTCCGGCTTCTCTGCCTTGTCGTCGCGGGACTCCTCCTGCAGCATATCGTAGCATTCGACAAAGGCGTAGAGCTCTTCAACGGTTGTATCTCGAGCGAACTTCCGAATCACTCGTCCAGCCCCCGAGGAGCTGGGCATGTTTAGAGCCAGCCGCACAGCATCCTTTACTTCGGCACCAGGCTCGGGCGCGATTGTTGTTGTCCGCCATTCCTTCCACTTTTGTCGCAGCTCCTGGAGCCGCGCGGCCGCCTCGGCCTCCTCCTGAGCACGTTTCTCGGCAGCCGCTGCCGCCGCCGCAGCCTCCCGTTTTTGGCGTGCCCTCTCCCGATCCAGGGCCAAAGACCTTTCGTATGCTGAATCCTGCTGGTCCCGCAGACTGCGCGCCAGCTCCTGCGCAGCTCGCTCCGTCCGGACACCATTCAGATCAGCGGCATATTTGGTGATGGTGCTCTGGATTCCGGCAATGTATGCCTCAGGCGTCATGGGTCCGGCTAAGCGCTTGACAATGCCCATGCGTGTGCTCCCCTCCTTTGGCGTGAGGCAGACCAGGCACGAAAATGGGAACTTGAGGCAACCGTACTCCTTGGCGACCTGGTACGCCTCCGAGTCCAGCACATTGCCTCCCCATACGATGATGTTATTGGCCGGATCGTTGATAAAGTTAACGACCTCGGGAGCCAGGAGCGTGTTCCGAACGAAGGATTCCGTGTCGTCGTGTTCTGGTGATATTAGTACCGTCAACAAGAACTTGAGGTCCTTTTTTGCCGCATCCAAAGCTTGGGCATGCCCGCCCTCAAATAGGGGAAGCCCGTGCGCGCCGTACTCGTCCTCAAAGTCCCGCCTAAACCTCTGTGCTGTCTCCTTAGGCAGCGTTACCCTCCTGCCGCTTGTCTGCCTCAAGCCCTTGCTAATCGATGACGCAACGAACTGCGGCCGCAGTGAGCGTGGGAGGAAGGATAAAAAGTAAAAGAGGGACCTAAAGATGCCGACAAAGATCCTGAACCCCATCCGGAACGGCGCAAAGAGTATTGTGACCAAGAATGGCGACTGATAAAGGACTGGCGGCGGGGGCACCACCCGTGGGGCGGGCTCGGTCTGCGGCCGTCTTGTCCGAGCTGGCCGAAAGTCCACATCTACCAAGCTGTCGTGTAGCGTCTCGTGTCTTGCGTTTGCGCGGGGGATATTGTCGTGCGCTGCCTGGGCTTCGGCAACTAGATCGGGGCCTTCTCCGTCAAAGAACTTGGCAATCGCAATCTGCATAGCCGTCAGCTCAGTCCTAGATGACGAGTAGCCGTCGAACTGACTTGGACGTTCCACTGTGACCTTTCGAGCAGAGGGATCGCATCCTTGACTTCCTGGCCAGTTACATCGGCGTACTGCTGCAGAGCCTCCTGCTGGCTTGCAGACAGCTGGCCCAGATCGAATTCGGCCTCGGTCGTCATCGTGTGTCTCGAGGGGCTGCTCCCATGCACTGTTGGGTTGTTAAGAGAAGATGTGCGGATCAATCGGTCGACATGGCCCGACTGGGGTTTTAAAGCCTGCGGCCTGCGTAATCTGGAGGGATTCTTGCGTGGGCGTGCGGAGAGCGCGAGGCCGTCCGATGTGCAGTGTCGGACTGAACCGTGCCCTGCCTTGTCCAAACGGTGGTCTGTCCTTACAAGTGTCCCCGGCGTTGATGATCTTGAAGCAACACTTGACTTGGGAAAAGGACTTGACTCTAAAAGAACGATACGGTGTCCAACGTGTATGGTATGGCGTAGCTGGGCCAAGTTCAGAGGTGGTCAAGCGCAATTGCAAATGTAGCGTATGGTACAAGTCGTTCTGTCGCGATGGCGTTTGGGATCAGCAAGCAGTGGCCTCAAGAGGATGAGGTCAGCCTGCATCATGATCTTAACCCAGATATGCTAATAAACCCTTCTGCATGCACTGTACAGGGGTGTCAGCCCATACCCCGTCATGGCTAAATGCATTCAATGTGGTCTGTGCACACAAAGGCTGAAGACCCGGGCTGAAGCACCCTTAAAATCCAAGACGGGAAGGGGATCCGGGGCCCACCAACTTACCTAACGTGGGAGGGTGTCGGCGCTTCTTCGCTTCTCCGCGAACGCATTTCAAGCATTTCAGCACCAAGTCGCAGTGCTTCGGATGCCCACCGACAAAGCTTGGCCAGGGGTGGTCCAGCTCCACGCCCGATCCCGTTAGGAATTCCCAACCATCGATTCCCACATCTCGCCGTCGCCTTCCTGTCTCTTTGTCCCTTTCGCGACTCCATTGGGCCGTCTCGCGACAATTGCCGTCGCCCGCCCCCGTGCACCCCGTCGCATACATTTCTATGGGTGCCTTATCGCCCTTCCGGTCAAAATATGGGACATTTCCGCCATCTTCAAGTGAGGACGACATCCTCTGCCCCTCCCCCGCCCCTTCACACGGAGGGTCCCCCACCAAAACACCGCCATCACCAGCCGGGATGCACACCTAGCTCTCGCTTCTAGGGCTGACGCTCCATTCCCTTAGATATCGTAGAACCGGTCAAGGAGCTGTCTCCCCGTCCTTGATCCGATCGAATAACCACCATGGCCGCGACGCGATACGCCTCGAATGACCTCCGGCGTCAAGTCGGTTCTCCCAGATCTAAGGGCCGAGGTGGGTTGCTTCCCAAGTTGTGTCGCGTGGACTCGCCGGGCGCCCCCGCTGACGGCCACCGCGTAGAAAACAAGGACACACTATGTCGCAACATCCTTATATATGGCCATTGCCGCTACGAAGACCAAGGATGCACCTTTAATCATGACCAGAACAAACCCTCTTCTCCCCAAGCAGACCTGTAAGTTGACTGTCCGAACCTTGCCCGGGGCCCTCTAGGGTATGCGCACAGAGCTGCCAACCACCACCCTTGGCGCACCGGCCATCCTTTTCTGTGTGCGTCGCTCTGGGGTCGTGCATCCGTCCGCTGCGCGGGGTTATGCCGCTGGGCTCTAGGCGCATCAAGTCCGGGGATCAAAAGCCAACCGTCATACCTGCGCTTGCTTGTGACATCGGGGCGATGGTCGTCGGGGTCACAGCCCCGACTCGAAACCACCCTAGGAAAAAGGGGCACATTGGCGTTGATTGTGCGACTCGCGTTCTGTTACCTCCGTGTCTGACCTCCTGCTAGCTCCTCCAAAAAGACGTTCAACGTCGACTCCCCCTCCTTCACCCCCTCGGGCCAGCAAAACGCGTCCTCCAAGAAATCCACCCTTTCGTCCCAAGCAGCGAGCGCCGCCCCATTCACTCCCCGTGGAGTAGGCAGTAGGTTAAACCAGCATGTCATGGTATTGTAGATATACTCATCATGCCTTAGCACCGAACCTACAGGCAACCACCGAAACTTCCATGTTCAACCCAGCAGCAATCAGAGAATTTACGCCGCAGAGCTATGATATTGCGAACACGGTATGTTTTCGGTCTGTGGATGAGAGGGGACCCCTTTCTAAATCACACACAGAATACAAACGGCGCGACGCAGGAAAATGGGCTGTACAGCGACCCTTTTACGAGCATGGGCTCGATGGGCCCAACCCTGCCGTCGGCCGGCCAATTCAACATGTACGCAGGCGACCACACTGCCCTCGCCGGTTCAGGGGCGTCATTTTACCCCGCGCATGGAGCCTTTCCTGCCGGGCCGCTCCAACCCCCCAACTACCACCTCTATCAACCATTCGATTCGTACCGACAAGAACTACAGCCATGGCAGCGGGCAACGTACGACTTCTTCATGCCGGCCAAGATGCGGGAAGAGCTCCAGAAGAAGATGTTTGCCACCCAGCAGGTGATGCCCAGTGAGTGCCCCGTCCTCTCCGCCTACTGGCACACCCTTTGCTAAAACCGCCAGATTCCGGTCTCCCCCAGCTCGAACATTGGCACTCGCTCTTTCCGCTGGACACCAGCAACAGGAAGAACACGGCGTCCTTTGGCTATCCGAGTTGGGTATACAAGGCTCAGAATAGCCGGAACGGGAGACACTACGCACTGAGGAGGCTGGAAGGTATGGAACAATACCGGGCGGCTTGAGAGCCGATACTAATAGCATCCCAGGGTACCGGTTGACCAACGAGAAATCCATCCTTACCGTCATGAAGGAGTGGAAGAAGATCAAGAACGCCAATGTCGTGACGGTGCATGAAGCGTTCACCACGAGGGAGTTTGGCGACAGTTCCCTCATCTTTGCATACGATTACCATCCCCTATCCAAAACACTGCAGGAACATCATTTCCAACCAGCCCACGGCAATCGGTACAGAGCGCCTAGCGCCGTGCCGGAGAACGTCCTGTGGGGATACATTTGTCAGATCACCAATGCCCTCAAGACGATACACTCGAACAAGCTTGCGGCTCGGTGCCTCGAGCCCAGCAAGATCATTCTCTCCGACAACAACCGCATCCGGCTCGCTGCATGCTCCATCCTAGATGTGGTGCAGTTTGAGAGCAATACGCGGCCTGTGCACGAGCTGCAGCAAGAAGATCTGGTCAAATTTGGCCGGGTCATACTTTCCGTTGCGACCGGCGCCCCGCCAGCTCACCTCAACAACATCCCAGCAGCTCTTGAGTCGCTGGGCGCCAAATACTCGGCGAACCTCAAGGAGGCCGTGGCCTGGCTTATCGCGCCGCCGAGCGCGGGCGAGTCCAAGGGCATTGAGAACTTTATCAGCGGCATTGCCTCGCAGATGACGACCTTTTTTGACCTCTCCCTCCAAGACAACGACGAGAAGCAGTTCCACCTCGCCAGAGAACTGGAGAACGGCCGTATCGCCCGCAGCATGATGAAGCTGTCAGCAATAGTCGATCGCGGCGACCTCGGCGGCGTGCAGGGCTGGTCCGAGACGGGCGATCGGTACCAGCTCAAGCTCTTCCGCGACTACGTCTTCCACCGCGTCGACGCCGACGGGAAGCCCAACCTCTCCATCGGCCACATGCTGAGCTGCATGACGAAGCTTGATGCCGGTGTCGATGAGATGGTGGTCCTGACCAGCCGCGACAACGAGTCGGTCTTTGTGCTCACCTACCGAGAGCTCCGCCAGATGTTTGACCGCGCGTTTAACGAACTCGTGAAACACAGCAAGACGGGCGCCCCGGGGGCGAATAACTAGGCGGCGCCCGCCGGGGTGCAGCGCCCAGCTCGACGGAGACGGCGTTGGGCACAGTCTGATACGAGACCCAAGGGCAAGAGCCAACACATGACGAAGCGCGCATCCCGTCATCAACACTTTTCGGTATGATGCGTGGCCAGAGGTTAGAGTGGCTCCCGACTCGCGCCAGTAAGGAGGTATATGTTCGCTGGGGGTTCGGGAAAATGGAAGGCGCGAGTGGGTTGGAAAGGCCGGTTTTGAGGCCGGCCAATGTCGAGATGGAAACGAGAAGTATATAAACCATAACAATCACTGGAATGTCAGCGTGTGTTAGCGTTGTTTGTAGCTAGCGAGAAACACAAATCAAAGTCATATCTATTCATCAAGCGTCGGCGGAAATGGGTGAATTTGAGGGGGTGGCAGAGCGTAGGTGCTCTTTCTCATTTTGTAGCCGACTGCGCCAGGGTATGTTAATCTGTCTCCCTCTGCGAGAGCAGCCAAGAGAGGCTGCGAAGTGCGACTCTTTCTCTTCCCAACGCACATAGCTGTTTGGGTGTATCGGGGCATTTATCCCCGGCCCTATGCAAGCCATTACGGCACGATGGGCCACCCTATCTCCCATCTTTTGCTTCCTGATCCCGTGCCCCCGCCCTCTCGATTCTTCACCCATTCCTCCTCCACTGATCAGTCCTCTTCCGCCTGCAGGAAGGGATTCGCTATCACCTCGCTCCCGTCGACGGGGCTGACCACGACGAGGAGCGTGCCGCGCACGACGACGAGCCCGAGCGGCCGTGTCATCTCGTTGCCTTCGTCGTCTGTCGAGTAGCAAGTAGCCAATGTCAGCATCACCATACCCTAAACCAAACCAAACCAAATCCAAACGATTGGATTAGACAGAAAGCCAAACTCACCTCTCAACAACTCCTCCACCTCATCCAACACCAAATTCATCAGCGCATCATACCCCTTCAACACACCCGTCGCTACCATACCGTCAGCATATCTCCCCCCAGCCCCCCATTCCCCAGTATACGAGTGTACGAACCTTCCCTCCCACCATTAAACTTCACCGTGATCCGCTTATCCATGTACTTCTTCAAATCCAAAATGTTTTCCTTCTTTGGGCGCTCCTTGTTATCCTGGCCTTGAGCACCCTGGGCACCGCCGCCCCGTCCTCCGCCGCCGCCACGGCCGCCTCTGTACCCTCCTCCACCTCCTCGGCCACCGCCGCCGCGGCCGCGGTGCTGTTGCTGGTGGTGCGGTTGGGATTGGTGTTGGTCTGCCATTTCGGAGGTTTCGTACGGCGGTTGTGTTGTGCGGGGGTCGGGAGGTAAATTCGTTAGGGAGGTTGGTCGATAGATAAAGCAGCGCACACCAGGGGATGTGAAATGGTTGACTGGTTAGGTGGTTTGGCGGGCTTGCTTGGGGAGAGCTTCGTGGTGGGGCCCAGCAAGACAAGGCGCGCCAGAGGGTGGTGACGGATGGTGGGAGTCGGGAAAAAAGAACCCCACACTCAACTCACTCGCGGTTTGTGGAGCTGTCCGCTTTGGAGTTTCTTGGCAAGCGTGGTGGTGGGGTTTTTAAAGTTGGCCAAAGCTCCATTCCGCCAAGCCTGCAGGGCATCCCCTGAGCAATGCTGAAGTTGGTCTGTGCTTTCCCCTGACAACGACCACCACCACCACCAACTCGGGGCCGCTTCATCGCCTCACAAGATGTCATGCTCGATATTGAGCGTTCTGGCGCGTTATTTGGCATGTGAAAAAGGAGTGTGATGTTAGTTTATAACTTCCCGCGTCAATGCAGTCGATACTCCTAACTCAGGGGTCAACTGCCTTCTCACGAAGTGGCTACATTTCTATCCAAGGGCACAGAACGGATCCCAAGAACTCGCATGCACCGGCCCAGATCCTGAATAAATGAATGGGCAAACAAGTTGTAAAATTTCTACCTGTGAGAATACCACTTCGTGCTGCTGGGTCAATCCCATAAACGATACTCGCTACAAAACCTCTCCGACAACGAGATAGATACGATCCAACGAGAGATGATGAAAAAAGAGTGCAATGAGTCCCCAGAGAGAGACCCCCAAGACAAATCTGATAACCCAAGGTCGCTAATCGCAACTGGCAAAACCGAAACACCCCTCCATCAGTTGACCCGCTCCCCGGACTGCCGTCTTCGTCAGCCAAGACGCTTAGAAAGAGCCGAACCCCGCCAAAAGGCCGCGATATTCGGGAGTCTTCCATTCTCCTATCCCAACTCCGTGATCTCTTTTGCCCGCTGAGGTAATTGACATCTTAACATCCAGTGACGACGCCAGGCTCCGACCGCCCCCCAACTCCAATGCCTCCGTCAAGTTGCGAGGCTCTTCCACGCGGCCCTCCAGCTTGCGCAGCGCTTCTTTTCGAGCCTTGGCCCGTGAGGATCCTGAAGGAGCTTGAGGAGCCTGAGGAACTCCCTTGGGTCTGTGATGCCCCTTCAAGCCTGCACAATGCATCTTTCCGAGCCTTGGCCCGTGAGGAGTCTGAGGAACCTGAGGAACCGGAAGAACCTGAGAAATTTCTTTGGGCATCTGGTCCCCCTTCAAGCCTGCGCAACGCATCTTTTCTAGCCCTTGCCCGTGAAGAGTCTGAGGAACCTGAGGAACCGGAGGAAGTCCTTTTGGTATCTGCTGCCCCCTCAAGCTTGCGCAATGCATCCCTCCGAGACTTTGCTCGCGAGGAGCCTGAAGAACTCAAGGAGCTTCTTTCGGTATCTAGGAACCCTTCAAGCTGGCGCAGAGCATCCTTTCCTTCTTTTGTGCGCTCTTCAAGCCCGCGTGGAAGATCTTTCCGACTGTTTGTACGCCCCTCGAGCCGGCGCAAAGCATCCTTCCGAGCCTTTGTCCGTGAGGAAGTTGAGGAGTTTTTGCGGCCGTCTCCCGTCCCCGACACCCTTGAGGCCTCGGACGCCGCCCGCAAGTCGCTGATGCCCAACTTTCTGCTCAGGCGGCCCGAGGAGCCTTCCCCACTTCGTCCTAGAACAGCGGCCTCCCTAGCGTTAAGTTGGATGAGAATGACTCCGCTGCCACCGCTCTCCCCTGAACCCCTGTTGGCACCATCCTCACCAGACGGGCTTTCTTCGTGGCCTAAACCATGTACAGGCTCCTCGGTTGGATAATTTTGCCCGTTGTCATTGAGGTTGTAGCCGATGAATAGCCAAGTTTGCAAGGTGTTGTTGCGGGTTCGCTTATACCATGGACTCCGACGCGCCTTTTTGGAGAGCAAGGACTCCGAGACCACCCCAACATCCTGGACCTCGACAGCCTCTTTTCTGGGGTTGCGCTTCCCAGTCGCCAAGGCTAGTAGAACAGGAGTAGGGGCCGGCGATGTCGGAACACTGGTATTTTTTGATGATACTGTAGGGGGTGTAAACGTGTCGCCGTTGCTGAGGATCGATGTTCCTGGGCTAGAAGAGGGGAACGGTTTGACGATGTGTGTCGAATGTTTCTCCACGTCGGACAGTTGAGGGGCCAAGTTCCATTGCCTCCGCCATTTGGACGAAGACGACTCCCTCGCAAGGAATTTGGTCACGACAAAATCGTTGACCTTGTTCAGGCCGACGATGTGCGTTTGGCCAAAGAAGCCAGGGTAGTATTTGTCCAAGATGAGGCGCATGTTCCATACGTGATACAACTTGCGATGGCATCTTCGATCGAGGAGGCTGCACTTTTCGAAGCTGTGGACTTGGTAATTTGATAGGGATCAGTCCCTTCGTACGTCGGCCGCTCGGTGATGTCGCGGAGTCGAAACTGCCGAATGGCGTGCTCGATTAGAGCGTAACGAAAGCCCAAGAGTCTAAGGGTGTCAGCTGGCAGATTTCAGGCGAGAGCATGAAACAGAAGTTAGAGCTCACGTGTCTATCTCGTCGAATATCTCCTTTGGGTTTGCGGCGCCCCAAATGTGCCAGATAATGACGGTCAGGTCCGTATTATCCGGCGGCGTGCCTGTCTGGCTGGTGGTGACCCAGGCGAGATGGTTCAAAGCGGCATCAAACTTTCGGCGGTTGCCATGGTTGGTCAAGTGCCTCATTCTTAGGTGCCAGGCGAGAGCGTCTTCGAGGGCCGCTTGGGCCTTTCGCATGTCGCCATCGTGGGCCTTGAGGAACCTCTTTAGCACAAACTTTGTCGGTGCGTGAGTAGCATCCTCTGATAGAGTAATCCCCTAGATCTTTCTGATCCAGTTGGCTTTCGCGAGGATGCTGGGCAGGCGCTGATGGAAGGCATCGATCGGGTCGCCTGTCGTTGGACCAAGAGGGGGCGAGTCTTCGTGCGTCACGTTCCAGTGTTTCTTCTTCCAGGCCGAAAATTTGGAGCGCATGTCGACAGAGGGAGGTACAAACAGAGGAGGGTGATGGACGAAGTCGAAAAGATGGTCAAAAGATACAGAGTGTGGGAGCTGAGGCTCAATAAAAACGAGTGTTGGTCTCTTGCTGATGCGTGATCATGACGATGGTACGGAATCTGTCCTCGCTCCAAATGCCAAAAGCCAGCGATCCGATGCCATCCAAATTCCACCTACTTCATCGCGCCTACCTCGTGGAAAATTGAAGCATAGTTAAAACTTGAAGGGTGCGCTGGGAAGGAGTTGGCCGCAACTAGCGGAAGGAGCTGACCAAGGTGTTTCTTGCAACAAGGCAGTTTTAGACTAAGTTCAGGAACTCGAGTCTCGTTACTTCCAAATCGGCATCCCTCAAGATATTTCATGGTCACTTCTTACCGCGTCACGTTGCTAGGTCAGGATGCTTGATTGAGGGTTTTGGGTGCCTTAGTCTCGTGGAACCTCGTCTTTTCCGAGTCCAGGCCAGACATGCGGGAGAGTAACTTCCTGTCGTCGCGGCCCTCGCTCACCGGATCTCGAGATGTTTGGTCCAAGCATCCCACAGGGAGTAATAGGTAGGACATAGTGGGTTGACTCCCGTTCAAACTGCGGTGCTCCCTCTCGGAATGGACTGGAGTGCCCACCGCGCGAAAGTCATATGAACCCCTTGACCCGAGTTAGGCCCGGAGGGTGGTATCCTGGCGACGGGGGTCAATCTCCATTCCGTCTTTCCCTTGGATCAACCGACGTGGAAGATACTGCTTCAGCACGGGTCTCCCTCTGGTGCGGACCAAACGGAAGGAACAATTCATCTTGGCCAAGAGGACGATGCGGGCACCGTCGGCCCATGGACCATGAGACCGTCGAGATGCGGCGATTTCTGGCGATCCCGTGTCCCGAGAGCCTAGGCTGGAAGTTGCCGTCTCACAGTGCAGTAGCCCCGTCGTTGAGTCCTTCCTCGGAGCCGGCCCATGCTCAAGGCCCCCCTCCCCGGCCGGCTCTCCACAAATCATGAGCGGGCTAATCAACCTACCACTTGAAACCCGAGGTCACGGTCTCGTCTCAATCTGCATTTGGTCATCCACGATCCATTGCACAACATCACTCCGGACAAGATCCCCGACCGATGGTCTCGGAAAACATCGCACGCCAGTACATCCAAACAGGAAAACAAATTCATTTGGACATGTAAAAGGGATCAAGCTGCACTTGCTGCTGCCGCCCCCCCACTAGATCGGGACTCCGCACCGACAACCGTCAAGTTCTTGCTTGGGACAGTGTGTGGTTGGAAATGGACTGCCTGATATAAGACACAGCTTGCACTTTGTTTGATGCGTGCTGGGGATCCAGGGGCACCGCTCAGGGGCAAGCTGCTATGTGATATGTTCGTGCAAATGGAAGAGTTGACTGGAAAGAAAAGGTTGAGGCTCGCGTGTGTTTTGACTCGAGCTCCTAGCTCCCACCGACGTGTGGTTGATGACAGATTCGGAGATGTAGGGTGTAGGGTAGCGGCCCATTTCGTTCACCCCCCTCCCCCCCAGCCTCTCCCTTAAATACGTTGGGGTGGCCGCCCCCTGGCTTCCACTCAATCTTTCTTTCTCCTCCGCAACTCGCGCTTTTCTCCCCACCCCCTGGCTCCAAACTCTTTGCAGCAGACTTGTGGGTATTGTTCCTGCACCCCATTCTATTCAACTTCATTGAACCCATTGAAGCTCATTTGCTAAAGCTCCGCCTACTCCGCGTCTGTCCTGATGCGCTGCCTGCAATTGCTTTGCCCATCTTCACTTTTTTTCTAAGCCGCACAGGCATTTAACACCACGTCTTCTTTTTGAGCTCGTGTGATCTTCCTGATCTTCCCCCCCTCAACCCCCTTAACTGTTTTCGTTACATCCGCACCCGCGCCGCGTCTGCGCGGGCCGCCCACTCCGCTCAGCCCAGGCCGCAGACGCTGACTCGCCCACGCGTTTGCATCGTGCACGCACGCGTTGAGTATCTCGCATATACCGCAATCACAACCAACCACAACCACAACTCACAGCCACAACTCACAACCAACAATCACCTCCCACCCAGCCCCAACAATGGCGGCCATAGAGGTGACGCCAGCAATCGCTGGGCTGGGCTCATTGCTCTGCGAATCGAGCTTCAACAGCAGCACTCCCACGGATACCGATGCAAGCTTCTCGAATGCCGCGTCTTTGAGCTCGACTCCCCCGACCACCGTCTCACCCGACAGCATGTCTCTGGCCTCAGAGCCCGATGTCGCCAAGCCCGAGAGCGTCGCCTTGTCGAGCATTGAGGCCGCTGTCGCCTTGCCCGAAACCGAAAACGAAAACGAGCAGGCGCAGTCCGGGCAGCAAACACCTATCGGACAAGACGCCATTGTGGTTGCCGAGCAGCCGTTGCCTACCGAGACACCCACCGAGCCTCCGGTGGCGACCCGCCCGCGACGGGCTCGATCGAGCTTGCCTGTATATAACGTTTCGAAACTCTTTGGCACTGATGTGCACGGAAGGCGGCGTTCAAAGGGAGATGCGATCCAGGAAAAGAGACGGCGCACAGCATCTGATGCCACGCTGCTGGATACCGACAATGCTAGCGCGAGCGACTCGATCAATGCGCTGGCTAGAGGAAGCCAGGGTGACGAGGGCGCACTCGACGCGTCGGGCCCCAATCAATCCGTTAAAACATCGAAAAGCACGCGAACCTTGAAAAAAGCTGAACTGAGCGCACCGCCAGCATATTCGACGCGTAGAGCGACGCGTCTTTCCAACGTGCCTGTTGAGACACTGGCGACCAAGCTCTCGGTCATCGGCAAGCGGGCCAAGAAGGCTGTGGGCAAGGGACTGTCGCGCGAGCTTATGCGCCTACAAGACACGGATGAGTTTGCGCGCATTGATACGCGCCCTGTTCGCTACACGGTTTGGAGCAACGGGAAGTATGTGGATGTGGACGCGGAGCAAGAGGCGGCTGCCGAACCTCCGAGGAAGAAGGTCAAGGTCGATGCGAATGCCGCCGATGGCACGGGCAAGGCCGAAACCGAGAAGCAGGAGTCTGCCCCGGCCGCCAAAAGGCCACGCGCGAAGAAGTGGCTGGAGAAGGGTCTCTATGCCGGCCAGGAGGCCCCCATCGACATCTACAAGGGGCTCACGGCCCAGGAGAAAAAGAAGCTTGCCTCGCTCCCGGAGCTTATTCCGAGCGGAAAACCGAACCGGACGCTCCCAATGCCCATGTTCAATGGCCTGCGCATCCTGATTCACGGGCGCGACTTTAAGCTGCCGTTTGATGTCTGCAACCCCCTGCCTCCCGGCCAGCCAAAGCCTGCCGCATACCGCACCATGACCAAGAGTGAGTACTGCCTCCAGTGAGTCGACCGGCAATATGCTAACTCGCTCCCTAGACCGGTTTGTTGGAGATGCTGCGGCATACTGGAAGAAGACTCCTCATTTTGAGGACTGCGCCTCCAAGTGTGTGTGCAAGCCCGAGGACGGCTGTGGCGAGGACTGCCAGAACCGCATCATGTTGTATGAATGCGACGAGACGAACTGCAACCTGGGCAAGGGCCGCTGCACAAACCGCGCATTCCAAGACCTCCAGGAGCGCACCAAGAAGGGTGGCCGGTACCGCGTTGGTGTCGAGGTCTACAAGACCAGTGACCGCGGCTACGGTGTCCGCAGCAACCGTTGCTTTGAGCCGAACCAGATCATCATGGAGTACACGGGTGAGATCATCACAGAGGAAGAGTGCGAGCGGCGCATGAATGAGGTGTACAAGGACAACGAGGTATATTCCCTTTTCTGCGCAAATTACCGACATCGGATATCAACTAACATCTACAGTGTTACTACCTCATGTCCTTCGACCAAAACATGATCATTGACGCGACCACCGGTAGTATCGCGCGGTTCGTCAACCACTCGTGTTCGCCCAACTGCCGGATGATCAAGTGGATCGTGTCTGGACAACCTCGGATGGCTCTGTTTGCTGGAGATCGCCCCATCACGACGGGCGAGGAGCTCACGTACGACTACAACTTTGACCCCTTCTCGGCTAAGAACGTGCAGAAGTGTCTGTGTGGTAGTCCCAACTGCAGAGGCGTCCTCGGCCCCAAGCCCAAGGAGGTCAAGGTGTCCAAGCCGAAGGAGGTGAAGAAGCCCGCCAAAGGGTCTGCCAAAACTGCCACCAAAGCTACTACTTCCAAGACTACTGCTGCCAAAGCGGCCGCCAAAACTGCCGTTGGCAAAATTACTACCAAAGCTACTGCCAAGGCCAACACGACCAAAGCTGCTGCTAGCAAAGCTTCCACCAAAGCCTCTTCGGCCAAGCCGACCAAGCGCAAGCTCAAGGACGTGTTTGCCTTCGACGGAGACGACGAGGAGGATGCCACGCCGGCCAAGAAGCGCAAGATCAAGGCTGCGACGGGCATGAAACGGACGATGTCTTCGGCAAGCCTGAAGGTGGCAAAGGGAGCGGCCAAGGGAGCAGCCAAGGGAGCCGTTGCTACCATCAAGCGGAGCGTCTCGAGCATCTCGGTGGCCGCCAAGAAGAAGACGGTCGTTACTTCGTCCTCGAAAGGTTCCAAGATCAAGGTGACGACTAAGAAGGCTTTCCGGCGGGCGACCAAGAGCACCGTGGTTAAGAAACAGGGTGCGAAGAAGAGCGCCCCCACCACTCCCGCTCCTACCGACGCCGCTGCCGAAAAGACCACGGTCCTGTCCAGGAGCCCGAGTCTGACCATTGTCGCAGCCGGTGTTTTGACGGCGGCGGAAACCAACTTACCTGCCCAGCAGACGGAGACACCGAAGGGGCCGACCGCGGCGGTTAAGACATCGTCGCGCAAGGTGACGCCCTCGCGCAAGGCGCTGGAATCTGGCATCCTGGAGAAGAGCGGCAGCGGTAGCCCAGTGGCCAAATCGGCGAAAGGGAAGACAACTGGGCTCGAGGTGTCGCGGACTACTACAACGACTAAGATTCGGCTGATTACCGCCAAGTGAGTCCGGGTCTCTTCAATGCAATGGATGGGAGTGGGAGAGAGTTGTACGAAAGGGTTGGGGAAAGGCGTCACGGGGACTGGGATGGATGGACTGGTGGATGGAAAGGAGATGGAGTTCTTGGGGGCTTCAAGGGATTCTTTTTTGTACTTCAACAACAACAATGCTGCTCATTGGAATGGAATGGAAGGGGAAAGGGGAAGAGGGGTTTTATCTACTGGTGATGTGGCGCTGGAGAGGGGGGAGAGAGAGGTACGAATATGGGTTTACTTTTTTTTTTTTTTTTTTTGGAAGGTCAGTTAGGTAGGAAGGAGGTAGTGGGATGGGCGCGGCCGGACTGGACTGGACTGTGTATGAAGGATGAAGTATACAGGCAGGCAGTGTTGAGGGCTGCCCTGAGTAGTGAGTTGACTGGGGTTCAACAACAGGCAATATGGGATATTTGAGTTTTTGGTCGAGAGTGCCTACATGTTTTGAGCTGTGGTGTATGTGTTGATGACACGGTGTTGAATGGGCTAGATATCCTGGGTAAGCCTGGATGAGGTCACAGAACAAACAGGGTTGTTGTCATGTTGACTTCCCTCACCAGTTTCCACGTGTATGGCTTTTGTCTGAAGAGCAGGAAACAGGAAGTGAAAGCGCGCCAATATGGGGAGGCGCAACAACTTTAGCGGACGGAGTCCGGCCACTGAAACTGAAACTGAAAATTGAAAACCCCAAGCCAAATCGACGTGAGGCGCAATGGAGTTCCGATTCAGGAGCTGTGATACAAGGTCGATTGTGTACTTCGTATCAGACAGGGGGCGGGATGTGGCGTTTCGCCTCACCGAGGTGACCCCACATTTGACAGTGACCGCCACAGGGGAATTGCATGGACAATCCTGGATTGATTTTACACACCGAGGACGTGATATCCGATGGCTACTTTGTCCGTCCCTGCTTGTCTGCAGCGCCAGGTTTTCAGGATGTCGAGATGAAATTGCTGAGGTGACTGACGCTACGGAGCACTTGGTACAGGTGAAAGGAAGGCAAAGCGGAGCTCCGTCCGGGCTGTGTCCCGGCTGGTTCGGGGAGGGCTCCACTTCCGGCGCCGGGCCATTTCGGTCTGTGTAATTTACCGTACCATGTGGGGTTTCGAAATACCGGGCATTCAACGAGGTTGAATGCTGAGGCCTCACTAAGAGATTGAAACTGAAAATCTAGAGCTTAGAAAATTTCAATCTGCCAGCGGCCGAAGACATCGTTCGGTTCTTAGTTATTGATCAAAAAAGGGAAGCGCTGCCTTGAGCTGAGGATTTTAGCTTTTGTAAGTGCGATCCCATTGGGCTAGGCGAGAGGCTGTACAGAAGAATCCAGTCAATCCCCGACTTACACGCGGGTCTCGGCATTCTAGCAGCTGTGATTCTGGAACGGCCATGGAACAATGGAACAAAAAACACAGCCCGCTGCCTAGGGAGTGGCATGGATCATTAGGAACGCGCTAGATTTTGTTGTCAATTGATACGCTTAACGTCATGGGCTAACTCGGTGTAAGTGTCTGTGGTGGGGTTTGGCGGTGTAAGTTGTCTGCGGTGGGGGTTTGGCGGTGTAAGTCACCAGAGGTGCGCGAACAGTCTCTCATTCGCCTCCCTACCTTGCTAGAAGTCCAGTTGACCAGGGGAAGTACCCAATGTCCAATATCACATTGTAAATTTTCACATGTTGTGTTTTAGTATAGGTTCTCAGTCCGCGGACCATGTTGTTGTTGACTTGGTTGGTGGCGAAAGGTCCAGAACTCCGACAAACCTATCCCGGACACAACACCAATGAAAACACCCTGATTTGTCCAACACTACTGATTGGCAGAGCAATGCAGATCATCAGCAAACCGATGTACGTATGTAGCACACATGAGATAGACGCATGCGAGTACGCAATGCAATGCGTGTGACTCGGTTGCGACCGAGGGATTCAGAACAGCCTTCCCGCCAATCAACAATTTTCAGGGTCTTTGATGTTGCGAATGGTGGCAGAACTGGCATTTGAGACCAAGGCTATCTTCATGAGGACTGTGAGACACGCTGCGGTACATAAACATGCACTGGCAGCAACTAGGCAAGGATGGACCATCTCCGTCGAATTCTCAAATATGCGCGGAACAACAATGAAGTATGTATGTAACTCTTCGTAGATATCGACGCCGACCCAAGTCTGTAAAAAATCTATTCTAAAACGACAAACTCCCACCAAATGCCCAGTCTAGAGATGAGCTCGCGCTCTCAAGTCTGTGTTCGTTGCTCCATGCTCCATGCTCCATGCTCCATGCTCCCCTAAACCGCAATGCAAAACCACTCGCCACAACCAGCCGCCCCAAACCGCATCATCGTGAAAGGTAAAACTCAAAGACTCAAGCCACCAAACACTTCTAATCCGCCAACGCTAAGCCCACTGACGCCGATTACAAATCTTCCAAGAAAAACGTGACGGGCCGATAAAAAGCGTCATTTCGTCCCTTCGTAGTATCGGATCCCCAGTGGAAAGGTCTTCCTCTAGGGATCATCGCTGAGATGGAGGAAGGGCAACGCCCTTAGCGGTGAGATGAATAGCTATGCTTGATGGTCCGGCAGTCGGTGCAGCGCATGTGGTCGCACATGGGGCAGCTGGGGATGATCTTGCAGCTGAGAGGGCCGTCTCCGCAGTAGTGCTGTATCAACCGTCAATCCACTGGCCTTTACTTGCAAACTGGAGGAGTATGGCACTTACGCAATACCACGTCTTCTCGGTGTAAACCTTACTACTCGAAGACTCCTTGCCCATGATGTCTGAGAGGGGTGCTTGGTGGTGCGGGTGTGGTTATGTGATCTAAACAACGACGAGAGAGCGGGTGGGATATCGAATGCAGTGGTTCTTGAGATGATAACACTAGTTTGATGACGAGAAAGCTGCTTCCAGAGACGGACACTGGTCGACTCTTATACAACGTTGACGAGACTTGGAACTCTAGAAAAAGGCAAACAAAAACAATCTCCACTGCTACCAATGCCTCACTGTTCGACCAAGACAAGCCCCTGACTGGCAGACTGCACTTCCGCATGCCTAGGCCTCGTTAGGCCGCTGCATACTAACTCAGCCATGGTGCCCACTTGAAGAAACCAGGCAAACAGATGTGAAGCGTGGGAAAAACAAGGCGAGCTCGTAAGGCGTGAGGGCATCCCGGTGAACGAGTCACTCGACTCTTCCCGAGGGACTGTGCTTCCTCGTTGAAACGCTCCTGACTGATGACTTGGACGTCGGGAGCTGCAGCAGAACGGCCGCCAGCCAGTTGACTCCAGTCAGGATGAGGGCGAGACGGTTCATTGGAGAGTGTACCCGGCCGGTATGGCCTCATCCGGGAGGTTTCGGTGATTGCCCCGCAGGCGCAGCAGAGCAACCTTCGTCAAGGCTAGAGTGGGCCGGTAGGTAGCGGTCGACGCAACGAAGGACTCATAACTTCTGAGTCCTGGATTTCGGGCTCAGGCGCCCGACCGACCGCAGCATCAGTCCCGGCGGACAGGGGTCTTTTGGCGGAAAGGAAAAGCGTAGTTCGAGGCTGGTTCGCCGTTTGGAACTTGGGTGGCCAGATCAATCGCCCGTGGAAATTTTCCTTAACCGTGGAAAACCAAAATAAAGGGACCTAGTGGCGTCCAAGTCGATTGTCCGGGGGGTCATCCTCACCGACCGGCTGGGACGTGGGGGACGAGGCAGGTATCTTGCTGATGCGGCTCTGTTGAGACATGTCGTGCGTGTGTGAGAGGAAGTCGGGTCTTGGCATGCTTCTTCTCCCGCTGCCCCTCACCTCCCAGCCCCTCATGTGCATGGTCATGCGTGTGTACATACCAAACAACCCGTCTTGCGCTTTCCGCCCTTGCAGGCCCCGGCTGTCGGAACATGGCCCTCATTCCGTTTGGAAGCATCGCCCAAAATTTTCCACGCCCAAACTGAAACGATTGAAGCTATTCACCGAGTGCGCTTTCAACCCGCCCGTCGGGCTGTATGCGAGGCATAACGCGACGGTGGCTGAGGAGCGGAGCGCATGCTGAATTGGCCAGCGGTCCCATTTGCGCCCGCAAAACTGAGGTTGACCCGGGCAAGGGTACCTCAACGCGGTGCTGCAGCCTTGCCTACAGCCTGCAGGTTCGACAGTGCTGCCTTGGGGCGTGTAGCGTCCAATGACCACCGGGTCAGGCTCTGACTCAACAATGCGGCTCTGCATTTTGTTTGGGGGTTCGAACGTCGCAGCCCGTTTCATTTCTTGGTTGCAGTCGGTCTGGGGAACATCCACCATGACCGGCAATGATGATCTGGATGCAGTCATACAGGTACGACACTTCGCCAATGAGACCGGTTCGCGCGGTTGAGCAAGGACGGAGCCGGCCGATGTCGACGAGATTCCGGTTTTCGAAGCCAAGGCCTTCGTCGGTTGAGGTTTTGGGGGTCGGTGTGGTTTTTGTCGCCTCGGTAGCTGGTTCCGGAAAGGCGGCAGGCAACCGGGCGAGAATCCTCCGGCAACGGGTTGAGTCAGCACGAATGTCCCGGAACGAAAGCGAATGAATGCAAAGGAAACAGAGCAACGACGGATCATAAGAATGGGAGAAAAGGAATCCCCGAACTCGAGTTTTGTTTTGAGAAAGCGCTAGTTTGTTGCGCGGGAAAGAAGGAGATGAACCGGCCTTGCAGAGTCCTGCTCTGGGCAGGAACGACCCTGAAAGCACGGCCTATTCCACGACCAGTTTTCACCAACTGATGACGCCTGCATCTTTCCCATCCCGTCTTAAAACACCCGTTATCGCATCCAATACTGGAATACAGCAGCGGCGAGATCGGATTTTCGTGGTACCGAATGCTGGGATCGAGAACGGACTCCCAACCTGTCCTCGATATCTTCCTAGGATTATTTCCATCCTAATCGATGTTCGGATGGCCCCGAGTAACCCATCTGCTCGTGCGCAACGGTGAGTGCCTCGGATAGGTGATGTCTTCGTGCTTGTCGTCGTCTCAACCCGAGGGTTATGGTCATGGATCGGTCATGCCTCAGGTTCTTCGTCGGTCCTCCGCTTCATTTCTCTTTCGGCCGATGAGGTGGTGATCGATAATGTTTGTTCGAGAAAGCTGAGCTTGCCAAAGAGTTGAAGAAGGATTGAAGGGGCCATTCTCACAAACAAGATTTCGCGGCATGGGCGCCTGCCTTTCTTAAGTATCCCAAGTCAACGTTGAGGCTCTGTCGCGGCGGGAGGCCACAAGGCCAACATTGTAGGCCAACATTATAGGCCAACCACGCCCACAATGTGAAGTTGGTAAGTTGCCTACCGCCACACGCCCGTTTTCCCTATCGCTTCTCTGCTTCCCGTCAGCTGCCTTGCCTTGAGTCAAGCAAATGCCATCCGTCAGCTATCCCCGAGCGCGCCACCTTCATGTTGTTGGAGGTAGCCTTGACGAATGGTTGCCGCTTCCATCTCGGTCAGGGGGTCACGCCGTGGGCCGCCATCATCAGGAAAGTGTAGCGAGAAGCCACAACGGTCTGACTGTTGGTGAGGAATCTTTGCAGCCTTGCAGGTGACATGATATGGCCATGCCACTGTCGGCCTACCACTAACCAGCCACCCGGCAAGCGACATCCAAGACAGATGAACAAGTAGTGGTGTCGACTAGAAAACATAAGAGTCGATGTGCTCCTTGGGATACTTGTAGGGCCAAATGAAGACGACGTCGGGGCCCAATAGGCTGTCCACGCCCAATCACGTTTCATGGGAAGTCCATTCGAACCACGAAGCTTTATCCGGAGACCCGATAGGCTCCTCGGCCACGACCAAAATAACGATTTGTCACTCCTTGCTCCACGGCCGAGGTTAGCTTTTGGTTTGAGTGGTTCGATGTTGTGGAAGGCTTGCTCTGTCCCTGACATGCGCAACGCCCAAAACATCAGGCCGTCTCAGCCACAATGACCCCAGCCTACATTTTAAATGTTAAGGTAACTTGGGTAAGAAAGATGCACGGGAGACGAGATTGATGGAAAGGTACCACACACCCAGTAGGCCATTGGGGTGAAGTGAACTTGCCCGCCTGTTCCCACCATGTGCCGCAGCACGCGGCGCCAGCCGGCACAAGTAGCTCAAAACTCCCAACTCTGTTTCCAACGCCCTGAATCTAGGTTCTTGGCCCTCGAGTACCGCGTTGCCCCGCAGCCTCCATCACCAACCAACTGTGCCCTCGCCAGGGCCATCGCAGTGAATGCATATCCAGAACAACACCCGGAAAAATGACTCGAGGTCGTGCATGAACGAGTGCTGCTCGCCTCGGAGTGCTCCAGTGGCCATAAAAACCCTTGTCCAACCCGTCACACTTCTATGCTCCTCTAGTCAGTCACACGCCGGCCGCTGTCCTAACCACCGAACGCCCATCACTTCTTCAAGTCCTCCCGCTCCTTCCGGAGAATTTCTCTCATTCGGGAGTAGAGCCTCTCGTCTTCACGTTTCCACGGCTTGTCCCCAGGGAAGACCACCTTCCGCAGGCTGTTCATCAATGGCGCAAGGGGCTGGTAGTACTGCGTGAAGTAGTTGGCAGTCGTCTTCACGAAGTTCCCCTCCGTCGACACAACGATGAGCTTGATCCCAGCCAGATTCTCTGCACGCTCGTCCGTATCGACGTAGTTCCATTCGTCGAACCGTGAAACAACTCTGCCCTTCTCTGGCCCATCGAAGTGAATGCATATCCAGAACAGCACCCAAAAGAATGATTCGAGGTCGTGCATAAATGAGTGTTGCTCGCCCAGAAGTGCCCCAATGGCCATAAAAGCCCACGTGCCAGTCTTTCCTTTTGCTCCCGAGGCACCGACACGTTGCTCCTTGATAGCGAGATCCAAGTCAATCAAAAATCCGCGGTTGTCCTCGTCGATCATGAGGTTGTTGAGAGAGATATCCCTATGGAGGAGGCTGGCCTTGCGCCGCAAAGACTCATGCCCTTCAATACAGTCAGCTAGGGCGCCAAGTAGAACTCCTCGAGAGCCCGCCTTGTAGATAGGGATTCCATAGTCGCAAAGGATAACACGCCGATGTACCCGATTAGGTAGTATGTTGGTGCTAGTTTTGGTCGGAGATGCTAAACGAGGCCGCTTATTGGGCGGCAATAAAGCATTGGTTTCGTGAGACGGCCGCTTTGCGCTAGTGACGCTGCTACTTCGACTGGTGTGTGATAGACCTGCTGTGCTTGTGCTTGCGCTTGGTGTATATCGCGATCGATTCTGCTGGTAGTTCGTGGCTTTCGTGATATCCAACCCCTTCCGGACATTGTTTTGGACATCGTCATCGATATCCCGTACCTGAACAGTTAGGTGGTGATAATACCGGGCCACATGAACCGTACCCTTGCTAGTTGCTTCCTGGAGCAACTCGCCCTCGTTATCGCGCTCCAGGTATTGCCATGAATCTTTGACAACGAACAGGGCATATGGGTCTTCGCGGTGTGCTTTCCAGCAGGTGGTTGCTCGGCCGGCGATACAGCGTGCGCGATTCATTACTCCATCGATGATAAGCCGCTCAGTCGTACCATCCCGCTCAATCTCGATGAACCGTTGGCCCTTTGCCGTTATGATCGTCGGGTCGAACCCAAGCTCTTCCTTGCTCATCCAGAGGAATCCAAGGATCGTAGACACAAACCGTAGCCCGTCCTTGTTGATATCAAATTGGTCCGAGGCAATGCCCCCAAGCCGGTCAAACACCCATATCCTCATAAGAGATCCGCAGAGGGTAAAGCCCAGAACAAAGCGGCGGGTATCCTGAGCGGCGAGCACTTCCCTCGCGTACCTGCCAATATCGAGTCGCGCTTCTGACGGGATATCGGCGGATGGGTTGCTCTTCAACTCGCCAGGCACGAGGATCTGGGCCCAGTGGCACCTCGAGTTTTTCCCAGCGCTCGGGTCACTTACAAAGCCAATATCCATCTTCCGTTTCGCGACAGAGCCGGCAATTGGCTTGTTAGGCTTCGCCAATGGTCTTCGTGTATGTGGAGCGGAGTTGTGGCTCTCCGCAAATGCCGCGAGCTTCTCGGCAAAGTCCGCAAACCAGCTCAGCACATCATCCTGTTTTGCTTCTCGGGGCCAGCCCCTCCAGCCGTTGTCGAAGAGCGGGTCGTTCCCTTTCAAACAGTCCTCGAAGAATTTCGTTGATACTGTCTCCAGGTTTGGCACAGAGCCAAAATATGTCTTGTGGAAGCCCGGGAGATCGACATACATAGGGCCAAGCTCCTCCTTAAGGACGCCATCCACATATTTTCGGTATTCGGACGAATTGGCGAAGCTGCCAGTGTTGCGCAGCCATGGGGTTTGCTGGAGAGAGGACGCTATCGGCTGGGGAGGCGGGGTACGGGGGGGCGGGGTAGATTCAGTGACGGCGTCGTAGACTCGGTCCCAGATGAGCGCATCGTCTGGATGGTCAACGAGGGCTACATTTAGGAGAGGCTTGATACGGTCGAGGTCGATGTCATCTGAGTCGAGTGACAGTTCAAGCCGTAAGAGGTCGCTTCGAAGGGTGCGACGACGGGTCGCAGCAGGCAGCAAGTCGGCAGCGGGAAGGTTTTGCGCCGCTCTCAAAAAGGAGCGAATGAGTTTCCGGAGTTCTATCCGTACACCTCGGTCAGAAAGCACATACTCAAACGAAGCCGGACTGCCGTACCTTCTTGGTTAAGTTGGCCGAGCGCGTCTGGAATGGAAACCGTTCGATCTGAGCAGACCGTATTAAACGAAGCGTGAAAGGCATCAAGGCCATTCCCGATGGGATTATCCTTGATGATCTCCAACCGTGATTGGTCTGCCATCGCGAATGGCATGCTCGCGATGTGAAGTGGGAAAAGCGGAAGAGACGCGTCCTGTGACACGCTCGCTGCTTCCTTCAACTATGTCACGCTCGCTGCTTCCTTCCGCTGTGCCACGATCCAAGTTAGAGTGGAGTCAGGAGAGTGGCAGCTTGGCAGTTGGAGATGCAAGCAAGAGCGCCAAGCTTTCAGGGCGGAAAGATTCTGTGGAGCAGAGTGGGGCGGGCAGTTGGTTCATTTCCCCGATTTCTTATTTGCTCCACTCCCCGTGCCGTCTCCACCTAACGTCATCCCGTTCGGCAGCCGCCTCTCCGCTGCCGAGCCACCTGCCATTTGACGGGATCTGACATCCTGTTCCCAACGTCACCGGCTCCCGGTCGATATGCCAGCGGATCGGATGCGCTGCATCTCCATGTCCCCGGCTTCGCTGATCCGCCACTGATCGGAGCGGTCGCAACTCTTTCGAGAGTTATCGCATCCAATTCGTCCACTCGTTCAATCGCTTCACTTCTTTGACGAGCGACCCGGCTTGGCGCCCGCGGTGCCCAGGGGATAGACGCGATGGTGGCCGCCCGGAGGTCAGAGACTCGCTGGGTGACGCGCATAATTCCCTTGATTTTGGCTGGCTTGGTTGGCTTTACGACTTTTGTCGTGGTTAAGCGCATATGCCGTACGGTGCTCCCTTAGTCTCTTGTCGTAGCCCCTGGCTAACATTTCCACTAGTCGACTTCTTCATCTCGAGCCGACAACAACACAAGACCGCCATCGCTTTCCTTGTCTTGTATTTCGTTTTCCTTCTCTTGGCTATCCTTACATATCTTCGCGTCTTTCTGGTCATCCAAATCAACCCCGGCGTCACCCCTCTCGGGCCGAGCGCAATCCAACAAAAAGAAGAGGCGAAGAAGCGCAGCCGGCGCGAGAAAGACCTCGAGGCTGTCAACAGGTACGAGCGGCGGCCCGACGACAACCCCGACAGCCCCGGCCTCGAGGCCTTTTACAGCAAGGATGTATTCGTGTGCGAAAATGACGGTCGGCCACGGTGGTGCAGCACCTGCTGCAACTGGAAGTTGGACAGGGCACACCACTGTAGTGAGCTCGAGCGCTGCGTGAAAAAGATGGACCACTACTGCCCATGGGTGGGTGGTATTGTCGCCGAGACATGTGAGTTCTGGATCTCCATTTCCGCGGCTTCTAGAACCCGAACTAACCTACCATCGCAGCCTTTAAATACTTTGTTCAGTTCAACTTTTATACGGCGCTGTACTGCATCGTGGTAATCGTGGCAGCCGTCCTCTGCTTCCAGTGGAAAGTCAAGAACGAAAGTAGCATTGACGGTTTCGCCATCGGTGTTCTGGCCATCGCGGCCCTCTTTGGCCTCTTTACTATAACCATGACGCTCACCTCGATGCGTTATATATTGATCAACCTCACAACAGTCGACTATGTCAAGTCCAAAAACGTCGTACACCAGCTCGCGATACGGGTCCCCCAAGGCACGCCAGCGGGCCAAGACTACCATGTCATCACCTACCCGCTGCCCAGACCAGGGCCACCAGGACAGCCAGCCACCAGCGAAGCCGCTTCACCCCGGGACCAGCTCGCGACGCGCACTTTCGCCATAGTCAGGACCGAAATGGGAGAGAACCCGTGGGATCTGGGTTACTATCGCAACTGGAAATCGGTCATGGGGAACAACATCATCGACTGGCTGTTTCCCTTCAACGATTCGCCCTGCACAAAATCCGAAAGTAACGAGAGCTTTTACGAGATGGGGCTCTTGATCAGCCAGTTGCGGACGAGGTTTGGTCTGCCCGAGTTACCCGCGCGGGAGCGGGCCGAGCCGGAGATGGGAGAGCATAACAGCGACACGAACGGTTCAACGGGAGCAATGATGACATAGACGGGATACCCAGTACTTTTCTTTTGACGGCAAGGCGACACGGCTGTCTATGATGTTTGTTATGTACTTATTCAGGTAGACTTGGGCTTGGGATGGGTATGTTATATAATGCATGGGAGTTCTGTTCTGGGCGAGGTGCAGCATTTACGGTCAGTGGGTAAAATCAGAAAATTGCAACCTCAACTAAACCGAACTACAATCTCACAACACACCTCTCCAAATACCCCTCTAGCAACCTAGAAACAATATCAACCTCTAAACAACACAACTCCCCTTCCCCTCCTCTATCTGAAGCAAACAAACAAAAAACAACAAACAACAAACAGACAGACAAGACAGACAAGACAGACAACTCCCTCATCCAAGACAGACAGACAACCCCCTCATCCAAACAGACAAACGAACAACCCCCTCATCCAAGTCAAACAACGTCCTCCCTCATCCATCCAAAACACTCAGACCCAACCTGACTCAAAGCACACTCGATTCCCCGCCAGGCTTGCACTCATCACAGGGGACGTGGCCGCACCCCGAGCAGGACGTCTCATTCTGAGTGTTGATCAGGTACCCCTTGCCACAGTTGCAGCATTCTTTGAGGTGCTCGGACCCAGGAGGCAGAGGACGAGGGGGTGGGGGAGGGGGCTGTTGGTCGTTGGTGTAATCGATAGTGTTTCCGTTGTTGGACCTAGGTAAGGGGGAAGAGGGGTGAGTATGGATGTGTGTGTGTGTGTGTGTGTGTGTGTGTGTGTGTGAAGAAGGGGAGGGAAAGGGGGAGGTGAGTATATGTGTGTGTTGGGAGGGGGCCGCGGTGAGTATATGTATGTATGAGAACGGAGGTGAGAAGTGGGATCGGAAGTGGCTTACATTTTGGGGGTGGTTGAGTGGTGATCAGGGCGGGATGTGAGCGAGATTGGATATGATAGATGTGAGTGAGGTTCGATATGGTTAGATGTGAGATCCGATGTGGTTAGATGTTGGATTGGATATCGTCAGATGTGAGCGAGGAGCCGAGATGAGTAAAAGATGAGCTGGTGATGAACAGGAAGCTTGAATTCCAGACACCGGATCTACCTGTCTTGAACCTGAATCTTTATAGACTACCCTCGACAGAGTGAGGCACTGTGATTCTCTCTCATCGCCCCAGCGCCGCGGCGATGCTACGCCCAACTACTTCCCTTTCCACCTCGCCATTGTCACCGGACGAAGAACAACACGGTGAGGCCGACAGCAGCTTTGGCCTCGAGCCAAGGATGAAAGGCTTGGGGTGGCTTGGGGTGCAGGTGAGAGTGCCTCGTGGGGATGAGGAGGTCGAGGAATGGAAAGGAAGTGTTTCAAGTGGAAGGAGTACGCATGCCCCCTGGACGAAGATGCTCATTGTTGCTTGACCGTGCACGTCGTTTCTGCCCCCAAGGCTTTGTGATGTTGGCAGCGAGGACACACCGGTCTACAGCAGAGCAGGGCTTAGATATCAGTGTTCATATGCCGGGGCAAACTGGTTGACAAGTGGGACGAGGATTTGATATTCAGTGGTTGGTTGTGATACCTACTCAGAACCGGAAAGGGGCTTTGACGTCACTGGGACCGGAGCAGTTGCCGTTTGGTTGGGCTACACTCTGTTGGAAATTCGATACATCGGGTGTTGCACGCCTCGGTGGATGGGAAGCGGGAGAGGGGACTGGAACCTTGGACTTGTCATCACACCGAGAGAAACTGCTTGCTGGAACTTGCCCAGTGGTGATGAGGGTAAATGAGGAGCGTGACCCGTTCTCACTAACTGTGCGGCATCGAGCTATGGGAGGATCTTTGGTAGTGAGGTGAACTTGCTATGGGAGAAGTAGCCAGGCATCAGGGGTTAGGGGTCCCGAACCCGGAAGTGTCACTGGGTGTTGTAGCCTCGCGGGCCACGCCTTACACAACAACGTCTTACGAAGCGTTGATCATCCTGAACAACAAAACATGGTATACGTTCTCAGGGGCGAAGCAAATCCCCATGTGGTGCTCGTTGATAACTCCGCCTCCCCTGAGCTCAGGACAGATATGTGTCTGGAGTCAAGATATTCGACTGTTACTGCCGTCATTGAGACACCGCCTCTTTGTTTGCAGATATGTCCAACATAGAGGGTGTGGAACCACCGGCGTTGGCCTTGGAAGTGCGATTCCATGGACGCCACAGATACTAGGAAATAGTTTCATTTGTTCCAAAACCTCTGACCGCTTGTTCGAGCACTGGATGCCAAGTAAGTGGAATGGCAGCCTTGCGATGGCCGTTGTAGTGTCGAGTTGAGGTGCAGGTGCCGATTGGCTACGCCGCACGAGAGCAGGCCGGGCTCCAAGCGGCCAGCCCACACCCGCTCATCGTCGGGCACACTTGGAAATAGAGGCTCGATGGCGGTGCTCTCTCTTGATAGAGCCGGAAGACGTTGATGAGGTCGGAAGATGGAGCGGCGGTCGGCTGGGGTAGGCTTTGGGGGTTGCACCTTCGGTCGTAGCTAGGCAGGCGACGTCAGCGGGTGTGTGTACATGAGCACGGGATCAGTGGCAGCAGTGGTACTGATGCCTGCCCCTGACGGCTGGGAGAAAGGGGGTTGTCGGGCACCAGGGCGGGCGAAAGTGCTCTTGCTCTCGGTGTTCCCCCTATTATGTCGTCGTCTGTTGTTGATTTGGCTCCGCCACTCGGTGTTGTCGTGCTTGAGGACTCGCTTTGACCAGTGACCACGGAAAAATAGCTGCGATAAAAATTTTAAGGGGCGCAGAGTATTCGGGACGCCCTAAACCGTTGCTTGAGCTGCGGCTGTTGGTCTGCCTCCTAGTTATTGCGAAGTAGGGGAGAACAGCGCAACGACTAAACAGATGAGTGTGGAATGGAGAGAAACGAAAGGGAAAACGCTGGACCAGAAGGGCCAACTCTCTCCACACAGGCCAACCCAGGGATTGCTCATTTCCATGATGAGCTGCCACAAGAGCTACGATGCCACCCGTGGGATACAGAAACCCCCACGTACACGACGCTTTGGGAAGCATGAAGTTTTGTATGTGCGACACCAAGATACACTGTATTCAAGAGGTCAAACACACGGAACCCCAGTCCTTCATGATTCTGGCAGTCTCAATTAACTGCCACGGGCGAATAGGTGGTGGGGGCTTGTTGGGCTTGCTGTAGAAGGCCCCATCAAGTGATTTCACCCCTTTTCAGGAAACTGTGCCGTTCTCGCCCATGCAGGCTGCGGTATCCATCACACCCGCTCTAACCCTCCGAGATGAATTGCTCCAACTTTGGCGTGGGGTAGCTCATGGTGCTGCAACCATGACAGGAGGCGAGATCGAGATGGCGAAGGGCCGCGAAATGAGTTGGAGGGGGGAACTCGATTCTGGGTAATGAACAGCTGCCTCATACGTCTTGGGTCGACTGCTCGTTCGATACACTGGTTTCCATGGCTTCATGGGGCGTCTATCTCTCAAGGTTTGATATGTTTTTCGATTGTCAGAAGACGCAAGTCAATGTCGTCTGCTCTCTTGGTGCTCGAAGATTGATGGCGGATTGACTGTGCTTTGCATCTACCCGCGCGAACGGTGACCGCTGCGCAGCATCGTGTAGGTACATGCAACCCTGGTTGTTACCCGCCCTTCTTTGCAGCTGCAGCTATGTCGTGCTGTCGAGGTCTTTCCGTCAATGGTTCATGCGGGGGAGCCGACGCTCCTCTCTTGCGCACCAAATCTGCAGCAACCCCAATGCGTCCAACTTGGTGGGTGCGTCGTCAAACCAAATATACCGTGTAAATTGAATTTAACAAAGAAATCACGTCGCCAATTCTAACATTGAAAAAAATCGTGCGATTGAATCGATTTTGAGAAACGTAGAATGGACACGGCAAGAATGCGATTGGGAGGTGAAGAGGAACGATGTCGATGTTGAGGACGGATGGAATCCTTGATCCCTGCTGACTGGGGTGATTGGAATGTGGGGCAGATCGCGTTCCACCTCACCCATCTGTCAACGCGAGGGTCCAATTCCACTTCAGTTTTATCACGGCACCCCACCACGTCCGTGCCGGACCGACGCGTAGCCCCCCAAACCAGAGCACGACACACTCGGTTTGACGGCAGATCCGGACCACGGACATGTTTTCAAGATGAAACCCCGGCCCCGGCGTGCTCTTCCCCGAAATGTCATCTCCGGCAAGCTCGTTCCGGGCGTCGTCCCCTCCCGGCGGCCCGGCCCGGAAACGCTCGCAGTTCACATATCGGAATCTCAGCCAAATGGCTTCCTACAACACTTCCTGCCCGCTCAGGGTAATTGCCCACATTGACCTGGATTGCTTCTACGCCCAGGCCGAGATGGTCCGTCTCGGCGTCCCAGAAGACCGGCCGCTTGCTGTGCAGCAGTGGTGAGTAAAGAGCTCCCTGCCTCTGCGGCATGCTATCATAGCTTGCCTCGTTCAACCTAACTTTGCAAAGGCAAGGCCTGATCGCCATCAACTACCCCGCCCGTGCTTTTGGCATAGGCCGTCACTGTACCGTGACGGAAGCAAAGAAACTTTGCCCCCAACTTATAGCCCAGCACGTTGCGACCTGGCGAGAGGGCGACGACAAGTGGTATGTCCAGAATCGGCCGTATTGCTGCTGTGAGGAAAGCATGACTGATGGCGCAGCTAGGGCCTACCATCCAGATGCCGCCGAGCATGTTGCAACCGACAAGGTTTCGCTCGATCCCTACAGGCTCGAGTCCAGGCGGATCATGGCAGTCATCAAGGAGCATCTTCCCCAGCACCTGCAGAAAGTGGAAAAGGCCAGCATTGATGAGGTGTTTCTCGACCTCTCCGCCCACACCCATGCCGTCCTCCTCGAGCGGTTTCCCGAGTTGGCTAGCCCACCTGCGGATGGTGATCCCTCCGAGCAGCTCCCAATGCCATCCGTTTCCGCCCTGGACTGGCAAGCCGACGCACTTGTTGACCTGGATGATGAGAATGCCGAGTACGACGACCCAGACTGGGACGACGTGGTTCTTCTGGTGGCATCCGAGATTGTGCGCAACGTTCGGGCCGCCATCAGAGATCAGCTCAGGTACACATGCGCAGCCGGCATCGCCAAAAACAAGCTCCTCAGCAAGCTCGGCTCGGCCCACAAGAAACCTAACCAGCAGACCGTCATACGCAACCGGGCTGTACAACGATTCTTGTCAGGCTTCAAGATCACAAAGATCCGGAACCTCGGCGGTAAATTGGGCGAGCAAGTTGGCCAGACGTTCAACACAGAGTTGGTCCAAGATCTCCTCGCCGTCTCTGTCGAGCAACTAAAGTCAAAGCTTGGAGATGACACGGGCGTGTGGATCTACAACACACTGCGAGGAATTGACACGAGCGAGGTGAATCCGCGCACTCAAATCAAGTCTATGCTCTCGGCGAAAGCCTTTCGACCCAGCATTAATACCGTCGAGCAGGCCACGAAATGGCTAAGGATCTTCGCCGCCGATATCTTTTCCCGGTTGGTCGAGGAAGGTGTGCTCGAGAATAAGCGTCGGCCCAAAACGATCAACCTGCACCATCGCCACGGCGGGCAGGCTCGCTCCCGCCAAAGTCCCATCCCCCAAGGTCGTTCCCTCGACGAGGAGATCCTGTTTAGTCTCGCCAAGACCTTGTTAAACCAACTTGTACAAGAGGGTCATGTCTGGCCGTGCGCCAACCTCAGCCTGAGCGTCGGCGGGTTCGAGGATAGCGTCTCGGGGAACATGGGGATTGGCGGCTTCTTATTAAAGGGCGAGGAAGCACAAGCGCTCAACCAAAAACTACAAGCACGAGTGGAGGAAGCCGGCCGAGATCCCCATCCGCCAGAAAAGCGACGGCGCATCGACAATGGCGGCATTCAACGTTTTTTGTCCAAAAAGGAGGCGCCGGCCTGCTTGGGCTCCGATGGTGCCGCCATGGGGAACAATGGCGGTGAAACATTGGGTATCCAAGAAACAAAAGCTGTCTCAGACGCAGTCGATGCCCTGAGAGACTTCTCTCCACTGAATGACAATCACCAGGAAACACTTGCCGGCGCCCACCCCTGCTCTCGGTGCGACGCCCGTTTGGAGAGCCTGGAAGCGCTCCAGAGCCACCAAGACTGGCACTTTGCCAAAGACCTCCAGGAGGAAGAACGTGTCAGGCCAGCATTCGTCAACCAGCCCTCTGCCGCCGCAAGTTCGCGTTCCGGAAGCCGGAGAAGCGCGCCTGCAGCATCAGCATCCAAACGGACGGGGAGGCCCAAGAAGACGGAGCGCGGACAGAAGAAGTTGAGCTTTGGTTGAGCAGGCCTCATGCATTACCGAGGCAACCATGCATCCATCAACGCCTGCAATGGGACCCGGCGGAGCAAACGCCCCCGCCCGGTAACCTCATGACAGTCAAATGACTGATGCTTATCTCCCGGATTCGGTGCTCGTCATCGCGGCGTGCAGCTGACGACGACCTCCCAGTTCCGGGTCACGCCGAATGACGGGGTTAATGCCGCCGCTGGCCCGTACTCAGAACTCAACCCGCAAAAGCCTATGGGCATGATAGGGTGGTCGGGGCCAGATCTCACTGCTTCCGGGGCGTCATGGGGGCGCTCCTCTGTGGCTCGCCGCTCTGAGATGAGGTTGGTGATTTCGGCCTCCCTGAAGCGTGTCAGGCTGGATACGATCGTCGATGAACTCTCTTCCTCTGGGTTCCAGTTCACCATTCGCCGCTGTTCCCGTCCCGGCTACGATGGGCGAGATCTGCGAAACATGCGGCAGCTGGGACTCAGGGGCGAGCCACTGGGGCCAAGCAGCCTGCCTCCTTGCATTGCTCTGGCTCCGTCCCACAAAGTCAATTCAAGCTGGAAGGCTGGAGTTTCGACGAGGCAGAGTGTGGCGTGCCCTCTTGGTTCACTGCGCCTTTGACGGTGATTGGCTGGAGTCCCATTTGGCCCCCCCTTTGATGTGGGTGAGGTTGGGCTTCCAGAACCCGGACGCATTGGTACCCGACCTGGCCAAGCAACCGACTGCTCCCAATCCCCTTTTCTGCCAACCAAAATCTGGCCACATTGATGTGCACCGTCGTGCAAATTTCACTCGGCTAATGCAATGACTCCCGCTCAAGGAGCCTGCGAGGGAGGGAATTATGTACAATACAAGGTAGGTAGGCAGGTACATACTGCAGCACAGGTCCCATCCATGCCACTAGGCCCCAAGAAGACGCATCACCTTTGGGCCCAATCAATTGCTTCATTTTAAAGGACAGCTTGACTCTTTTCCTCATCAGGGGAGGACTTTCCCTGGGCCTCTGACCGGTTTGCCACATCCCCCCGCGGCCTGCAATCCATCACAGCTTGCAAGGAAAGTGGGTTCGGTCCGCCATTTCATCTCTTTTGGTGGGTGGGCGGAAAAGAAAAGGTCGATACTCCGTACCACCATCTCTTCGGCGGTGTTGAGCCCTAACTTTCTTCGCCAACAAAACCGCGAGTTTGGCAAAAATGTCGGAAAGACCACGAGGCATCCGATCTTGCGGTGGCGGCAGCACACGTCGACTGAGACTCTACAGTTGTTGTCCAATCACAGGTCTGGATGCGCTTCCAGGGCCAGCCCAAACCGTTTGGGCGACCGAGCCTGGACGCTGGGTCACCCGCTGTGAGACTGACACAGCTTTGATCCAACTTCAAATCATTCTTCTTTGAGACTCGAGCGACCTCTTCCCCGTCTGGCCCTGATTCACTCGTGGCTAGGAGCTGTTCTCGCCCCTGCGAGACAGAGGGAAGAAGAAAAGCGAATGGTGCTTGCTCACTCTCCTTGATTGGATCTGCCTCGCGTCTCCTGACGTGCTTCTCGCTGCATCCCCAGCCACTCACGGTGACTCCTTGTGTAAGCCCCGACGTTGCTTGTCCGCCGTATCGGAGCGTCCTATCATTCAATTTTTCCTGTCCAGTGAACGGAGTATGGGGTACACATAATGATGTATTCCATCGCAGCAGGTGATCCTCCACAACAGGCCGCCTTCGTAATTTGGCACAGGCCTCACCAGATTCCAGGCTCCAGACTGGCCCCATCTCGTTGAGTCGTTCCAGGTTGCAGCTCTGCAGCGCTGCAGGTGCTCTCCCGGCCGGTTTTGTTTGGTTGCCACCGCCCCAGCTTTTCGTGCGTTTTCATCCATAGGTAGGTACGGACCATGCGGAAAGCAAAGTACGTACCTCGTACAGAAAACCCGACTGGCAGTGCGACGTGTGCATGGTTGACTCCAGCCAACTGGATGCGGCAGCTAAGCCTTGTCTCCCTCTGAGCTTCCTCACCAGTCGCTGAGGTGCGCTGGAAAAGCTCGGTCCACTGCCGGTGCAGGCCGCCAGTCACCGCCCGAGCTTACCAGGCAGCGGGACCCACTCTGCCAGCCCAACCCCCAAGCGCCTGGGTTGCTCTCGTGGGTCGCCCATTTCTTCCACGACCGCCCGCCTTCTCCGCTCCTCCGCCCTCCCTCGCTTTTAATTCTCTTTCCTATTTCCCTGTCTTGCCCAACGCGTCGCCGGTCCCCCTTTGACACTGTCGCCTTTTTGAATTCCCCGACGCACCTCTCTGTTCCTCGGGACATTTTCTTGATTTCCCCTTTGGCCCCGACTCTTTATTTGGGAACCCCCTCTCGTGCCCAATCTCTGCTATGGCGGGGAGAGCCAACAGGACGAGCCAGTCCCAGGCGGCGATGCAGGCCGCCTCGGCACGCCAGAACGAGTACTTCGTGCCTCGCGATGGCATCGACCGCGAAGTCATCACGTCCGACATTTGCAGATACCTCGGGAACGACGCATTGGTGCGGCCTGGCACATACGAGGTATGCTTCTTGTCTCACACGAGTCCTGTATTCATCCTCGACCTATTTCTCACGATTCTTCTCCACAGTCACCAGACGGCCGTGTCACCCAAGGCTACTTCATCACAGCGTATCGAAACCTGACATCAGTGAGTACCGGATTCACACCCGCTCGACGATGGTGTCCGTGAGCTGAGCACCCAACTTCGCAGGCAATGATCCAGGATCTTAAGGCCGACTCGGCTCGGTGGGAGCAGGAGCGGCGCGCAGCGTCAAGGACTTCAGGCGGCGGCACTGGAGGTATAATGCATTCGAGTGAACCGAACGCCGTCTTTGTGAGAAGCTCTAACTCGCCCGTAGGCGCTCGAGAGCCGCCTCGCGGGGGCCAGTCTGATTACAGCGCATGGAAAAACAGCCAACAACGGGACCAGCAACAACAATACGAGGCTGCCTACGCCTCCAACGCCATGGACATTGACTATAACCCCCCTCAGGCCGCTCCCGGGAATCCCGTCTACGGAGGCCAGCCGTACCCAGGAGGCCCTCCTGCCAACTATCCACCGGCTGGATATGCGCCCCAGCCCCATGCTGCTTCTCCCCAGTACCCAGCTCAGCCAGGATATGGATACCCGCCCAATCCTCCTCCGACGCAGTACTCTCCACAGCCGCAGGCTCCCGGGGATAGGTATTCCGCCATGGCTCCTCCTCCAGTTTCCTACGGACAGGATCCTGCTGCTTTTGTCCATGGGTCAAACTACCAAACCACGGGCGGATATCCCACTACCGGCCCCCCTAGGATTTCGCCAAGCATGCCCCTTGCCTCTGCCGCCCCATCTAGGAGTTACCCTGCCCCCGCCTCAGGAACACCCGTTTATGGGTCAGAGGCAGACCCGTACGGTTACCCGCCTCCCGCTGGGAATCCCGCCCAAGCCTTCCCCACGGATGGTCTCTACGGCCGCGGTGCGTATAAGACAGCAGCAGCCATCCCACCCCCGGCATCGTCTGATGATTTAGGTTCCCCTGCAGGTGCAACCCAACGCCCGGGCTACGCTGCCCCTCCGGAACCCCAATATGATGACCTCCAGAGTCCCCCTATTCCGTCTGCCACCACGCCTACCAGCAGCGCCCCATCCCAGATGGCCAACGGTGGAGTGCCGGCGCCCCGCCGCGACCGTGACCGCGACTCGGAGCCGAGAGAACGAGAGCGAGAACGCGACCACCGAGACCACCGCACTCGTCGCTCAGAACCGGAACGCGACGAGAGACACGCCGACCGGAATCGACACCGCCACCGCTAAGTCACCCGCCAGCCGTGGGACTTGGCTTGAGTTTTGCTGCCCTGGACTTCGCCCCACGAGATGTGCGGATCTCGTGAACGCTACTCTGCTGATTCTTGTTAATACCTTGACCCTGGAGCTGGTCATTGCATGTTTTCCTTTTTCCTTTTCATCTTTTCCATCTCTGGACTCGGCACCTTTCGCCTTGTTAATGGCTATCATCCATGGACAGACCCTCCGCCGGGGGGTCGACACAGACCTTTTTTGAGCTGCAAGTTGCATCTCTGACCCTTGGATCATGGTTTCCCGGAGTTTCGATCTACGTTTCCGCCTCTTGCCGGACCATGCCCCTCAGGATATTCCAGGACTTTCGCACCAAATGGACGTTCCAACCCATGCCGGCGACTTCTGGACTCGGCACTTTTTGAACGGCGGATCCTTGGACCGGAGCCAATGTTTTATGACGTTTCGTTATTTGTCTTGACCACAGACACAGGGTGTACGGAGGTGCATGATACCCAAGACCTGGGACTCCATTGCACTGGGAATGGAGCGGACGGCTTTGAGTCATGGCATTGTCTTTGCTCCGGATGCTTCCTCTCTTTGCTGTCCGGACCCGCTCTCAGGACCGTCTTGATGAGTTTGCACCTGACCATCGCTTTCCACACCCGAGTGCGTGGTCCGCGCTTCCTCATATCTGGGGAATTCCTGCCACGGAATCTTTTGACCCAACAAGGGCCGAGGCCACGGCCGGACAGCAAGGTGAGTGAACATTCGGCACTGCTGTATATATCAAGTTGAACCCCTTCGGATCACAATGCGCTACACCATTTCCTCACCTCGGCCTTTTTGCGGACGACCGAAGTGAGTTCATTTCAACTAACTTACCATAGGCTGGGCCTGGATGGATTCACGCAGCACTCGACTCCCACTTGGACAAAATCAACCCATTGGACTTCCATCGCACCCTGGCGGGTTGCTGGCTTTTTCACCCGGACTTTCTTCCGTTTACATCTGGACTACAGCCTCATGGATCACTTTTTTGACTATTGCCCCTGGAGCAGCCACCAACTGGGAAAGAGTCATCACAGTCTGGTTTATGATCTGAAACGGACCTGCCATCATTCTTTTCCCGCTACCGCCGGTGAGCCTGGAAGGCTGAGCTCCACAGCTCGCCCCTTGGATTGTTATCTACACTGGTTGCTACCGTCAACAAGACGAATGCACCAGCAAACAAAAACAAAACCTGATGGTAAGGTCGAGCATCTGTGTTGCCCCAACCAGCTGGATCCTTCATCTCAGGACGCCTTCATCAGCGCTTATGCGTCTCGATCTTTGGCAATATTCTCTCCTCTCTTGACGACCATTGATGAAACGAAGAGTGTTCAGCAACTTGAGGTCTGCCTTTCCACTTACACCACTTCTCTGGATCACAACACCTATTGGATTATGTACCCTCAAGGGGCCCCCTGGACATGAGGTTTCGCCCCATAACAGGTTTTTATTCACCCGGACGATATACACAAGGAGGTCAGCCGACATTCTCACCACAGCCGTGGACATGGAAGCAGCTTCTCGGTTTCTTTTCCGCGGACCTTTGCCGGACACCTGAGCTTGGCCCGGAGCCGTTTTGCCTTTTTCGTCCCCTGGGACATTGCGGATGGATCTAAACGAGTCTTTCCAGCCATGGAATTTGTTAGTTGCAACTCATTTCTTTGCTTTTATTCACCGTACAGACGGCCTGGAACCTTCCTTCCGTTTTCATTTCGACGAAGTCCTTGGGGAAGTGAAGCTGACCTTGTCCGCAGCCTTTGGATTTGGGAGTGGACTGTTGCTGGGCTGTCATGTCATGACTCTTAATGTGGTCTGCGCGAAGCGGGTTTGCTGGCTGGCTGCTGGGAATTGTAGCAGCAGCAGGTGCACGATATGCCAAGTTGGGAACGGCATTGGAGAGAGCGGAAAAAGGCACGCATTTTATTTTTCATTTTTTTTTCTTGTGTATGTGTGCCGGGTTAAAGGAGTACCGGTTTACATGGTATGGGAATGTGGGAATGGGAATGGGAATGGAACGGTTGGCGGCTATTGTGTCTTTTGCTCTTGCTCTTGCTTTTGCTCTTGTTTCGTGGTTTTTATATTGATGCATGATGTTGACGATGCCTTGCAATCATACCATACCCTGCCTGTTCAGCGAGTTGGATAGCGAGATATTGAGTTTGGTTGCTTTATTCTGCGGTTGGCGAGCATGTTTGTGTTTATGTGTGGGCTTGGGTGTGGGAGAAGATGACTGAGTTGACGGAGACATGCCTTTCAGAACTTCCATCTGAGGCCACTGGGTGCCGCAGGACCATCACCGAATGACTACAACTTCGGACTGTCCAACTCTGGGCACTATGGTCAAAGTGTTTTACTATGTTTGCTTCGCTGTTTCTCAAACGAGGAGCATGGGGCATGCGTGTGTTGTTCACGTTGTTTGGGAAGTGACTCACACAGAGTCGGAGGAGATGACAAGTCTGCGGGGAGAGGTTCTTGTCCAGTCCGAGGAGACGGTTCGTTGGCAAGTCTGGTGACAACGTTCTTGACAAGTCTGAGGCGATGGTTTTTGACACAAGTCTGGGGAGGTAGTTTCTTGCCCTGCCTAGAGAGATAGGCTCTTATTGGCAAGGCAAACGTGATGCTCGAATTGAGTTAGTTAACTGACGGAGCGTGGTGTTTGGCAACAGCTAGTTGGCCATCCTGCCGTTCTCCCCATTTTCCTGTTTCAAGTCTCCTGATGGAGCAAATTCGGACGGATACCCACACATTACGGAATACTACATGAGCAACACATGTGAACAGCGAACTGGATCAGGGGGCCGGTTTGGGGTCATTTATCATTCATCATCTGTTTCCGTCATTCTGGGCTCCACGGTTGGGCGGAAAGTGGGAACTGGAGGTGAACCCAACTTGTTTCTGTTTCTGGTGTCGTTTGTACGGAGTAAGTGGTGTCAGCTGCTAAGTGGATTTCCTGTGATGATGACTGTTCTGAGTTGCTTGAGGTACAGATGCACGGGTTGTCTTATTTGTTTCATTGACTGTGTGTGTACCGGCTGGGTTCGGTGTCTACGGAGGCGGTATGGCGCGTGTAACTACATATGTATGTCTTCCAAGTGTTGAGCTCACAAGGAAGTCAAGAAGAGTGGAGTTTAGCTACGACACTCGGGACGAAGACAGGAGTTACGGCTGGCTTTCAGGGACACCCCAGTGTGTCGTTGTGTCGTTCTGCCGCGTGTTTCCCCAGCCTGGAGGTTGGAGCATGATAAGGCGGGCGAGGGATTCAACAGTTTGAGACCTGCTTCCCGGCTTACCCGGCGCTTTGCGGTTGTCGGCTGCTGAGTGTGCAACGATCCTGTCATGCAGCTTCTGACCAATCTCAAGATTCCCAAGTCCTAACACAATCCGGAGCAGTGTCACGTGCTCGAATGAAGGAATTGTTGCGGGCGGTGAGAGGAATGTTGTGTGCTTGCAAAAAGCCCTGGGATGACCCACTCGCCGTCCCTGACTTGGTTGGCCTGGTGGGGCAGGTTTCACTTTGGCTCTGGGTTTTGGAGGGAGGGGGAGGGGTTGACAGAAGCCCCGAATGCCAACAAAGGCGGTGAGCAAGATCTGGATGAGAGAACCCGATCTCGGTCGTTGTGCCAACCAGAATCCAGATGGATCCTGGAGGAGATCCATCATCCAACTGTGCTCCCTCGGGTGGAATTCCATTGGTAATCAGGACGATGGCTGGCCGAAGTTGGAAAGCTTCCATGTGAGCCACATGGCGTCTCGGGTCGATGTCTTTCACATCTCAACTTGTGGCTTCCAGGTTAGGTGTCGTCGGAGGCTTGAAGTTTGTCAAGTTGCAGGAAACATCAGGGTCCCTCCTAGGCCTGTTGAGGCTGAAGACGACAGAACTGTGGCGCTTTCTTGAGCAGAGACAGCAGTGTGGTTGGTGAGACTGGGAAAACAAGGGAGGAAAGGAAATACTTGGACGTTGAGCCCCGAATTCCGAATGGCTGTCGGTGAAGCATCCCGTGCTGTCGTTTTAGAGGTGGCCGGGGCGAGGCCTGTGCTTTCGAGACCACCTGAACTCGGTGTTCCTGCATCGCCCATACAAATTCCCTTCGTACTCACACGGTATGGACGGTATTCATACAAGACAACCAGCCTTCTTCTTTCGAGACTGCATCAACTCGAATTCGTTGTCCTTGCACAAAGTTCGTTTTTTTCGAGTCGATCGGGTGGTTAGGTAATTTCGTCATTGCTTCTGAACCCCCAGCTAGGGCCTTCCCAGCCCAAGGCCAGTACCCTGAACCCCTCCCCTCCGCCTGCAGCTGGGCGGCTGGCTGCACTGACAGGCGCCTAGGCTGAGGCGACAGTGCGACACTGGAAGCGTGAGCCTGCCCGAACCCACTCTTCACCTCTGCCCCGCCATTTCGGGGCCTTTGCCGACTGTTGCAACCAGATTTTGGCCCAAATTTTTTCTGACCCGGCCCCCTCGACAACCACAACCCTTCCGGCTTCCGGCTTCCTCGCACGCAATCCGCCGTTCCGTCGAAGCGACTTGATGCGATAGACAGTTTGGCCCGACAGCTCGCCCACAATGGATGCCACCGCCATTCGGAGTTGCATCGCTGCGACGCTCGATGCTGATGCTGATGTCCGCCGGAGGGCTGAGCTTCAGCTGAAGCAGGTGCGTTTGTGTGGGTGTGCGAGTTGCGCGCCGTCGAGACACGTTTTCCAGATGTTTTCCGAGCCGCCGCGCAACGACAAGCACACTTCCGCCCACGCCTATGAGGTCGCAACGCTGACTTGTTTCCCAGGCCGAGGGCCAACCTGGTTTCACAGACTGCCTCCTGGATCTCGTCCAGTCAGAGCAGAATGCCAATCTTCAACTCCCCAGTATGACCGCCCCGCCCCCACCCCCATCACAAGACACTCGGTCTTCGCCATACCTTCTTCTCCCCTTTATCATGGCTTCGATATCTCTCTTTGCGATGCTAATGCCCCCTGTCAGCCGTCATCTACCTCAAGAACCGCGTCAACCGTGCGTGGGAGCGTACCGACTACTACCCGAACGAGACGTTAATACCCGAGGATGAGAAGGTGCGCTTTCGAGACCGGTTATTGCCCATCCTCGCGGGCTCCCAGAACCTGGTGCGGCATCAGCTCGTGCCCATCCTGCAGCGTATCCTGCACTTCGACTTCCCCGAGAGATGGCCGTCGTTTATGGACTACACCCTGCAGTTGCTTAACACCAACGACCCCCGGTCGGTCCTGGCCGGCCTGCAGTGTCTTCTGGCCGTCTGCCGAGCCTACCGCTTCAAGGCCAGTGACACCGAGAGCAGGGCTCACTTTGACAAGATTATCGAGGCCAGCTTCCCCAGGTTGCTGGCAATATGCGGCGAGTTGGTGAACCAGGAGAGCGATGAGGCTGGCGAGATGCTGCACATTGCTCTTAAGTCTTATAAGCACGCGACATGGGTAAGTTATGCGGATGCCGTGAGACGGCGAGCAGAAGGGAAGCTAATCCAGAGTAACAGCTCGAGCTGTGCGATTTCCTCCAGGAGAGCCCCGTCAACATCGGGTGGTGCACCGTCTTTCTCAGAACCGTGTCCAAGGCCATTCCAGCTTCGGCCATGCAGGGCGACCCTCTGGAGCGGGAGCGCCACCACTGGTGGAAGGCCAAGAAGTGGGCATACTTCAACCTCAACCGTCTGTACATCAGACACGGCAATATGCAAGCCGTTCTGGACCGGGCGATCGAGTCCCCCACGCCGTTTATCAAGGAGTTTACGACCCAGGTTGCGCCCGAGATCCTCAAACACTACCTCCAGGAGATTGAGAAGTGGGTGTCCAAGACCATCTGGCTCAGCCGGCCCTGCCTCTCCTACACAATTGTGTTCCTGGATGAGTGCATCCGTCCCAAGGATATGTGGGCCCATATGAAGCCCCATTTGACCAATCTGGTCACGCATTTCATCTTCCCCGTCCTTTGCCTGACCGAGGAGGACGTGGAGAAGTTCGAAGACGAGCCCGAGGAGTATCTCCACCGCAAGTTGAATTTCTACGAGGAGGTTTCGGCGCCGGACGTCTCGGCCACCAACTTCCTCGTCACACTGACCAAGACGCGGAGGAAACAGACTTTTGAGATTCTGACTTTCATCAACGGGGTGGTGAACCAGTACGAGCAGGCGCCCCAGGGAAGCAAGAACCACATCGCCAAGGAGGGTGCCCTCCGCATGATTGGGACGCTCGCGCCCGTCATTCTGGGCAAGAAGTCGCCCATCGCCTCCCAGGTCGAATACTTCCTTGTCCGCTACGTCTTCCCCGATTTCACTAGCGAACAGGGCTTCCTCCGTGCCCGTGCTTGCGACACGGTCGAGAAGTTCGAGCAGCTCAACTTCAAGGATCAGAATAACCTCCTTGCCATCTACCGCCACATCCTCGACTGCATGGCCGACCCGAAGCTCCCTGTCCGTGTTACCGCAGCCCTGGCTCTGCAGCCCCTGATCAGACACGACGTTATCCGGACAAGCATGCAGTCAAGCATCCCGACCATCATGCAGCAGCTCCTGAAGCTGGCTAATGAGGCGGATATTGACGCCCTTGCGAACGTCATGGAGGACTTTGTTGAGGTCTTTGCTGCCGAGCTCACTCCGTTCGCGGTGGCCCTGAGCGAGCAGCTTCGTGACACGTACCTGCGTATCGTTCGGGAGCTGTTGGAGAACAGTGACAAGAGGGATGATATGGACAACGATTTCGGTGATTTCCTCGACGACAAGAGCATAACGGCCCTCGGTGTCCTGCAGACCATCGGCACTCTTATCCTCACCCTAGAGAGCACGCCAGACATCCTCCTGCATATCGAGGGTGTCTTGATGCCTGTTATCCAGATCACACTGGAGAACAAGCTCTACGGTAAGCTGACCCTGCTTTCTTCATGTAACCCGGGCGGCAGATGCTAACAGTTCTAGATCTGTTCAACGAGGTGTTTGAGATCATCGACAGCTGCACCTTTGCCGCCAAGCAGATCTCGCCCACCATGTGGAAGGCGTTTGAGCTTGTTCATGGGACTTTCAAGTCCGGCGCTGAGCTGTACCTCGAGGACATGCTCCCTGCTCTGGACAACTTCGTGCAGTATGGCGCGCCGCAGCTCATGGAGAACCCCGAGTACGTCAAGGCGCTGTACGAGATGGTCTCGGATATGTTCACGGACGGCAAGGTCGGCGGTGTCGACAGGATATGCGCCTGCAAACTGGCCGAAGCCATGATGCTCAGCCTCCGCGGTCATATCGACAATTGTGTCCACGGGTTCATCAATATCGCGATGAATGTGCTCGCCACCCAAGGCGTCATCACCAAGTCGTACAAGGTTCACCTGATGGAGATGGTCATCAACGCCATTTACTATAACCCCATTCTCTCGCTGCAGATCCTCGAGACCCAGGGCTGGACCAACAAGTTCTTCAGCCTCTGGTTCGGCAGCATGGCATCCTTCACCCGGGTACACGACAAGCAACTCTGCATCTTGGCCATCATTGCCCTCCTCGATATCAAGCCCGACCAGGTTCCGGCCAGCATTATGGTTGGGTGGCCGAGACTCCTCCAGGTTAGTCCCCTCCTCCTATGAGGAACTTTCGCAAGACGGTTATCTAACAGTTGGCAGGGCATTAAAATCCTTTTCGACACTCTCCCGGAGGCCATGAGCAGTGAGTAGAGAGGTCTTCGAAATTTTGCTAGTGAATCGACGCTAACGTGCATGCAGACCGCGAGGAGGCGCTGAAGGATGATTTCCAGTTCGACAGCGGGACCTACGGGTACGACGAGAGCGAGGATGAGTGGGATGATGAGGCCGCCAACTGGACTGGGGCGGAAGAGGAGGAGGAGCATACAAGCGAGGTCAAGGACGAGAGCACGGCGTACCTGGAGTTCCTGAACGAGGAGGTAAGCATGCCGCCATTGGACATCGTCCCCATGTTCGATTTGGTTCCAGTGGACACTTACGGATGACCCAGTTCCGGAAACTTGCTGACACGCATGGCAACCAGGCACAAAAGCTCAAGGCCGGTGACCTTGAAGAGTCTGATGATGAACTTGGTGAGGACAGTGTCTTGCTCGAGTCGCCACTCGACAAGATCGACCCGTACCTCGCTTTCAGAGACTCGTTCAAGAGTAAGTGATGCCGTTCGACCAGATGATAACAGCCCGCTAATATCGTTTACAGAGTTGCAAGAAGAGCAGCCTCAATTCGCTGCTTCGCTCCTGTCACACCTCAGCCCCGCGGAGCAGACGGCGCTTGTTGAGGTTTGCCACAAGGCGGACACACAAGATATGCTCGGCCTGCAGAGCCCGTTCCCCATTTCCCGGGCGCGTGCCAGCACCAACGGCGCCAGCTAGGAGCCGTCCTGTGCCAGTTTGCGGGACCGTGCCAATATACGTGCGCTCCTGTGGCGGCGGACCGGTTAAGCGACGACCGCTCGGGAGAGCCGGCCACGATCCATCCTCAACAACTCACGCTACCTTGAAACACGAACCCCTGCCGAATAGAAGCGCTACGGGCATGTCGAGAACCTCAACACTGCGGCCCATGTTTGACCGGTTGGATGTGGGCGATGCAGTTGCCAACCAACAGGCTTCTTGACGCACTAGAGGACTCGGTGGGAGCTTGGAATGTCTAAAAGAAAAGCGGGTTGGCTTCATGTTTACGAGGAGAAGCGGTCTCTGGTGACGGTATGGCTGGATGATGGAAACGGAACCGGTCGTATGGGCGCTTTAATCGTACTTTCTTCATGTCTGGACGGGGTGTCTTTGTTTTTGTTTTGCTTTTGTCTTTTTCCCCTTTGCAGGTCATTCCCCCCTATTCCCCCTTGGCCGTCGGTAGATTCATGGAAAGAGTTATCTGGAGCAGAGGAGCGCTTGTGCTAGCACTGCCGGTTTGGCGAACACAAAAGAAAGTATTGCAGACCATGATTGTGTCAGGGCATTGAGTGTTTTGCTTGATGATAACCTCGTTGCTTACTATATGGTATAGTAGGCTGTTGACATGGCACCAGGCATCAGGTACTCACGACAAAGCTGCCCTGTCACTACGCGTTCATGTGTGCTAGATAACTCGAGATCCCAGCTATGCTTATGCAGTTGAGGGCCTGATATAATTTGTAATCCCTCCCAACCTTTCCGTATCTGGTATGGTGCTGGGTGTAGTAGGTTTGTCAACTCAAGTCGAGCGGTTGCTTCTAGGCTCTTACTCCTCGAGGAGCGAGATGGCTGCGCGTGTTCCCCCCCCAAAGCTGTCAGTTCCATGCTTCGCAACTCCGTCCTCTTCTTGTAGGCCTCGTGCGTAGCCCACTGCTTCTTCAACCGCGCAAAATCGGACTCTGCATGGCTCAGCTACCTCCCGAAGTTTGAGAACGCGGCGGTCCTGCGCTGCGATTGCGGTGGTGAGGTCGTTGGCATCGAGGGGGAACATCATCAGGGGATCCTCTACCTTCTCGGTGTGAGCTTTTGTTTGCTGATGAGATATATGCTCGGGGCTCGCCCACGTCGATGAACTATGGCAGCAAAAACAACAGCAGCAACAACAGCAGAAACACGGCAGGCCCGGCGTCACCCGCTTCAGTACACCTCCCGCGGCTGCAGCGGAGGAGGAAGAGGGGATATTGAGCGGACTGCGACCCCCATGGACCGGAGAGGGGAGAAGTTGTCTCGACTTGTGTCTGGGGATGTACTAATTACTGGTATGAAGTGTCCTTAGCCGTCTAGGGGGCTGTTACTTGTTACCTCGCGTAGACCTTGCCTCTTCGACTCAGTCAGATATGTCTCTAGAACGTTATTTAGCTTGTCGTACTTGTACATACTTGACAGGGTCAGGCTTGATCAGTATTTGTTTTCGTCTCTGCCTTGCTCCTTCGCTTTCTGTACCTTTACATACTCGACAGGGCTAGGTGTTTTGTTTTGTTTATGTGACCGGTTACACAACCCGAGGGGAGGCGAGGCCGCGGAATGGAAAGGGGCAAACCACCAAACCACCAACAGACCAACCAACTACGTAGTATGTGCAAAAATCTACGACCACGCCCTCCATCAACCAACATCTCGAACCTCGGGCCCGCCGCTTTCTAGAACCTTCTCTCTCTGATCATGTCCGGCCAATGAATGGCCAGGCGACGATCGATCACACTGACTTCGTAGCTATGTAACAGTGCAGGGTGAGGTTGGTTGGATGGGAAGAGGTGCGATGGTATCGGACCAGCCGTGTGTTCCTACGGTCACTGCTGTTTGTCTGCGTGCTTCGGTTGGCCTGTTTGGGACCGAGGGACCGAGGAGGGTTACATGGGCACACCATGGCATGGTAAGCCAAGAGAAAAGACGGGTTGATGCCGGTGTCCGTGTTGGGATTTGTACATATCGTCCACGAGGGGGGGATGGGTAAGGGGTGTGAGTGGTGGATCGAGAGGAGGTGGGAAAGGGTTGGAGAGGTATCCGTCAGTCGACATACTACTCCGTACTGGCGTGGGGGACGGTGACGGAATGGCGGTGGTGATCATTGTCGAGGGACGTCAAGTGACGAAAGAGTGGAGGAGGAGGAGTGGGATTGTGAGGTTGGTTTGCCAAGGGGCCGAGGACCGTTGAGTATTGTCCAAGACCATATATAATAAATACACCATCTCGGAGCATTCTCGTCGCCATGCCCGTCGACTTTCCTGGGCGCCGCCAATGCGGCATGTAATGATGTTGCAGAATGCCCAGACAGATCTTCCCAATACCTTCTCTCTAGAATCGAAACAAACGACAAACATTGTGTAGCACGGCATGCTGCGCGATGCCACACGGAAGGAGTCTCCGCTCTAGGCACTGCATGAAGGATTGCTGTCATGTGCTGCTGTCAAGGTTTGGATCGTCGACCCCGAGAACCTCGTGAAGCAAAGCAGCCGCTACCCATGACCCCCACGCAATGCAGGCAGTGTCGCATGCGTGGCGGTGGTGCTGCAGCCGAGCAAATGGTGTGCGCATTGCATCTTGCATCCCACTGGGGCGGCTTTTAGCCGCTGCTCCTCTGATGGAGCACGGCGATCTGACGGAGGGCTGGTTGATTCCTTAGAACTTCTGGGTCTGGTGATGGCGGACGACCACGGTGAATGTGAATGGAGCGGTGAGAAATGCCGCGCCGAGAGGTTGAAAGGCCTTCCACAGGACTTCGAGTCATCCGCTTGGATGGGAGGTGAGGTCAGCTGAGTTCTCTTCAACTAACTCATCGGGTCCCAACTCAGGTATTGAGGCCCATGCCGATTCAGCGCTGCTTGACTCGCATGCAGTCAGCAGCCAATCCGAACCAAAACCGACAGAGCATGTCCAGACATCGGAAGAAACGCACGCAGGGGAAACGCTCGGCCTGCGTTTCAAGACGCAACGCCCCTTGCGAATGCGAGATACCAGTACACAGCCGAATCAAGGAACCCGAGCGCCGGGAAACAGGCCAAAATAGCCTCGACAAAACGCCCAAACAGGAAGTACTACCAGCCTAGCGCCAACCCTCAGCTCGCCACCGATGGTGTCAGCATTACCTCCTTCCCCTCCCATCTGACTCCAAAAGTCGGCGAACCCATCCGGCATTCCCGCGGAGAGCGGAGAAGGGGGAAAATGTCGGGTCCTGTTGAGTAAAAAGGGCTTGGTGAAAACAAGGAAGGAACAAACAGTGATGGGTGGCCCAGAAGCGGGGCTGTTTGGTTGAGTTGACGCACGAATTTATTCTTAGTGCGGGGGGAGCGACGCCGGAAACTGCAAGCGGGATCGGGGGACTTGGGAGTCTGGAGAAAGCCCCTCCCCTTTTGCTCCCTCCCCTTTCCCATGCAACTTACCAACCATGCAGCCGGATACTTCCACGACCCGTAAATTAATGTGTCCCGGTAGGCGATTCCCGGAAGCTGTAGATTAGTAGTCATGTTGTCCTCGGGTGACGCTGCCCGGGCTGATCCTCATCCTCATCAATCCCATGCTGTGTTCATCACAAGCTTGGTCCCAACCACCATGTGATGCTCACTCCATTGCTGACGCGGTGTGTGTGAACGGCCGTGGCATGGCATCGCATCCCAAGCATTCCGTCTTACCTAACCACCCTCTGTGTAACCTCCTGCAAGACAATCCTCAACCTCCTCACAGGAACTCCTCACATCCCTCCTCACAGATCTCCTCACAAGCCAAGCCTGTGCCTAGAACCCCCCTCCAAATCCTCCTGATCGTTTGCAGATCATCATGATGATTTTCGAATCTCCATGTCCTCCGAATCTCTCCATGACCGGATATGCATACCCCATATGAGACTCGGTTCAACTCGGTTTAACGCAACCCCCAAATTTGACGATCCTCAAACGCCTAAACCTCATGGAAAGAGGAAGTGCAGGCGGCCCAATGGGCGTTTACGTATTATTCTGTACACTTCCTCAAGTGCAATCCTTCCATCCAGCCCACTGGAGTCGTCCCACTGGAAGTCCCGCTAGCCCCGCCCCTTCAGCTCCTTCTCGCCGCCGCATCGCATCACCGAGCTATCTTTTGTTGACTCAAGAAATGCAAGCCAAGGACAATGCCAAGAGTAAACATCACTTGGCATGATCAATGATCAGATCAGATATTCCAAAAAGGCCAAAATGTTTTGAGAGCGACTCATCAAATCAATTTGTTTTTGGCAGCCTTGCCTTTTTGCGCCCTCTGGCCCTCCGTGCTAGACCCAGCCCACATCGGCGGTCCGTGTAACAACAAGCTATCAAACATCTGCAGTATTACTACCACAACCAACAGCGCCCAAAAATATTGAAGCCATTGCCAATACATCTATCTGGCCATATTTGCCCACTGGTGACCCAACAGAGAGAAACCCGCCCCATTGAAAAAGTAAAACAAATATTTGCTGTGCCCACAATGCACCACCCACCCACCCACCACCTTGAACCCCCTCCGTGTAACGCCATGTACCCCTTTTTGAAAGACTGACCCATCCCCTGAAACCCTATTAAACTAGATAAATAATCCGAAAAAAAAAAGACGCCGGTCTGGAAAATGCGCGACGGCTAGATATTGCTGCTAGGCAAAATGTTGAGGCTGTGGTCTTTGGGCGGGAGATGGTTGTGGCAGTAGATTTTGCCATTGCCACGGTTCTGACACGGTTTCTTGGACGCGTCAATCATGTTGGCCGTGTTGAGCTCCTCAAACGACTCGGGCTGGCAGCACTCAATGTTCTTGACCCATCGGTTGTTGACGACGCTGGCCATGGGGATGCGCTTCTCCGGGTCGGGGTTGAGCATCTGCAGGAGCACGCGCCGCAGCGCCGGCGGCTTGACGACGGCGTCGAAGAGTGGCACGCTGGGGTAGTCCATGTCGGTGATGACCATATCGGGCGAGTCGGCGTGCTTCCGCGTCCACTTCTCCCAGCCGCGGACGAGGTCCGAGTACGTGTCCTTGCCCTGCGCGTTGTACTCTGCCTTGTGCCACAGCGCGCCGCCAAAGATGAGGTTGAGCATGACGATGGCCGAGCTCCAGACGTCGAGGCCCCGGGGGTCGTAATGGTCTGTCTTCTTGAGCACCTCGGGCGAGATGTAGGGCATGCTGCCGCAAATGCCCGGCGCGCAACGGCGCACCTCGCCCATGTTCTTGCCGCACTGCCCGCCGGCTTCCCTGAGCCCCGGGTGGATGCCCGAGAAGACCTCCGAAACGCCAAAGTCGGTAATCTTGAGCCTGCTCTGCTTTGTGATGAGCAGATTCTCGAGCTTGATATCGCGGTGCGCGATGCCGTTCGAGTGGAGGTAGTTGATGCCCGTGACGAGCTGCTTGAACAGGCAGAGCCGGTCCTTTTCCCTCTCCTCGCGCGTCAGGTACTTCTTGCTCACGAGGTTGAACAGGTCGCCGTCCTCGCAATACTCCATGACGTGGTTCCAGCGGCCGCTGTCGATGCACAGCCGTATTGTGTCGACAACATTGGGGTGGTGCAGGCTCTTGGCCACTGTGTACTCGGATTTGATCTTCTTCTCGTACTCCTCACGCGTCTCGCTCGAGGATTTACCCCTGAACTCCTTGACGGCGTACAGCTCGCCGCCGTTCTTGGACACCATCAACGTGACCTTGGACGTGGCGCCCTTGCCCAGGTGCTTGCCGTGCCGGCCGAGCAGCTTATGTTGGTACTCGAACTCGGATGCCAGTTCCACAACGTCCACCGTAAAGTCGTCAGGCAAGCTCAGGCTCATGCGGCGGGCCTTGACACCGGTGCCCGTCTCGGCCGGCAGCTCCCAGGGTGACCTTACCGCATGAAGGGCCTCGCCGGGTTCGCCCACCAGGGGCTTATCCTGCTTGGAGTAGTCAAAACTGCTCGCACGCCGCTTGGGCTGCATTTCCCGCACTGAAGGGGTTCCATTGGCGGGAGCATGTCGTGAACGCAACGTAAAACCGGTGGGCGCGCGAGACTTCTTCTGGTAGAAAGCGTCTGAGTTGGGCACCGTCGGCTTCGAGGCGTCTTCTCTGGACTTGATGGCCATCTCGAGCGGCGAGCTAGGCGATGGTGGCGAGTTGGAGCGGGTAGTAGCCGAGCTCCTATTCATCGACCACCGGCGGATGTTCAATTTTCGCGGGGCGCTATCGGGCATATTGAGAGTCGCTCCGTTCCCGGGATCTGATGCGCTGAGTGCGACCTTGTCTGTCTGTGAGCCGACACGCTTCAAGAAACCAGAAACCGCGCGCCCGAAACTCGAGGTTGAGCCAAATGTCGATCGTCTCGTCGACGGAGGCGCGGGGGTGGGTTCCTGGTCTGGCGAGGGGGTTACGGGCGTGGGTGATAAAGGAGGGGCGGCGCGGGGTGTTTGCTGAGGTGCGGTCCCGGCAGACGGTATGCTTCTCGGAATTTTTCGTGGGGTGATTGTGGCAGTCGTATCTACGACAAGTGGCGGCTTGGAACCGAGTGTTGCGCCTGGTCGGGCGGCCGGGTATGGGGCGGCCGTGTGGTCGGTGGCGAGCTGCTCGTGGGCCGCGTCGAAGTGCACGTCTTGGTTGGAGAGGGTCTGGAAATCCTGCGACTGGCGGCCGCTCACAGGGGTGACGGGCTCGTTTGCGGGGTCGCTGTCAGTCTCATCACCCTCTTCTAATATGGGATCTGTCAGGTCGGTAGGATATTGCCGAGGCGACGATGAAAAGCTGGACCTGTCGGAATTGGGGCGACCCGAGGTATCTAAGAGATAAAAATGGTGAGTTTTGTTGTTTTGATTGCTGGCGGTAGGGAGGTAGGAGTCGGGTCGTGGTTTAAATCTAGGAGGGTGAAGATGTACCTAGGGAAGAGGTTTGAGTTGCCGCAGCAGCAGCAGCCAGCATTGAAGCAGCCATCTTGGCCAAAAAATGCCGTCAGACAGCAGGGGCGGTGCGCAAAGAAAGAGAGGGGCCCTGCATACAACAGGCTCGCCCACTGAAACTGGGTTTCTGGTTCTGCCAGTCGGCCTAACCGATTGCCCTGAAAACGTGTGCTCGGACACTCCGGGAAGACTGCAAGGCACACACACCACCTTCTTCAGAGGAAAAGCTTTTCCAGGTTGTTCTGCAGCAACACCGAAACCGAATCGAGGTTGGTAGGTTGTGGCTTGGTTGACCAAATGGCCAGTAGCCAGGTAGGTAAGCAGGACTGACAAGTGCACCGTTGCCTCGCTCTTATATAGTCGGCCAGGCCACGCAAGTGTCCGCGGGATATCGTTGCTGGGCGTCTTCTTGGGACGACAATCGCTCCTGCCAAGGCCTTGGTATCCGTCAAAGGCGAGATTTGTGTAGCCCTGTGTCCTCGGTGGCAGGCGTGGCGTGCTGTGGAAGACACAGAAGAGGGCCGAGATCTACACGTTCGAATGCCGGTTGGCTCGTGTGTCTCTTGGCGGGTTGAGAGTGGGAGATGCGGGATGGGGACGGGTTTGGCTAAAAGAAGAAGGACTGGATAAGAGGAGCAATGCAAAAATGGGCGCCCGCTTGGCGGAGGGGTTTATAATGGCATGGCGAGACCGAGGTGGTCCTCCGTAAAAAGTGCTGCTGGGAAGAAGGCTGTTCTTTTCGCCTCCTGCAAGAGAAAAGTGAGAGACAACCGGGGTGAAGGTGCTGGGAGCTGGGCTTCTGGATCTGTGAGGGTCTTTGAGGGTTTTGGGGGATTGGGGTGGTGGGGTGTGCATGTCAGTGTTAGTTAGCGCATGCTGGATGGATCAACGGAACGGTTTCAATCAAGCACCTAGCAGCGCAACGCCCAGCACGCTCCAGCCTCCAAGGCTCCGCGGGGCACTTTAAGATGATCTTCGTACTCCATACATAACGCATGCATCCATTAGGTACGAATTACGAAGTCGTGAATTCGGCAAATACCTGGCTCTGCAGCATCGCACGACGCTTGGGGTGCAGCACCCTCCATGATGGTTTCGCCCCAGAACAGACGCAGATGCATACAGAGGGCTGCGGGCGCGGGCGCGGGCGGACGGGCAGTTTCCAGTTGAGAGATTGCAGGCGGCAATGGAGGGTCCACTGCGCAGAGGGGACCCGACCCCGATTCAAGACCGAGGGGTCCAGCGACCCCAACCTCTGCTGCGGCTGCTTCCATGTCACGACGGGGAAGGGAGAAGGGAAGAACAGGAATTCAAGGCCAATCATGTCATGACGCCTCGAGCAGCCATCGAAGGATCCTGTTGTTGAAGGCAGCCTGGTAGTACAAAGTACTTCCCATGCTCCCTCCCAGGTCCAGTAACATGGGGAAACCCCACCGGCGCCTCCCATCACAATGGAAGCGCAGCCATAGATCAACTGCGTAGTGTTGGCTGACCCCGAAGGATGCCGAATTGAGCACGCAACCGCCCTCCATCTGATGTTCTGATGTCCATCCCACTGTCTTGGATGTCGTGCTGACTGCTTCAGGTGGTCTAGGATCTCTAACGCGTTTGATGTCCAAACAACGCAAACCTGATGCAGCGGCTGCTGGATGGTCCTGTGAGACCTCGATCACTCCCATTTTTCCAATCGCGACGGAGTAACGTTATGATGAACTCGTCCCCGCAGAGGCAAGCAGGCAAAAGGCGGGATACTAGCGGGATCCACCCCCACTCGGCGCCGAGCGGCCGAGGAGAACGCGATTCAACCCGGTCGCCAGACCCTTTGATTGGCCAGAGCCGTCCGGGTTTTTGAGGGCACACGTTTTCGAGACCGGGATTGAATTCCGTATTCTCGAAAACTGGTCGGAAGCGACATCTGGATCCGTCTTCCGTCTCCCAGCATCGCTCATGACTTCCAAGTCACCGTGATCAAACTGCGTCTTTGTGCAATTTGATCGTGTCGGAGCACTCGGCCATACTTTTACCGCCTCGGCTTTGAGACCTGTATCAATGTCCGCCGCCAAGGCGCCCAAGAATTACCAAGCCCGCCGAGAATATGCCGCAATATTATCCAGTCCAACAGAACGGGCTTGGTTTCTTGGAAGCCTGTTGATCTGTGAGAGGCCAGTCAGAAGCCCAGCCCCAGGCTGTGGCGATCCAGTCCTTGGCAGCTGTTTTCTTTCGTTTGCAAGGAACGGCAGGCTGACTGGTCGCTCTTCACAAACGCGAGTTGCCGAACTCCCGAAACGGCAAGCGCTGGATAAGCGCCCTCCTTCCTTCAACGTGGGAACTGGGAAAGCGCCTCTCTGCACTGCGGGTGTACAAATATGAGGTCCTAGGTAAGCAGGTAGTAATTTTGGCTTTAGATAAGATATCGAGGCACATATGTACTTCGACATCGATGTAAAATAGTAAAATAAGTATCATCGTTGTGTTTCATTGCCATATCGTCTCGAAATTGTGGCGCTTGGGCTTGGGAGGCCGAGTCGCGGCCTCTCGTCTTTGTTGAGATTCCTGCCAAGCAACAAGTGCCCCGCAGTGCTCCACTCCGTCAATTGCGAGCGTGGGGTTTCTCCAGGTCCTGACAGTGCATCGCTGCTTCCATTCCGGTATCCCGAAGAGTCGGGTTGCAGGCGTTCATGGATGTCAATTCATCTCTTTCCCGGGCAACCTCCGCGCCAGCATTGGCTCTCTTTGCCGAATCAGCACGCGATATCGCGCTGCCTCGAACAAGGTTAAAGTTCAGCCTCTTTACCAGCCGGCGGAATTTCCTGATAGGTATTTCTGTGCAACCTTCTCAACGTCGCGCGTTTCACGAGACGCAGTCGTCCAAGCTTCGCTCTGATCCGCACCTCTTTTGCTCACCTTCATCTCCAACTCTCGTGTGAACATTCGGCAGGAAATTGTCATCGAACAAAACGTTGGAGCCAGTGAGCAGCTCCCCATTTCATATATGGGTCTTGGCGGACAATCGATAGTTAAACTAAAAATAATGGCGTCTCAGGGACTCGGGGAGCCGTTGCCAAGATCTCGGCGTTCGTCATCAAGCACGCGAGCTCCTCGCCGGTTGTCCACAAGCTGCCACAAGCATCAAGTGCTTCGAGACCCTCCAAGTACATAAACCATGTACAGAAAGGACCGCGTACCCGGCGACAAGGTGCTCAGCAAACACCGCTACTCCTGCAGCCAACGATGTGATGCGTTGATGGGTCTCGGTCACGGAAAGGCCAAGAATGGGCAGCACGAGAGCAAATAATCCCGCCCCCACGTTTGTTGGTCACCATCCACCTCCACCAGCTCGCTTGCGTGGTGCACATCTGCAACAAGCCCCAACGAGTATCGCCGTCATGAACTCGCTCGCAGCCGCAGCAACCATCAGGATTCCCAGCCGCTCGTGCATCTTTCTGCAAACTGGCACGCAGAGAGCGTTACTCCCATACATCACCCTCCCACTGGAACCGCCGCGTGGCAGCTAGTTCAGGGGGAGATGCCTTGGCGCAGTCGGACCAGACGAAACACATTCGAAATTCCCCTGGTCGGATCGGTCAACCCCAGGGGCACAACACATCCGTCTCTGGGCTTGGATAGGTCGGCGCAGGCTCACAAGCTTGCCATACCGTCTTGGCACCGCGATCTCCCGTCTGGGCATTCTGTTCTCTGTCTCGGCTTGACTGGAAGACCTGGAAGGTGCTGCAAAAGACCGCCTGGTCAAGAACTCGTGTGACGACCTTCTCGATCTCTCGATGCCAAGCAAGCTGATGTTGCGCCGAGTTGCTTGTTTCCCCCGTCTTCCCCACACCCTCCTCATTCCTGCATGGTCATTGCGAAGGACTTATTACGGATACTTCATCGCGACACTGGGGTTTCAGCGGCAGGCAATGGATCAACACCACCCTTTTCGCTGCAACAAGTTTGCGCATCGCATGTCACAGCGAGTTGTGAGCCAGCCGATGCTGCGCAATCACACGGTACAAATGCATCTGTCCAAACTCTGCCATGCCTGAGGGACCTCAACCCGCGCTGTGGCGCGTGGCTTCCCCCTTCCCAGAGCACAAGACAACAACCAAGAAGAGAAGGCTGCACCGGCACCAGATCCCGCTCTCAAGAAGCGGTGTGAGTTCCGCTTTTCTCCAAGGCGCAGGATGCAGTTCTCAATGGCTGCAGCGTTAAGAAACGGCATGGGTTTTTGATGCAAGGCCACTTCGGGAACGGGATGCAGCCGCGCCTCCTAAGCACGGTTATTGAATTGGGCAACAAGACTCGTGAGCAGCCAACCGTGAAGTTCCTTGGTGCCATCCTCAAAGCCACCCATCGAAAACCGTTTCGAACTCTTCGATGTCTGTCGGGAACCAGTTTGATAATACGTCGTATCTGGTCTCGGCTCCTCCAGTCAGCCCAGCTAACATTGCGGCTGTTAAAAAATCCCGCATGGATAAACGCAGCAGGCAACACTGCATGTGCACCGGCCCCTCCCCGGCCACCGTACCGGACCCGACGGCAGCATGGCGCATCGCCCTCCGCCACGTCGCCAATAAATAAAGACGAACCCAACTTCCGGGGCTGCGCCGAGTCCGAGCAGTGCGCTGTCCTATCGCTGCCGCAAGGCTGATTCATTGCAGACCCTGTTCAGTTCATGCCTCTGCCATTGCAGGGGTCGGTACCTGCAGCGGGGCTGACAGATTACTCCGGGCTAGCTGACAACTTACGTTTACTACATGAAACAGTCATTGGCTAGAACCGCGTCGTCGGTGATTATCTTTGCATACTTCGTTCACCAATCCCTTCAAAGCATCAAACTCGGCGGAAACGCGGATGGTGATTCTCGGAGAACCGAGCGATGCCATGCCAGCAAAATGCCGTTCCGGAGAGCATGCTGCCCCGAGTGGCGCCGACACTTCGGGCACGGTTACGAAGGGGTATCCCACTGGCCGGTGCAGTTATCATGCGAAAACACTCGCCTCATCCTTTCCGGTGCACACACACAACGACCCCATTTCTCGACAGTGATTGGCAAGATCATATGCTCCCCTGGCCTTTGCGATCAGGTTCTTGATTTCAGCCGTGCCGGGTATTCCGGGCCAGTTTTGTCCACGGGGCTTCGCGTCATTGATCGTTGATTGTTTGCGAGGCTCCATAAGATGGATGGATGTCTCCAGCCAAGTTCTCCACGGGAAACATTGTGGAGAGCTGGATTGCACTGTTGGCGGCTTGATCTCGGGAAATTCTTCGATTGGCAGCAGAGTGGGTTTTGGAGATGGGGATGGAACCATCCCCCTGTCCCCCTATCTGAGGGCTCCATCGGCTCCAGTGTAATTCCACATGTCGTAACAGGGAGGAACCTTCTCGGTTGGCGCGCGGGTTCTGGAAACAAGAAGCTTCCCCCGGCATTTTGTTTCTCCCGCACGGTGTTTGTGACGACATCAGGGTGGCGAAGATTGTTTCGTTTCGTTTCGTTGTCGGTTGCCCTACCCTGAGAGTTTGTCATTCGCGGTCTGCTTCTGCTCACTAATTCCTTCCCGTGATAATGTAGACTGGAAAGAGTGGGGGATTGTAGAGCTGTTCAAAGGGACCGGTGTGTGTCCCCGCCACCCTCAACTTTGTCACGAGTACGAGTTGGCCTTGTTGAAGGTACTTGAGTAGCTATGGTACTACATAACAAACAGACAAACCTATGTTTCTAACTTACCTTGTCACGTGGGCGATTCGTTGGTAAATATGAAACCACGCACATGAGAGTGGGTGGGGGTGGCTTGTGTCAATCGGCTCGAGGAGGGTAGGGATGACCTAGTAGCAGGTTACATCTATATTTTGTCGAAGTCCAGATATCAAGGTGTTCGTCGTTGGATGGTATCAAGTGCTGCGTTCAAATATGACATGGTACATATGTATGTTCCCATGCCCAAGTTGTTGCCCACCCAACATGTTTATCATGCAACCGTTTCCCAGACGTAAGAGAAGTTGGAACTTTCTTATCATCTCAATCATGATCGGTCTGAGATTCGCCGACGGCGATGAGTTGGGGTAACACTGCGCTTCCCCAAGATACCCAGGTGCGTATGGAGAGGAATATGATCCATGACACTAGCGATTCAAGGAACGTGTGATATCGACTCTCTCCCAAAGTAAGATAGGCCTGCATCCGTTGATGATCAGCAAACGTATTTCCTCCTAGATCGTGAAACATAGGTCAAGTACGAGACTAGGTAATAGGGGTACTTTGTGCACAGGGTCAGCGTTTTGTCGCCGCATTCCTATCAAACTCAAAACTCACCCTCAAACTTGAATTCACTCTCTGAGGGAAACTGGTACTTTCTTCTGGTCTGACAGGAGAACACAAGGTTTACGGGTGGTATCCTGGTGTGGTGCATTCCGAGTTGTTTTGCACAAGGCTCGGTGAGCTGATCATGACGGTCGTGCAGGAAAGGGTGTGTAGGGAACCGGCCAGGTCTTTTTTACCTCCACGAAGCACTTCTCAACATGACGATATCCATCATAGATAAGCGGTAGGGAACGAGTCCTCCCTAATTCCCCCCTTGCGGCCATGGCGCGTATTCAATTACAAGAGGGGAGGTGCCTACCTCATCCCATTCAGATATCGAGCACCTCTAAGTAATACTAATTGTATGCCGTTGACGATCTTAGATGCAGGTGATCCGGGATCCTGGATCCTGGATTGAAGTACCCGGCGCACTAGCAGAATGGTCTCTTTCCGTGGTGGCTGCAGCAACTAAAATAGCAACCTGAGGAACTGGAAACAGTAACCGATGGAACTTGAAAACGGCGCGCTGTGCCAGAACTCAAGGAGAGAATATATCGATATTATATGGAGAGGAAGCTAAAATTTGACTGGATTCCATTTTTAGAGGCGACTCGGCCTATTTCAGCCGTGTCTAGACCTGAGGCCAGTGCGGCCGTAACCTAAAGTGTACCATGTGTCTAGTAATAGGAGGTGTCCAGGTCTACAGCGCCATATGTCTAGTAACATAGTACCGCGGGTAATATATGTCCAATAACGCAGTGCTACAGGTAACATATGTCTGGTTCACAGACTAGTGGCGCCAGCTCCCGTTTCTCTGTCTTCATCTACTAGTGGCACCAGAAGACGGGTGTTTCTGGTTGACCGGAAAGGGGACACAGGTTTCTACATAAGTCAACCAGAAAGGAAGACAGGTTTCCGCTACGGGGTGTAGTCAAGCCCTACTAGCCGCCCATATCGCTCACACTTTGGATCTGCAGGCGGGCCTAATGGCCAGCCCCCTTGCATCTACCAAACAGACGATGTTGATGGTGGGGAGCCAGCAACTGGTGGTGGGAAAATCTCTCTCCGAAGCGTGCGGTTAGAGAGACGAATTGAAATTGTGCCAACCCCACGATTAGTTATGGGGATCAGCGAAGCGCGTGGCTGAGTGCCAGCAACGAGCATGCAACATGGTTATCACGGTGGGAGTGCAATCAATGTATGTGATTATGCGATGAGACCAGTGATAGGCGCGAAAGCTGCAGAGGATCACGATGTATGCCTCTGCTAGTCACCAGCTGTGCTAACGGTCTTAGCGCATCCTCGTCGCAGAGACATGCCGCGAGCATGTCCCAGAACTACAATGGATACTTGTCTCGGGTAGCCACATTACCGCAGTCGACTTGATGTTCCCTACTGGTTTCAGGACTTTGGCAACGACCGATGGGTGCTCGGGGGCCAGGATCGAGATCATGACTCGCCAAACCGACGAGAACCGAGAATCAGACAAGTTTTTGATACGTGTGGCCGAGTACTTCTCCCCAGGCCTTGTTCCGATGAGCTCAATCGTCTGGCCAGCCTGGAGGTGGAAGAGCGGATGTGAAGCGGAGGCATCGCCTCCCTGGTCCTGGAGCGGTCGAAAGAGTACGAATGTTGACAGGCGGTCAGGCTCCCTTTGCCCGCTTTGCAGCTAGGCCTTGAGCGGCTGGTAGGGTGCCTCTCTTCTTGGACGTTTCTAAGGAGGGGGCGAGGGCCGAGGGCGGGAGAAAGCGGCGAGGAAGGACTAAAAGCTTGACGGTACTGCTTGGTTAAGCATGGATATGTCCTACTGCCCAGGGCCGAACTGGGATACCGAGGAAGGATATAGGCGGGTCTCCTGCGGTCGCGGACCATCTCCATGACCTCCCCTAGCGATGATGATAGTCGAGGCGCCGCTAGTGTTAGTCGGGGTAACATCGTCGGTTGAAGGGTTAAAAAAAAACTCGGAAGACGGAAACGGCGGAGATACTACGAATCGTGACATCGCGAGCAACGTCATAGACAGACTGGGAGACGGCCACAACCCTCAAGGTCTCAACACTCTTGTCTTCCTCAACCTCCTATAGTATGTCTACCCACTTGTTCACTGCGTTCGGGGAACCTTAGACTTGGGCGTGCTCTCAATTCAAAGAACTCCGGGTCCGACGGTAGAAAAAGTAGACGTGTCTTCGTTAGCGCCACTGAGGAAGGCCCTCCTGAGCCGAGGCTCCTGGAGGGACCGCTGCAGGCGGCTTCGGCTAAAACCTGCCTCTGTATGGCAATTTTTGGTGCTGGGTTGGACGGAATTAGGATCGGGGTTGGGCTTAGAATCACGAGAAAGAAAACAAGAGGAAGAAAACAATAAGAACCAACTTTCACGAGCGCACCTAGGGCTATACTATGCTAATAATTGCAGAAGGAAAGGCTTTGCTGAGTTACAAATAGCTGCCGCCCTCCAACAGTAACGGCAACGCAGAGGCCGGGTTCCCTCTCGCGCTCAAAGCCGACGTACTTCAGGAGCAAAACCGACAGGAGCCCTATTACATCGTATCGAGCTCGTGCTCTGCTACATCGCCTACCAGACCTAAATTATATGCCCTCTGTTAGCTAAATAAATACAAGGAGCGTACATAGGCACGAGGCTGAAGCCGAGTAGTTGCAAAACAAATGCATGCTTTGGTGTATAATCAAGAATATACGCTGGCTAATAAACTAGAGGAAAAAGGAAAAACGGAAACAACTGCTCCGTGCAAAACTACCCCGAGTTCATCTAATCAGCTCCCCTAGCTTCGAATCCCCATCTCCTCTAGCTGCTCGCCGTCTCCTCCGAATCGGGAACTGTGCTGGGCTGCCGCGGACGCGCAGCCACGGTATGGATATTAGACAACCGCTCGGGTGCTGCGCGGCTCGGTGTTTCGGTAAACGGAGCCGTTGGGCTGCCGTTGGACGGAGCCCGGCCTGCGGGCGCCGGGCCACCAGGAGGAGCGCGGCTAGGCGTTTCGGTAAAAGGAGCCGTTGGCGAGCCATCGGATGGCGTCTTGAGCTTGCGTCGGACCGGTTGCGGCCCTCCGGACGAGCTAGTTGCCGGCCGCTCTCGCTTTTCAGCAGTGGGGCCTTGGTTGGCAAGCAGCTGCGCCTTGGCACGGAATGCTACAAAGTTGTCTTCATCCAGGCCGAGTATCTCTTCCAGCAGCTCGACAGCACGCTCGGGATCAACCTCCTCTTCACTGGACTGGTCGGCCGCCTCGTGCCAAACGTCGTAGAACTTGCTAAGGTAGGCAAGCATCTGGTGGTCGCGCTCCCGTTGTGGCTTTCGCAACCCGTACAGCTGATCGGCGTATTTAGGAAAGTAGGCCGGGTCGGGTTCTTGGGCGCCGCGGCCTTGGATGAAGATGGGAATCGGACGGATTCGGGCGATCGGGTTCTTGAGCTTCCCGTTGCGGGCGCGAATATCTATCTGCCTCATTGTGACCTACATTTCTAACATTGTAATCTTAATCTCCCCAACGTCGGTCTGGAGCTGGCGAACGTCGGTCTTGAGCTGGCGAACGTCGGCCTCGATTCTTTCGAACCTGGTATTTGTTTCGGCCCGGAAGGCATCGATTTCCGCCTTGACAAAGGCCTTCGTGGCCAACTCTGAACTCTGTATTTCCGCCTTGACAAAGGCCTTCGTGGCCAACTCTGAGCTCAGTATTTCCGCCTTGACAAAGGCCTTCGTGGCCAACTCTGAACTCATTGTTGCCGCCGATGTCGTCTTGACAAGGTTTGCGGGATAGTGGCAATGGTGCAATCGTGTTTGGGAACCGCGGACTTTGGGCAGGAATTCTGACCATCGCCAGAGCACGTGACAGCGCGCACAGGAGATCTGGAGGAGCATGTGACACGGAGAAACCCAGTCGCGCTCCGATGTCCCCACTTCTCCGTGGCCGAAAGCACTCTGGCGCTTGACTGGTCAACCTGCGACTAATAACGCGACGGGCCTTGCTTTATACACCCCCCCTCCCCAGAGCCTCACAAGAGCACTCCACCCCGAGAACCCTTCTACCCAGGATGAGGTAATTGGCACCAGTTATACCGGAGCATCTTGGGCGAGGGTTCGTGGTGGTGGATCATGGATACAGCTTAGACGAGGCGCAAGTGTCGGACAGAGCAAAGGCAGAGCAGGTGGTCAGCTCGAAAGCTGGGTGGGGAATCGTATTCTGTACCAGGTGTTTTCTTCTGACTCATGGGGGCGAGCTAGGCGTATTTGCCATGCAACCAGCTTTGCTCGAGCTATAATTATAAGATGCCGCTTCCCCCGCCTTTTCTAAAACGTCTTCCCTTATTGCATTTCCCCTAAACCTCAACCCATCGCACCATCATGCCACCTCCCACACCACGAGCATCTCTTGCAGGCTCCAGGTTTGTTGAGGACGGTGACACCCAAGGACAGGCTGGCGTCTGTGAAGAGGCCTATATTCTATGTACAAGAGCCAAGGACGAAACAGTCAACTACGGGGCATCTAGTAGTTAAGGCCTACGAACTCGGCCTCGTCCATATCCTCCACGCAGCCATTGCTAATAAAAGCACAACCGGTGCCAATGCCAGGGCGGCGGGCGCTCGCGAAGGCTCCGAGTCTACATCACTGTCAGCATCTGGAAAGAATATTCAGGAGGAAAGACTGGTTAAGGGTTGACGTGGGAACAAAAAAGGGAGAGGAGGAGAAAATCCAATACCTAGGTCCTTTAATGCGTCTTTGGCGGTATACTCGGGCACTGTCCAACACTTCTCGATAACGTCCCTCAATGGCATGGGTATTCCGGAGAGATCTGGGAATTGCCTCTTCTTTAGCCGCTGGTAGATTTCCGTTTCGTCAAGGCCCTCAAACAGGAGCTTCTCGCATGCAAGCTCGTACATGACCGTCCCGAGCGCAAAGACGTCATGTCGCTGGCTGGCCGCTTCGTGCCTATGGAGGGGATCGGCGTAGCGTGTTCCATGCGCGACGAAGTAGGGCCCCCCGTCGATTCTCGAGCCAGCGAAGTCGCAGAGGACGACGTCCCCGCTGTCTGTGAGAATGAGGTTATGCAGGCCTAGGTCGCAGTGTACAATGCCATGGGAGTGGATGTGCGCGAGCGCGCTGGTGACCTGGCGCGGTAACCTATCAAGAAATCAGAATTGACCCCCCCTGCTGGAAACTTGTAGGGGAACTGACTCGCGATAGTGTCGTGAGAGTTTTTGGAGATCGTGGATGCAGAGGTGGAGAGCACCTAGGCGATGATACTCGAAGAGAAGGGCGCCCTTTATGCACTCGGTCGGGCTCTGGCCGAAATACTGAAGGATGTAGCGATGCTTGCCAATGCGTTCGTAGACCCTCCTTTCAATATCGTGAGCCTCAGGCCCGAACATTGGTGAAATGGCGGGTACTTTGGCGACGATGTTGGTATCGCGGATTCGGAAGACCTCGGACATGAGACCGACGCCGACCCCTTGAAGGTCGGCCGATGCAATATCTAAAAATTCCATTAGCGGCGCAGCGCAAGATTGTTGGCAGCGAGTGTGGTTGATTTATTGGAATGAACGTTACTAGGCGCGAAGGGTCGCACATAAATGGCAGCTGGTACCAGTTGCTGGCAACAGAAGAAATGTTGAAACAAATGCGCTGACTCATCCTGCAGAGGAAGCGGTTACATAATCTCGAGATAATCCGGGGAGGGAAAGACCGCGTTGCTCGCATTGCCTTTTAAACTGGATAACACGAACCACCCGTCCAGACCAGATCCCCACAAGCTTAGCGATGTTAGATTCACCGCAACACCAAAACACTTATTTCCTTCCCCACGACACCCCGAAGAGGTAATCTAGGAAGCCTCGCACGCTTCTACAGCTCCCTCCACTGTCCATCACTGAAGATGAGAATCGGCAAACTTGAAACTTGAGGACCAGGAAGCTTGAACTGCACAGGGTACAGCACGGGGGACAGCACGGGGCCTACCGTGATTCATTATAAAACTCGCTCTTAGTTACGGGTATAGAGTAGAAATCGCAAATCGAATCGGTCACGGGTTCCTCCTACTTCAGTCGGCTTCTTGCCGCCTCCGTTTACGTCTCTGGTCTTCCGCACCCGAACTCTCGGGCTCATGAAGCGGCCTCTTCTTCGCGTTGGAGCTCCCGTCCGGAGTGCCCCTGTTAGTGCAGCCTGTTTCTCCTGCGCTCATTTCCCGCCCAGCAATCGGGGTTTGTTTGAGCGACTGCTGGGGCTTCAGCTGCCGGCCCATGTATGCTCTTTCGCCGCTCGGGGGATCCGGCGGCGTCGTGGGCGTGGATTTCGGCCTTGTAAGCGAGGGGCTGGCACCGAGAAGGCCTGGCGGCGGAGTTGGAGAGTCCCTGGCCGACTGTGGTGTTGTGGGACACTGCTGAGACACCGTCGTGTAGGCCGCCGACTCTATTTCGGCTGGTGTTGCCAGCAATCTGCGGGATCCCTCTCGGGTGTCGCACACAATGCCATCCGTGATCAGATGGCCATCCCCCCCTGCGGCGGTGCGGCAGGCCTCCGGCGGAGTCGATGGGGGTAGCTGTGGTTTCTCTGGCGAGGCCGGTAACTCATCAACCCAATGGCCGGGCCCATGATGTAAGATATCCCACCTGTCACAAACTGTCGGATGGGGCGAATACATGTGGGGGAGCTCCTGCGTTTCGGTCAAGTCGAAATAGGAATCCTCATCCGATGGTTTATACTCATCCAGCTGTTCTTCGTGGCTACCGCCGGCATCGCGCTTGTCGTCTTGGTCGTCCTCGCCGTCCTCGCCGTCCTTGCGGTCTTTATCGTTTTTGTCCTTGTCCCCCCAACCCCAGACGATGCCGCTTGTCGCCTGTATAAAGCTATCCAGACTGGCGGCCCGCCCGACTTTTTCTACAGCGCCCCACATAGCCTTTGATGAGAAGTTCTTGGATTCAAACACTACTACGTCGAGGATATCGCTCAGGACCCGCTCAAGCTCCGCGCGGCGCTCCGTGGATTTCTCTTCAAGGAGCTCTTCGAGGTGCTTGCGATCTTGGGCTACCTTGGCAGCAGCGAGGGCGTCGGAGAAGAAGGCATCCTCGTCAAGTAGCGGGATGGTGATGGTATTGAACGGCTGCCAGTAGTCGGCCCAGAGATATCTGCTGTCGCGACATCCGACTTTGGCAAAGGCTTGCCATCGTAGATCCTTCTCCCTGGTGTTGCGCGGTGGTAAGAAGGGCGAGAAGCTCATTGTGCTAGTCGTCCGTGGGGATTGGTTATGGAAATGCAAGCGGTATTCTTAGCGGGCGACTGCGTTATGTGGAGAGCGGTGGAGATGTTTGTAGTCGCGACGAAAAGGGAATGAATGGGGCAACCTGGGTTCAAGCTCAGCTCCCGCTGACCCCATCCCCTGCTCAACCAATCGGACCCGGCTCCGTTTGAACCAACTGCCAAACGTTGTTCTTGGCTTTGAGATCCGGCCCCACTCAAGAATCTACATTTCAACAGTAAAACAACCAAGTTTGACGCGGAAAAGAGGTAATAGTAAAAGGGATCTTGCCTAATTTTACAAAAGGCTCTATTTTGTTGTGCTGAGTTCGAAATTTGGGCTGTCAAGGTGGGATACTTTGAATCTGGGGCGATGATCCCTGTCATCAGTTGTGAGCTAACAAACAAACCAAGATCGAGCCTGCCTTCGGCGAGCTTGCGTTGAGATTGCCTGGGCCAATCCATCAACCAGGCCGAGCACGCAAAGGTCTTTTGCCCAGCAATCCAGGGGTGCAAGCCAATCAGACATGTTCCGTGTTTGATTTAGCGTGCACTTTGCTGCCGGATAGAGGGGGAGGAACCCAGACCAAAGCAGAACCGGACAGCCCACACAACCAAACCACAGAGCCAAACCACGCAGCCAAACCACGCAGCCAAACCACGCAGCCAAACCACGCAGCCAAACCACGCAGCCAAACCACGCAGCCAAACCACGCAGCCAAACCACGCAGCCAAACCACACAGCCAAACCACGCAGAAGTAAAAGAACGAGAACATTGCTTCCTCGAGGTCAGATCGGCTATGCAGCAAGTTCCGTTTGGTGGACGCTGAGCGCTAACTAAGCACGGGTAGCGGGAGTGCGGCCGTCGCGGATCGTGCTCTTTTAAGGCAAAAAAGAGAGCATCGCCCATGTCACGTCCCCCATCGGAACGCAACGCACTGACCCTACCTTACACCAAGCCTGGGTTTTATCTGTCTGTCCACCACATTCTCGAAACGAGTTTTAGGCCGCCGTCCTACAGCTCTCTGGCATCACGCTCGGCACAAACCAACCACCGGCTTTGGTGGTGACTGCAACCCTCGCCAACACTCCGACTCTGCCAACTTGGTCGTCTTTCCACCCACGAGACACAGCCTTCGATATGGGGCAATCTTTTCGATTGGCGGCCCCCCGAGCGAAGGTGTCCTTGCGCTGGGGATACACTCTTGGAGAGATGCTCTTTGACGGTTCAGCCAAGGCACTCGTGCCCCTCCTTGCTGTCCCTGTTCGACCGCATAATACCGTCTCTGTCTCCAAAGCGGGCCCATCTCCGCTAGGCCAGTCGAAGCGTAAAGCCGATGACGAAATGCTGGCCGGCTCCCGACAACGACACAAGCGGGCAAAAATCAAAGACGGCGACCACGAGCCGGACATTGCCTCTTCCATCACCTTTTCCAACCTTTCTGTGGAACTGCATCGGCTTATCTTTGCTCACATCGAGTACATCGAAGACGTCATTTGCCTCGGTCTCGCGAGTCGATACTTCTGGGCCATCGGTCGAGATTATGTCCACGATTATTACACTTCGTTCTTAGGGCGATGGGCAGGTCAAAACATCGTTTGTGTGGGAGAAGACGTCAAACCGGGCGACTTCCCTCCTGGATTGTTCTCGGCAGAAGAGGTGGATGAATTGTGTCAAAGGACAACCGACATACCGTACGACGACGAGTATCCCGACGACGTGGCATTTCCCGCGGTCCCATTCACCCTTTATCACTTCACCTTTCGCAGCATTTCTGACATGGAGGTAGAACGCGATCTGGAGACAGAGTCGCAATTGATATATTTTCAATGCAGAGATCGCGGGAGGCGGAGCGACAAACCCAAGGACCCTGCATTTGAGTCGGCATATTCGGAGATCTGTGTCACAGAGTCAACGTACTTCCCCGAAGCCCAGCCATGGATTCTCCGAAACTTGACGACGAAAGAGTTTGTCCGCTCAGAAGCCATTGCCCTGAAACCGGAATTTATCCACGGCCCTAGCATCGACGTTCTAGGCTTTGGCGAAGTCGTCATGTCACGCATCAGCTGGTCAACATCGTCATATGTCAGTATGGAAGACACGTCAAACATCTCCAGGGGAGTGTGGGCAGGGCACTGCTTCGACATCACAACGTTGTCGAGACACGGGGACGAGACGCGGGGAGCGGAGTGGAAAGATGCGAGCGAGGAGGTTGCGAGTGAGATTGCGGGTATTTGGGAGGCTGAATACGGCCCGGATTGGCGTGAGACCGTCTGCAACGGCTGGCGTCAGACTTGAGGGCGTCATCGAAGGGCCGGAATCCAGGGTATCAGATAGGGTTTTGGCGCGAGAGCATGGGCATTTGGTGCTGAAGGGGATTGCGGATCTGTCGGCTTGTGATTGGCATTGGACCTGCGTTCAGAATGATGACGGATGGCTTACTTTCTGTGAAACCAGTTCGGGCGTCTACCTTAGACATGATGATCACTAGGGCTTCAGAGCCTCGGTTATAGAACACAAGAGGCAGAACTATTCCTTAAACGTCGCGACAGTGTCTCTGTCTGTCTCAAGGTCCTTTTCCAAGATGGATTCTTGTGACGACGCCAGGTGGGTAGTGCTACGCTTACCTTGGCCCTTTGGGCGCCGGGACGATCCCTGAGCCTCTCTCGATAAAAAGTCGCTAAGATCCGGACGGGCCTGCCGCGAAGAGGCTGTTCCGCCGTTTGTAACGATCAAAGTGCTCACCCTAAGTGTACTGAGGACCGGCTTTGCCCCAGCGACCGGCTTAGGGGCTCTGAGTTTGCTAAGTACCGGCCGACACAGAGGCTGCCGACATCGCTGTCTTCAGGGGTGCCGAACATGTCGATGTAGAGGGCCTTGCCCTGCTCCCTGAGGGGCCGGTCGAGGCAGCCGCACATACGTCGAGCGAGTTGTACAAATCCTCGCCAATTTCCGAGTCTTGACAAACAACTTTTCTACTCACTCTGCCTCCACTGGTGCCCGCCCACAAGATATCTTGCGGCTATGCTTCGGAAACATTCAAGTCGTGCTGGGGAGATATACCCTGACGAAAGACCGGGAATCTTCTCATTTAGTTGATGCTAGGGTATGTGGTGTCTACTACTTGGCTGCCCGGCCTGCCTAGCACAGAAGTGGCTAACCTACAGCAGCAAGACCGACTTCATCCGCGCACCATCTTCTAATCTTTTCAGCCTTTATGCCCTCCTCCTGGCCACCTTGTTCCGGCGCCGTGCCTTCCAGGCACCCAACCTCTCTGCTGAGCAGCTAGACAATATGGAAATCGGGCCGGGCAAGCTGGTAGTACGCTTCCCTCTCCGAAAAGACCTCGACGATATATCCCTATCCTGTCAGGCGGGACAACAATCCGGCTCAGCCGTGGACGTCTGGGGGCCCCACGTCGGGCCATCGAAGACAGCATTGCATGAAGTTCTGAGGCGTGCATAAGCGTCCGCAGGATTCGGCGTAGTCGTCAGATTGCTGACTATCTCGAATGGCTCCCCCAAACGACGCGCCCATGATGGTATTCGTTGCACAGCCAGTCCATGTACTGCACAGCCCACTGACTCCTGATTCCGCCTCGGGACCTGGCCTTAGTGGTGGGAACGCGCAGTTCTGAGAGTCCTCGGTCGCGGCTGCGCAAGCAGCTCGGGTAGCATCGTCTCCAACCTTCATTCGATATGCCAGCCCCGAGACGCACTCTACCACAGACCGCAACTCCATTGTGAACAGGTCGCTTCCTTTCTTCACCGGCTTTCGTTTCCTCTTCCGAGACTGGCAATTCGGGCTTGATCGGGCCAAGAGGCTACTTAGCCCTCTTTATTCAAAAGAAGGATAGGAAGCTTAGGATATATATAGACTACCGATAGCTAAATAGTAAGATGGTGAAGAATCAATACCCTTTACCCCGAATTTCGTATTTACGAGATTAGCTATCTAGTATAAAAGATGCAGAACTACGTCTCTTAGGCTAATTCGGACTTTTTGCTGCAGCTGCAGTTTTAGATCCTTAACAATAATCCACCTATATCACTCTGCCAAGTTGTCCCGAGCCTTGTGCTATGACAAGACAAAAGACCCCGGATCAGAGCTGAAAGTGCGCTGCCATCATATTCGAGAGGTTCTCAAAGATCTCCCGGCGGCCCTTTACCAAGTCCATGTATTTGTCCGCCGGCGGCAGCGGGCCGACGATGACGTGGTCAGAACCCTCCACGAGCTGCGCCCACGCCTTCTCGACGAACTCGTCGACGGGCATGCCCATTTTGCGGCCACGTTCGGCACCCAAGTAGTCATGGATCTCGGCTGGGAGCGGATTAGCGCAGTTATTCCTCAAAATGGATTTAACAGGATAAAGGATGAAGCTTACTCTGAACCAGTGGTGGCGAGATCTCAATGACTTTGGTGCTCGACCCCTGGTTTTGGCGGCGCAGGCAGTATATGTAGGCGTTGAGCGCCGCCTTGGAGGCTGAGTACGCGGGCGAGGGCATGGCGGGGATCATGGCGATGTTGGAGGTGGTGAAGAGGAGGGCGGTCGGGAACGGCTTCTTCTGCAGGTGCGGCAGGAACTTGATGGACAGGTCGACGAACCGGGAGAAGTTGGTGCTCATCTCCTGGTGGAAGGCGTCCAGGTCGACCTCGGCCGGCCGCGAGAGCCGGAACTGGGCCTGGACGCCCGAATTGAGGAAGACGCAGTCGAGATCGGGGTACTGGCTCACGATGCTGCGCAGGTTTCAATTTCGTCAGTGGAAGTGTGGAAGCGGGGAAGCGGGATACGAATGTGTGTTTGAAATGATGGAGGTGTTACTCACCCCTCGACAAAAGCATCCATGCCGGTTCGGTCGTTGACATCGTATTGGACACCACTGGCCTTTTCCTGGCTGTGTTTCTGGACAAAGGCGTCCAGTCTCTCCTGGCGACGGCCAACGGCGATGACTTTGGCGCCTTCGAGGATGAGCTTGTCGGCAAAAGCAGCTCCGATCCCAGAGGTGGCCCCGACAAGGAGGACGCGCTTGTAGGCGAATGACATCTTTAAAGAGGTGAGAATAACGGGAATTGATTCCAGGGATGATTTAACTTCTGAGATAGTTGATTGATCCGTCTTGAAGCCTGACTCCGAGGGAGGACCTTCCCACGATCTGACTTATATCAATGCCGGAGGTGGGGTTACCGCGTTAACGCTTAGCCAGATACGGCTAGCCTTCCGCAGTGCTTACCCCCCGGCCTCACCTAAGTCCGCCGGGGCCGAAAATCGCGAAGGCCGGTTGGAAGAGCGAACTCTTTCTATGCTGCCAGCGCATAGCTACCCGTCATGCAATAGACGAGCCAGAAATCAACGTCCTGCCGCGTCCGCAGGTGTTCTGCAAATTCCCTCGCCATCTTGATGCTGCCGACCTCGGCCAAGTGCTCCAGCATGTCGAGGATCCAGCCTCGCATGTACGCGTCAGTAGATACCTGGCCGGCGACATGCAGCTTAGGGAGCATAGTATGGCATTGTAGTCTCTGCAGCGGCGAGAAAGGCACGCTGTTCTCGGTGCGAGCGGCGGGCAGAACAAACTGAGGAACAGCTGCGCAGATCTGCCGCGTGATGTCTGCAATGGTCTTGGCAGCACTGGTCGCGCCGGGACTGGTCGGACCACCCGGCTCGTGTTTCTGGATCATGTCGTTCAGGACGAGGCGCTGTACCCAAATGCCGTTCCAGACCTGGGCGGCATAGTGGGTCGAATGGACATCGTAATAGCGGCCAAAGACGCAGGGCTCGTGCCCAACCGTGTACACGCGCTGTGCATTCCAAGAAGTGGGCAGCCTCGTCTCCAAGTCGGCCAGATAGCTGTCGAAGACCCTTGCCTTGCTGGCGACCACAGCGGGGGAGGCGATCTTGCCGGCCAGAACGTCCACCCTAAAGTTGACTATGTCACACATGACTGCCGCGTAATCCCACTTGGGGTCGGCAGCAAAAGAGCTCGAGTCAAGAGCTGTCCGTAGAGCCTTCAGTGCCTCGGGAAGGCAAACCCCGGCCGCGCCACAACTGATGGTCAGCGTGATCGCCACACGGGCTGCGAGTTCGCGAGCAAGAGGCGTCGAAAAGTTCCTGCGCCCACGAGTTCTGACCAGCGTCATCGCGCCCCGGACATGGCTCATCCACGTGATGGAGTTGCGGGCGTCGCGGTTGACCATCTTCTCATAAAGATCCAGGAGCAGCACCGACTGTAGGGTCTCGTCGCTCGTCGAGGCCTGCGGGTCTCGCAGGGCTTGGCCTAGACTCCTGATGGCAAACACATACTTTTCGCGAGCCGGCCGCACGAGTGCGGGGCTGTCCAGATGACAAGCCATGAAAGCTAGGCTCACCGCGTCGACGCTGGCGTGGAGATGCTGTATGTTGGCGGCGCGGGAGTAGAGTGGCGCCAGGGCACCATAGCTCTGAGACAGCCCCATAATGTAGATGGAGAAGAAGGCGTATCGGGCGCGGACGTCCCATCCAAGCTGCAGCGATGCGGGATGGACCAGGCTCGTAGCCCGCCGGGCCAGTACCTTTTGCTTGGTGGCATCGGTTTCGTCGCGGAAGGCCAACTGCCTTGGGTCACGATACCCATGACAAACAAGCTCCGCTCTGCGGCACTGACCGCAGCCGTTGGGCTGTAAATCGCACTGGGTGCATAAGGTATCTCTAGGTCAGCAGTCGAGAACGGATGGAACTTGGTGGGTCTTGCTATACCTACCCGTAGTTTTCTGCTCCTGCAAGGGAAGCAGTCCTTAGAGGGCCGCCCTCGATTGACCATGGCTCATTCAGACAACGAGAAGGAATTCAAGCACGTGATGATGGTTATTGGCATCTACGATACTTTCGCCAATGCCCAGAGCCAGTAGTGATGATGATAGGTAGAGAAGTACCTAACCATTGTCGCGGCGCTTGCTGGTGCTGATATGGAGTTAACGCTAAATCCGCACCGCGCCAGTGCTTGTCCGGAAGGCTAACCTGCTTTGGTTAGTATTTGCCTCGATGTCTTGGTCAGCTGGAGTCACATCTTACCCCAGGCTCGTCGCCCGCCGAGCCAAATCGGACCGAGCCACCGCTACCAGACACCGCTCCGGGGCGCAGACAAATTCGGGGACCCCTTGGCAGTTGACCGGATTACAGATGTCAGGCAGAGACAGAGACCGAGCTCCCGGAGCCACCGGAGTGGGTCCCGGAAAGAATAACCTCCCGCGCCCCCGCGTCCTTCTCCCTGTGCCAGCGTTCCTTCTCAGGGGGAGTAAACAAATGACACCTCGTTGGCCTGGAAACCACAAAGGGGCGGATCTGGCAGCAATCCCTTTTGCATGTACTCTACAAGTACAACCACCACCTGGAAAGCCTTGCCAACTTTACACAAGGGTGGTAGGTGACCAAAACTGTGCAAAGTCATCTTTCTTTAGCCGTTTGGCCTGTTTTCTCGTCAAAACGCTGTCTCCGAACCCGACATGTAAGTTATCCTAGGATGCGTCTGGAATAAGTTCGCGTGGCGTGTTGAGAGAGGGTGTTTTAAAACCCGAAGCTATCATCGGGCTAATTGCCCCGCACCTAGGCCGTATCCCTGCTCCAATGCAGCCAATGTTTGGCTGACAAGTGAAGTGACCACGTCCGCAACGCTCGAGAATCGCGCCTCGCGCGCTTACCCGCAGGCAACATCGCGTTTCGGCCCAATCATTCCTTCGCCGCCTACATCACCCAGCTCCTGCAGTTCCTGCTTCGTCTGGCCATCGAGTGCTACCTGATTATCTACATGTTCCCTCGACCCAAACCTTGCGAAGTGGCTGATCATGGCGAACACGCAAAATCGGAAGAGAGCCCACGCAGACGACCTCTCGCAAGAGCACCGCCCGAACAAGAAGATCAAGTCGAGACGCCAACTTCATCGATCAAACTTTCCGCCGGAATTCTGGGACAACCTGTCCAAGGTCTGGCTCACCCGTCGTGCACTGCGAGAACTCGACCGGCGAAACAGCGTTCGGCCTACCCTAGGACCCGCGACGCCTACAGCGTACACCACCGATCTTGCCCTGTTTGCGAGACACGGTGGCCCAGACCTTCGCCATCTTCGAGGGGTACGTCCACGTTGTGCTCATCTGGATTTGACATTGCTAAGCGGCTCAGCATCCGGAACCAAAAAGCGCTGTACATACGATGGCTTCAACAACCAGCCAGCGAACAAAGCCGACGAAATCTACCAAGCTGTCATCCGCGTACGATGACGATTTCGAACAGCACATGATTGATAACGGCGTCTATCCTGAGGCATATGAACATCCTGCTGGTCGTGTGACACCTGAACCAGAGAACCTGGACGAAATCCGTCTGGAGCTCTTAGCCGCGAGAGCCTCTCCTTCACCATCGCAGTTCCCCGACTCGACGTTGCGAGACTTTAACAAGAAGAACAAGACGTCGTCCGAAGGCACCATAATGCGCAATGTGATTCCGATCATTGCTGGCAACCCCGAGATTCCGAATGAAGGCCACCTCCCTTTCACCAACATCGAATCGATAACGAGCGGCGCCACTGTCAAACCGGTACCGGACTTTTTCGACGGAGCTCAGACAGCCAATATCCACCACAAGATCAGAAATACTAAAGAGGAGGGCAACCTGAACAAGCTGATCATCCCTACGAAACATCCCCACGCTCCGGTGGCACCAAACTTCTTCCTGGAGGCCAAGGCCCCGAGTGGAGGCGCCGACGTTGCGTTACGGCAGGCATTGCACGACGGCGCGATAGGCGCCCGCGCGATGCACGCCCTGCAGAACTACGGCACGGAGGAGCCCGCCTTTGACGGCAATGCCTATACGTTCAGCTCGACCTACCACGCCGGCACACTCCGGCTGTACGCGCACCACGTCACGCCGCCGACCGCGCCGGGCGGGCGGCCCGAGTACCACATGACGAAGCTCAGAGGCTTCGACATGACGGATAGCCGTGAGACGTTGATTCAAGGAGCAACGGCATTTCGGAATGCTAGGGACTTGGCACAACGCTACCGTGACCAGCTTATACAGGCTGCTAATGCAAGAGCGCGCCAGTCCGGCGTGGAGGCGCCGGCGGAGGTAGAAATCGCAGTTGCCGTGGTAGAGCAATACGAGGGGTCGATTGGCGAATTCGTGGATTGTGAGGACGGTCCCGGATCCCAAGCCGTTGGCACCAGGGACGTCGACGAGGAGCCGGCTCTTGGCGCTGAACCGCCGAGCTTCTGCCAGACCAGCTCGAAGCGACCCAGGCTACCCCACAGTCCCCCGTCGAATTCCAGGCCGCACAAGAAACACGGCTCAGCCAAGGAGATAGGCCAGAGCGCGCCTCCAAGAGCGCTAGGTTGTTCTACCCAGGCCTCGACGTCTCAAGAATTAGACGAGGAGTGAGACGGAGACGTATCACAGTGAGCACGGTGCATCTGGACGAGGATGGGAGTTGCAACTGGGGCAGCTGGAAGTGATGCATCTGGTTCAGGGGGTCGAACCTGTTTTTGCAGTCTCAATTAATTCGTGGGGTGGGAGAACAGGCCTGCACCGGCACTCCTACAATATTTTTGATCTTATCTTTTTTAATAATACCCCTGTCCTGGGACCCCACCACGGGACGGCCCGTGGTGGGTCCACATCACCCATGTCAAGGAATTCCATCCTTGGTTTCCAATCATGGCCTGATCTGTCTGTGCCTTTTCCACCAAAATCGGCTCTCATGAACCCTCTTGGACAGCGGGCCCAATACCACCCATCTAGCCTTTCTGCGCGTATGTCTCCAGGACGTCACCCCCTCCCAGCCCGATGCAACATTCACAGTAAAAGCCTGCAGATTCAAGGCGTTGTGTGTCAGGCAGGATGTCGGGTAACAACTTCTTGGCTCTTGGGCTGGGTCACGACAAGTTGTTTGCAGGGGGCACCACCACACCACGGCATCTTGCGGCAACCAACCCTTCACTCCCTCTAAGTGGACGGCAGAGACAACCCCATTGGTGGGGGAGAGCCATGAGGGGTTCCAAGTACCCTCTCGCCCTCTGGCAATTAAGGTGCGCCTAAAAGAGGCACAGCCCTATCGGCAGATGAATCGGGAAGCCTACTTGGGTCCGGCACACGCGGTGGACGCGGTCACGAAAAGGCCCAGGTAATGAGGTACTATACCGTCTTGTTTGGAAAAATATATTGATCTCCTTACAGGGAACAGGGCGGACGGCGGATTTGACGCAAGCCAGGTTGAGTGGGAGGATTTCCAGTTAAACGATAGGAGAGGGACGCCCCGACAAGGCGGCAATGACCTCGCCAAGGGAGATGCGTGGACAGGGGCGTGTAGTTGCCAGCGCAACGCTCCTCAGCAGCCGCTTTTGCTCGTCGGCACAACAGGCATCCGCCATGGCCAACATAATCTGTCCAAGGGCCCAAATATCATTCTGTTGCTGCGCCGCGATGCTCCACGACAGTGGATCTTTCGTGCTCTCTAGCATCTCCGGACAGAGCCACTAACGCGTGACGCCTCCGATGCCGCTGATATCGATTAGCACTGCGCCGGACTCGCCACTGAGGACAATATTAGAGGGCTTCAAATCCATGTGAGCTAGTCCGCGGTGGTGCATTTCAGCAAGGGCCGAGGCAATCTGAAGCGCCCACTCGCGCCAGCGCTCTCTGGTCTCGGGGGTTGGCGATTTCAATGGGCTTTCCAGTGTGCCGTTTGGATGGTACTCAAGGAGGAGCCCGGGTAAGACGACGGGATCGCACTCTTTGCCGGGTTGGGTGGTCTGGTATGGGTTCTGCGAGACAACGGCCGCGACAAGCTGGACAATGCCGACTGTGGTGCCACGAAACATGTCCAAGTTCCGTAGCTCCTGTTCTAGCACTTCGGTGTCCCCAGGGACATAAAGGGCTCGCTCAACCTCCTTGTAGACGTACGGTGTCTCGTCGCCCCGAAGGAGCACCTTGTAGACGGAGTCGCCGTTTAGCTCTTCTTTCTCCCGGATTTCAGAGAGCCGTCTAGTGGGGATACCGTTGCTGCCATCGTAGACAGGGAAGCGGATTCGGCGCGGGTCTTCTAGGGTGCGGACCCAGAGGTCGCTGATGACGGAGGCGTAGTTGCTGTCTGCGCTTGGCTGTGTCGTGCAGGGCAGCTTGACGCTCTCGGGACTGGGGTCAAGCGACAGGATAACCTCGGTAACCGTGTCATCCAGGAGTGGGATCTGGCGAAAATCGATACAGCGGCAGAGGTCCCGGAGATCGTTCCGTCGCTTCATTCCCTTGGCAACGATTGGGCGTGTGCCATCCTGAACAGGAGTGTCGGAGAAGGCAAACTTGAGGTGCCACTGGGAGCGAGAGGAACGCAGAATGAGGTCTATCCAGCGCTTCTTGCCACATGCGCTGTCCTCGCTGTACGTCCTCGGCAAGAACTCGACGACCAACGGTTCTGTGGCCTCTGGTTCCGGCAAGCCCCAGGCCCAGCGCGCGGCAGAAACCAAGAAAGTGGCGAATGCTGCCGACAAATCCCAGGGTCAAGGTCATGGCCATCGTGGAGGGAGGGATCGGATCTGGACAATTGGGGTGTGCGGAGACGGATTGAATTGGCGAAATCGTCGGTGTTGCCGGGTGTGTTTCTCGGATTCGAGGTGGTGATGCAGACCTGGGCACTTAAAACCGGGCTGCTGCTGTCTTTTATTAGAGCGGACACGAGAGAGTGTGAAAGTGTCCACGCCACATACCGGACGGCGACAAGAGCAGAAAGAAAGGGCGGGCTCAACCGCCCCCACGACTCGTTGTCTGGTCAAAGGCGAAGCATCGTTCCATACCGAGCAGGAAGCAAACAACCGCCTGGCAACGCCTCGAACCTGGGTGGCTGCTGGGATAAATCAGGGGTGGCGCCACGTCCCGTGACCTCGGGGCTCGGCTGAGGGAGAGTCCAGGGCGCAGGCAGCAGCATTGGCGTTGGAGACGAGAGTGGAAGTGAGAACAAAAACAAACCAGCCGCTTGAGCCCACTGTGGGAACGATGGGGCTCGGGGATCTGGAAGGTGTCGCGCTGTTGAAGTAAAGCTGCAGCTGTGGGTTCTGAATGCGGGGTGCAGGGGTGCAGACTGAAATATCACCCCTGCCTTGCCAGAGCCGCCGCCTGCCTTCCACCTGGCCTGATCACTCAACAACGAACACCGCAAGCCCCAAATGGAACCAGGAACTCAAACAACCAGCACAGAACCGACGAAGGAATCCAAAGCAGAACTAGCGAATAACTTGACCCCAACTCGCTTTTGCTTCAGGGTACGGGTGGAGGATATTCCAGGTCCCCCGCTAGGTCGGTCCATAACTCTCGCGAACGACTTCCTAGGCCGGAACTTTCATCGCAGCTTCAGCTGGGACAGCGACTATGTGTACACGCCAGTGTGCATTGGTGACAAAGGAAAAGCATGGATACTTATCGATGTTGCTAAGAACGTGGAACCGAAACCAAATCTGAGATACGTGCGACTCAAAACTTTCAGGGTCACAGGCAGTGGGGATTCATTGTAAGATGCAAGATGTCCATGCAGAGTGACCTGGCTGACTTCGATGCGTGAAGAGAGTACGAGGAGGCGCATTATGCCGGCATTCGCAGTTATACCTCTATGTTTCCCTGGGGTGGCAGGCAAACGTAGTGTACAAAAGACCAGCGGAAGATCAGCGGCGTGGAAGGGGGAACCTAAATTCGACGAATGTTGACCGCAGAGGACAGGGAAATGGACCGGAGCTTGGAGAGTCTGAACGACGATATAGCGCTAATCGAACCAACAAACGCCTTCGAGAACCTGGCCTGCTCAGTGCCTATCACGTTTACTTTGCTTTCCTTAATTCAGAGCCTGGTTCCCTCACGGCGGGGTCAAACGTTAAGGAGCCCTGTCCGGGTTGTCGAGGAGATGGGGTTGCGACCTGGGGATACGTCTGGCCAGCAGCGCGTCATCAACGTGGGTTGCCGCTCCCTCGACATCTGGGTCACAGTTGAAGAGACAATCTCCGCTGGATTGCAGCGCACCGTATGGGTCATAATCGCCCCTGCCTTTGCCGGAGCTACCAAAGACGCAACGAAGAGAAAGGGTATTATACCTACATAGGTAGTAACAACAACAACAAAAAGGGGGGAATAAACGCAGTCTTCCCAGAAACAACCACACACACTTGGATATACCCATCCCAACCCAGTTCGCCAAAAACCGCCCATCCACCCGACCCGTCTACTCCCAGAGAATAACCCCCCGCAACATGCTTGCTTTGCTTTGTAAAGAACCAAAAATCCAGCCCAGCCGTGCCATGTCCATCCCGATGACCCCCGCATCGTTTTGTTGTTGTTTTGTTTTTTTGTTCCCTTTTTCCTTTACCCCAACCCAACCCAAGTTGGCCGGTAATAATGTTTCCCAACCCCACAAGACCACCTCAATATCAACCATGTACAATACTACCCCAGCCACCGAACACAGGGGGGTTATCACCGCATAGCCCCAAACGGCGCCCCAAAATTCATCCGCGTCTTAAACTTGAGCGGAATCTCCGGCGTCTCCTCGCCCCCACTCGACGAGCTGCCCCTATCATTCTCAGCAGAAGCAGCCTCACCCACGCCCGCGCCAGAACCCTCTTCCGATTTCTGCTCAGCCTTCTTCGACGACGCCTGCTCAGCATGCTGCTCCGAATCCTTCAGCACCGCTGGCAGCGCAGCCTCGCCGTCCTTGCGCACCTCCTCGAGCTTGTCCGAGAGCTTTTGGAAAAAGATCTCGTCGTGGGCTGGGACGTTGCGGACCATCAGTGGGCCTTTGAGCTCGCGGTCCTCGGTTGGTTCGAAGAGTGCCTCGGGGTGGTGCTCGGCGAGTAACTGGTCGCGTGCGTAGGAGACGCTACTGAATCGTTCGGTGCGTTGCTGTGGTTCTTCCGGTGCGCGGTCTGCTTTGGCGATCGGGTCGAGGTCTGCGGGCTGCATGGTCGGAGTGCTGTCGCCGCCGTTGCTGCTTGCGGTGGCGGTCCCGGAAGAGGCGTTTGTTGCGAGCGCGGAGAGGGAGTGACTTGGGGTGTGGCCGGCGTGCATGGTGAGACGTTCTGTTTCCTTGGCTGCCAAGACTTGCAATGTCTGCTCCTTTGGCCCCCGGGCTGACCTCGAGGGCGGGGAGCCAGATCTGCTGGATGTTTGGGAGCCGGCTTGTGGCGAAGAGAGGGTGAAAGTGGGTTTCTGGACGGTCGTGGCCTTAATTGGGATGCCTTCCAGCTCCGGGTGGATCTCCTGAACGTCGACAATCGGAACGGGAGTGGTCTCGCTATCCGAGGCCGAGTCTGGTTTCAGGAAATCCGACGTGGGAAGGCTAGGCCCATTGGGTTTGGAGGCAGCAAGTGCCTGTGCTTGATCCAGTCGCCTTGACGCAGTCGGGGAAGATAACTCGCCATTCCGGACAATGGGCCTAGCGCTCTGGGTTGTCGACTGCGTTCCTTGCGAAGACTGTGAACTCCTCGGGCTCTCCTCGGATGGCGCCAGAGTTCCCCCTCGTAGATTCAGGCCAGAGAACGAGGCACCCGACAAGGCCCGAGTGCCGTTCGGCACCGGTTGGGCACCTCCTCCCAGTGCCGAGACCTGCTGCTGGAGCCGTTGGATTTCCTGCAACAGAGCCGCCCTTTCGGCGTCCCATTCGGCTCGTTCCTCCTCCATAAACGCGCGTTCTTCCTTGTATACCTCTTCGGCCCGCTCCCGATTCGCTTCCAAGTACTTTCGCTCCGCCTCCCACGCCTCCCGTATTCTGCCGTTTTGTTGGACGAGGCGACGGATCATCTGGGCATGCGAAGGCGCGCTGGCGGCATCTGCGGAAATGGAACGCGGGTGACCAGCAGACGCTAGGCCAGTGGGCGACATGGGCGCATTGGCGAGCGGGCTTCGAGGTAACCCGACCGTCGTCGGAGACGTAATGCTGCTTCGAGACTTAGGCGGAAGGCTGCTCGATCGGTACTGCTCAAGCTGGTACTGGCCGTCTCTCGTGATCGGCAGCAGATGGGGCGAGAGGAACGAAGTGTGCTGGAGAGTTGGGTCTCGCGCACCCGGAGAGAGCGGTGAATAAACTCGGCTTCCTCGAGAGTCGTGTGCGCCGGGGCCATTGGATGCAGTACGGATGGCAAAGACGGATTGCGAGGGCGTAGCACCCTTGACTGCGACCTGATCGAAATATCCGGCAACACCTCTGGGTAGAGTCAGAGGGGAGATGACGGATGTAGAAGAGTCGCTCGTGAGTTTCGGGAACTGGAGGCGCGCATCGGCGTCGTGGCCCATGGGCCAGAACGACTCGGAGGGCAATTTGGTCATGGTGGACATTGGCGCAAACAGCAGCGGGCTGGCGCTGCGATCAGAGTGGTTCGCCGTCTATGGTGTTGATGTCATTCAGGATGGATTTACACCTCGGTTAAGTCGGATCCGTTTTTTGATGTTCAGATGACTTTCCCCGGACGGCGATTGCTGTTGGTTGACAGGAGTGTGGAGCATGGGTGCCCACTCGGCCAAGTTCGTTGAGCGTTTGGTAACTTTGGTTCACCGGTGGTTCGCTCCTTGACGTTTTCGAGGTTGAGAAGCGCTGTGTGTCGGGAGTATGAGGTGCGATGCAGGCAACGAGGATGGTGTGCGGGGAGACGAGATGCGACAGGGTTGTATGGCGGGTGCGGTTTGATGGCAAGCTGCGGCGCAGGGTGGTTGTGAGATTGAGAACCCCAAAAGGGAGGAAAAGCAATGGGCGTGGCAGCCTTGTGCGAGTTAATGACGAAACGGCAGCGGCCCCAACCGGTCCGTTTCCAAATGAGGCGTTCCCGTCCCGTCTTCAAGTCTCAACCCCACATTCAGCAGGGGACCCAACCCGGTTGGTCCACGTGAAAAAGCAGGCACGAATCGGTCCTTTCTCTCGCGCGACTCGGAGCTGCTCGCTGCTGTTTTCAAGTGGCGCGTACTTCGTAATCAGTGCCTGACGTGTCTTGGGCATCTGCAGGAACGCTCGAGCAAGGCCGGGTTTTCCGTCCAACATTTTTTTGCCGGTGGGCATCGAGGGGCGTTTTGTGCATGATGTGCTGGCACCACATCGGTTCATCCCGGAATTCCCGCTGCCCCGATCCAGGAGATCCAGCGAAACGGTCCCATGCACGAAATGACGCTATTCCCAAACTGCATCTCAGGGTCCAGGACCCCTGGGGAGACTGTCTTGGCATCCTGGTCGGTGGGTCACGATGAAGACGGAGATGTTCCTCCGGAGGTGCCAAGACATATTCGACGTGTTCTAGAAGACGGTGAAGAAGCGAGTAACGACTTTAGTCACTCCACCTCGATTCTGGGCAGGCTGATGTCACGATTCGGAAGAGCTAACGTTAAGCAGGTGGTTTGTACGAATACACAACCACTGATCCTGCAGGAATCGGATCATGTTCCAGTCGGAAGATAAACGAGTCTTCGAGTCTACGAGTCTGCTCGCCACACACCTACCAACATGAAGTCAAAGGCCATCAAATTCAATACGTATTAATCAAGGCATTAAGATTAATAGAAAAGCAAGGCAAGTCCGCATTCCCTCCAAAACTCTAACCCATCGAGCCTCAAGTCGTCGCACTCTCGAAAATCCCGTGGTATCATGACAACCATAATCCAGTTACTCCGTACTCCCTCCGAGTGTCCAATCCTCCCATGGCAGTGTCCTCAGCGGCGGGGCACAGCCCAAGTCTGCCTCCCGAATGCAAGCACCCACAGCGGCGGTCCCTCCTTGACTCTGCATTCGCCGCAGACAGTGGCTCTGTAAGTCAACTCGAGTGAGCATTTATTCCGCAGGACAACCCAATTTACATTCCTAAAACATCGGCCATACCTCTCCTCAAAAGCCGTGATATCCGGCAGGCACGTGCTCTTCGCCTTTGTCTGACTTGTCTTGTACTTGACGCTGCAGAACCAGCTTGTTAGTCACTCGTCCCTCCTTCCAAGATCCAACTGACTGTCTGTCCGGTTATTACGTACCACTGCTTCGACGCGAGCCAGATGAAGTGGCCGCAGGCAAATTCTCGCTGCAAGTCCCGATGTTAGTAACGGCATAGAAGTCACGACGGAAAGTAGCAGCTCACCTGCGTGAACTCGCACATTGTGGAAACTGCAAGGATGATTGGCTTGATGATGACCGCAAGTCCTGTCGGATTTGGAAGGCAGGAAGGTGTAGAGGATATGATCGTGGTTTCGATTTGTGGTTTGGTGTGTGGTTGATGCGGTGTGCGGCTTGTGCCCAGTGTACTGTGTAGCTTTATATGGTGTCTGGTTTTAAGGTTTGGGCTTGGGTTTGGATTTGCTGCTGTTGCAAAACTAGCGGCGCCCAACTAGTGTCGAGGTCTGGCACTGACAGTGTCACCATCTATTGTCTCGAACATTAGCGCATTTGGTGGCCAGATGGTGGGAATTCTTCCACTTCCCGGGCCTTTTACATGTATCATTGTCGACAGCAGATGTGGCACTAGGAATGAGCTACAAATCCGAGCGAAACATGCCCGGGAAGCACACGGGTGCCGGTTCAGCTCCAAGATCCAGAACCACGGTTTAACCCCTGATATGGTATGTTGGAATGAAGGTTTACGTGTCGTATTATCTCTATAAACTACACTTGACAGCGAGGGCCCTATCAAAAGAGCAAAGCTCTAGAGGAAAGACCTCTGTCGAGGTGGCGTTTGCGCGCAGGGGAGCACCTGCGTCATAGTCACGGATAGGAAGGGCTGCGAGGGCAACGGCATCGGGCCTCTCAGCGAGATGATGGCGCAGTTCAAGCGCGATCGCACCAAGTGCCGATTCCTTGGCTTCCTCGGGCGCGAGAACAGGGTCAAGAATTGTCGAGGTGGAGAAGCGAGCATCATGATTCGTCCCTTGCCCCCCCAATCCCCAACCCCCAATCCCTTCTCGTTTAGGTTGATAGTTTGCTGACATATCTTGGTTTGTAGTAATAGAGACTTTATAGAGGCGTGGTAGGAAACGCTCAACCCGGAGACTCTCTCGGGGTCGGATGGATGCCGGCGCGCGAAGCCAAGTCACGAGCCAGGCCTCTAGGCAACTGACGCTCACGAAACAGCGGCGTGCAGGTAGTAATCAAAGCCGTAAAAGCAAACGGGATCTGCTAACTTGTCTTGGGCTTCGAGTGTTCAAGTCCAAGTTCTGTCATTCACAAGAGAACAATCCCAGTGTTACAAGATAGTTCGGGGATTTCGCGTCGCGAGATGTCCGATTCTGACTCACTCAATGCATGGGAGGGGGCTGACACCTGCAAGGGCATAGACTTTATTCTCTACCCAGTGACAATATGGCGCGCAGTTCTTCTGTGTTTTGGCGTGTTGAGGACGCCGGCTCCCAAGCCCGGCGGCCTATGCATAGGAGAGGCGTCTGGGCCCGGAATACGCATGCTGAGATTGACTTTGATGCCAGGTACGGCTGGAAGCGCAAGAAGCGTACTTCGAGCCTCCAGAAGCACTTCGACTGGGGAAGTACATGCTCTAGCCCTTATATCTCGGTGTACAGCGATAAGATGACAAGTTGGTATGATTACGGGAGACGGCCTTCTACAGGCTGCGGCCACAGCGAGGCATGTTGGTATGTTACCTAACTACGGTGCCGATGTCCACCATGGTTACGATAGCCCATTCGGAGAGAAAGCCCTGAGCAAGGCGTACGGCAACGGGGCGAGCATCTACGGGCAGTGCGTCACATCTCTCGGCGCCATATTTGGTGCCATGGCCATCGCAACTGGGGTTTACTTTGGGCGCAAGCAGTTCAAGCTACAGTCTCGACCGTAGCGCACTAGGGACACCCGGATGCTTAGAACCTGCCCTCTATACTTGGGTACTCTTGCGAGAGGCTCGGTAAGCATCGAAGCAAATATGACTCCACGACATCCCAGATAAGCTCAAGGTTGGAAGTAATAGTAATTTGGGGGACCTAACTCTACCAATCCGGCTGCCGGGTACCCCCTTCAGCTTTGCGTCACCAGCTCGTTGGACCTAACATCAGCATCCGCGATCGCATCTGGGTGAGGACCGAAGGTATCGGTGGTCCAGCTGCGAAAGGTGGTGTCGACCCAGGTGCCGAGCAATCTAAGCACGGTAAGCAGCCGGTAGATGTTTGGGAAGTTGTCGGTCATGCCGATCGGTAGAGCGCCGCAGACCTCGATCCTCTCCAGGCGATCGACGGCAAAGTAGAGTGACCACTGGTGGTCGTGGACGAGGATGAGGGGTAGTGTAGGGAGCCGAGGGCCTTGCATCCCACCACCGACGCCGAGCATCTCCATGCGCTTGTGCCAGGCCGCCGTCCAGATCCCCAGTTGCAGGCGGCCCTCCTCGAGACTTGCCCCAGCAACCTTAGTCTCGATCGAAACAGCTAAGGGAGAGCGTGTTAAAGGGGTATAGTCGGTTTGGTTGACGTTAAGCTGGGCCGGCGCAAGCGCTGTGGACTTGGCCAGTATATAAAGCTCGATTAGCCGGTTCTGGATAGCTACGTCAAGCTCCGGGCTGAGGCGAGGCGCCAAGACAAAGTCCACCATCTTGCCTTCCGGTACCTCGCCGGTTACGAGGGACGGGCGGAAGCACGGCAGGATTCTAGCCGATGTCGCGTTCTCGTACACAACAGACCCACGCTGTCTCGACAAGGCGAGCTCCAGCAACGGCCCGTGGACGTGTGCGTTCCACGCTGCCTCGGAGCGGCGGAGATCTAGACACTCTCTTGCGACGCGCTCGATGGCGCGGATCTTGTAGAACTCGGCAAGAGCGAACCGGGCCTGAGGCGAGGCGGCCTCTGGCCTATCGGCAAACAGAGACGAGAGGGGGAGATAGTCGAAAAAAGGGTCCTCCTCCTCCTTGTCCTCCTTATCCCCCTCTTTCCCTGCATCTTGCGCTAACTGCCCCCTGTCGGGGCGACGGGTCCCTTCCTCGGGTTTCCAGGAAACAGAGTTGGGGGGCATAAAATCCTCGAACAGAGATTCGATCTGTGGGCGTATCTCAGCAGGATAGATGCCCGTCTGGTACATCGTGACGGCTAAAACGTTGCGGTAGAGCTGCCGAACATCTTCGGGGAGCTGCTGGAAGCCGGCCTTGCCGTCACCGAGCGAGCGGTACAGGACAGGCTTTTCGAGGCGCTGTAGCCCGGTTATGGTCTTGACGGGGCTGGTGGATCGGCGGGAGCTTTGGCGGTCAGAGGCCAGGGATGGGGCGGAGGAATGGCCCAGGCCGGTGCTCGAGGGCGGGTGGAAGGAGGAGGGTCTTATGGAAAGGGCGGGCCACTGCGATGGAGGACCCGATCGGGGTGTCGCGCCGGGATCTTGGCTGCCGCCGTCGTTTTGGTCTCCATCTTGGTTGATCTTTCGCTTCTTGGAGGGCGACTGACTCCTCGCGGCCATGTCGGGCTCGCGGGGGCGCTTCGAGCCTTGCTGTCCATCTGGCAGTCCCAAAAGCCAGAGACGGATGGCAGAGTCGTCAGGCATATATGGTTCGGCCATGTCAGGTGTCTTCCTGTTAGTGTTGGTTGGATCGGGCATTGACGCGGCGCGGCCCAGTCTCGACCGGGAAGTTGACACGGAATCACGTGAGGGTGCCGCCACAGCAAGCCAACCACAACCACAGGTCGCAAGAAAAGAACATGCCCGCTGTCAAAACGACGCGGTAGAAAAAAGGCAAGAGCCTGAACTTGTCAGACCTGAGAATCCCAGGCTTTTGTTGCCACAGGAGTAGATGATAATCTCTACTGAGCTCGTGGGCGGAGCCCCGTATCGTCAATCCGTGACATCTAGGTCCTTGCTAAGGTAGGCAGGTACCGTAGGTACCGGTAGCGAGGATGATAGGACACGAGTGTGATCTGGGAGATGGCAGGTTGTTGTAGTTTAAACTGTCTTCCAACGCTAGCTCGATAGGGGAAACAAATGCCCGGTCTCGTCGACCTCTGCCCGAATGGTGTCGTGTGACGGAAAAGGGTTATTCACAGCTCAGTGTTTACCCAGTTAGAAACTTCCTGCTGCTGCTGCCTCGAGCGCTTCCACTATCACGGAAAAAAGCCTCGGTGATGTTTGTCGCCCGGAACTGACCCGTAAGACATCAATGAGTTCAAGAGAGGATGAGAAGCAACCACCCAACGGTGCATCTCGGTGACAGACGTGGCGTATCATCCTTTTTATTTCCTTCTCATCAACCGATTCTGATAGTATTCGAATCTACGGATCCAGTGACAGCCCCCAACATTGTCAGTATATCATCAACCAGTTACCATCGTCATCCAGCCCGCGCACGCCCCTCGGGAGTCGGGTTTAACTCGATCAACACTAACATAATCCAAGCCCCGATGAACGTGGCAGTGGTTACACCCGGGACCTCTCCGGCAAAACCTTCCATTGATGGAGAAACTCGCATAAAACAATAACAGATCGGTTACCTTGCCCCGTCACATCAATGTAGCTCAACAGATATACGGCGCCGCCGTCCTCTTCCACCTGGACGAGCAGCCACTCCCAGAAACTGTTTGACAATAAGAAATTCAGAAGCCAGCGGAATTCAGGGTACTGGGGCTAAGAATTATTGGTTACCGGATATACGTGTGATCCCGTGAGAGTACAAGTCCACCTCCGAGCTTAACAGGACAACTTCCGCAATTACACATTAAGTACAGAACCAACCAAAAAAACAGAACTATTAGTACACCATACAAAAAAAACACAGAGACGGATATATCCTCCTGGTAGAGAAGAGAGAAAAGAGATAAAACCACCAACCCATCCTCCCAAATCAATACATAACGGTATACACCCGGCTAGCATCGATTAGATATGGGCAGACGCATCACATATGTTGATTGCCAGGTCGCTGCCACCACCAAACATTATCATGTTGGGCGGCCGGCTTATGCTGTAACGCGTCGAGGTTGATGGGGCCGTAGAACGGGAGGCCGTGGTAGTGAGCATTGTGTTGTTGTTGTTGTTGTTGTTGCGGCAGAGTGTGGTGGGCGTGGGCGGCCGCGTGAGGGAGGCCGTGGGGGAAGGGGGACATTAGGTAGGCGGTTGCGTAGGCGGTTCCGTAGACGGTGGTGGTGGCGGTGGCGGCGGCCAAGGAGGCTGGCTGTTGTTGCTGCTGAGGCGGGTGCAACATTGGGAGACGTTGGACCTTGTGGCCTTTGCCGCGGCCCTTGATGCCCTTGTTGGCGAAGTTATGCACGTCCTTGAGGTACTTGGCCATCTCGTTGTCTTCATCTGATAGTTTGGCGCCGTCAAGAACGGCGGCAAGCTTGGCGTTGAAAGCCTCGATCTCCGCGGCGTGGAACGTGTTCTGGTGGGTCTGCCTTCGGGTTAGCCGGTGCGATCGAGGTGGTAGGAAGAAGACATAACACAACATACCTTGAGGTTGCCCTTTGCAGTGAAGATTTTGTTGCAGTTACCGAATCTGCAAACCCAGTTCTCCCTCAACTCCATTCTCATATGCGTCTTCATGTGTGTCTTGACGTTTGACGGCTGCGGGAACCTCATGGGGCAGTGTGGGCACTGGTGCGGTCTTGCGCCAATATGGCGGTTGATGTGAGTCTAGGAGATGTGAGAATCGGCTTCCCAAAATACCTTGGCCTAAGATCTTACCTTGAGGTTGGCTCTCTGTGTGAAGCAGCGGGAACAGTGTGGGCAGGCCAAAGAGACTGTCAGTACAACAGAACCGATACTGAAACCAAGGTTGTCTCACATAGGGTTTTTCGCCAGTGTGGGTTCGTCGGTGGGCGTCGAGGTTGTTCTTCTGAGAAAACACCTTGGAGCACCCGGGAATGTCGCAGCAGAGACGTTTCCGCTTTCTCTTTGAATGACCTCGCTGTGTCTTCAAGGCACAGTTAGAACCAAGGACCATCATGGCTCTAGACTCCCGTTGTTGGCCATACCCGAGTATTCTTCCCCTCCTTTTCCCCGTCTGCCTGGACTGATTCGGCCTGGTCCAACGGGATGAGGATCTCGCTCTTGGCCTCGATTGTTCTGACCAGCTTGTCGAGGGGTGTGTTGCACTGGTAGATGAGCAGCCCTTGGCCCTGTGCGCTCTGGGTGATGGTCTTGGTAGATGGCGGGTCCGAAGCCGTCGGCGGCAGCCCGTCCATATGCTGCTGGAATCCTCCATCTACCGGAGACTCGACGACGGGCAACACCCGCGGTTGGCGCTCGGGACCCTCTTGGGACTTAAAAGGCGCATCCAGCATCGGCTGCGGACTGTAAGGATCGTATCCGCTATACGAGACCGAAGCGTGGTACGGGGGAGAGGGCGGCGCGGGCGTCGAGCGCGGGCTGAAGGGGGTAGGGAGGTAGTGCTGAGCCAACTCGGGGCGTGAGATCCGGGCCGTGGTTGCTGTCTGGCAGTCATGGTGCACCATTCCAGCATCCATCATGCTGAACTCAGCACTGGTATACCGGGGGGGAGACCAGCGAGTCAAAGCCTCTGGGGCTTGGGCCTGAGTCCCGAGTACCATTTCGGCGCCGGGCTGGGGTAAAGCGGGAAGGGCGTGATGCGTAGGATGCTGCCACGCCGACAGGAAGCAAAGAAGATAACAACAAGACAACAAGACAGAGTCCGCCGCCGAGAGATGCAAATGCACAGGAGGCTCAGAAATGGACCTCCTCTGCCGAACCCTGATCAAGACGATAGGACCAAGGGGAGGATGGGCTGAAATATATCAAGCCGAGTCGAGGGTGCCCCGGAGGACGACATGGTAGGACCCCCACCAAGCGGAGTTTTCTTTCTTTTTTTGTGGTTTGGGAGAGGGGTGCAACAAACGTCTCCCGGGGGGGGAAGTGATAACCGGTTCGTCCATTTCAGGTCCCGACTGAGAGGGTCGTCCCAGAGCAGAGCAGGCCAAGACCTGAGTGTATTCTGCGCCGCTCCATTCCAACTTCCAAACCTCTTGCAATTATTTAGCGTTCCTAGAGAAATAAAATTGCAAATATCGCGGGGCTTTTTCAACTCGCGACATCCCGCCGTCGTTTCTCCGGGCTCCCGCAGGATCTCGCTCTAGCACCACGCGCGACTGCCGCCTCAAGGCCTTTGGAGCACCAGCCGATACCCCACATGGGTACATGGGCGTACCATGCATGTCACGCTTGCTCGATGGACTCATCCCATGTCGCGAACCTTCAATCCCGGCTCGGATCCGCGAGCGCCTGCATGCAGCCTGCTGCAAGCCACTCTCTCCACAGCCCGCGGATTGGTGGGTTGATCCGCTTGTTGGCACCACCCATCACCGGCCGCAAGGCTGGGACAACAAAGCGTGAATCTTTCAAACCGGCCGCTAATAAACTTTCTGTCCACAAGCTCACGTTCGTCCCGCCAGTCCGCCTCGACCGCTCAGCACAAAATCAGAAAACCCGACCGCGCAAAACATGGACACTACACGGCACGAACAGGGCTCGCTGTACGATATCATTCAGAGGCATGCCAGGAAGCGCATCTACGTCCCCCCATCCAGCTGGACCGATCTCCATTCCCGGCTGCTTCGCGTACACTTTATCGAGCACACGGCCATAGCCAAGCCGGCACCTACAACACCGGGATTGCTTGAGCCATCTGGGATGGGGGAGACGTTGTTGGATGCCTTGAATACGCTTGAATCTGAATCACCGCCTGATCGAGCCTCCGATAACGAGAACAGCGCCATCGAGCATATCATTTCGACTTTGTTTCCTTCATTGTCCCGCCTGGATACCGGCACCGGACTAAATCTCTACTTTGGCCAACAAGTCAGAAAAGTCGTCCAGATTCCCTGTCTATGGAGCCACCGTAAGTAATACTGATTATCGCCTCCGACTCCGTCCCGGCTCTGTTATCCGTATCTCATTCAAGGCCCCGAGAGCCAGGTACGGAACGCCCGCCGGTTCTGGCGTATGTCAGCAGATCACAGCTCGCCGCACGCCGCAAGAAATTGCTGCTCCCTGCGAGTGCCGACCGCGACCCCTACATCATCGCGGTACTGCTCGTCATGGCACAAGCCTACTTTTACCATGAGCCGGTAGCGAGACCTCGGTCCCAAGGCGGCCGACAGTTCAATCACACACCTACCCCGTTCCACGATGTCACGCTGCGAGTCATCACCCACGGCGGCCACGGCAAAGACGCGAAATTTGTTGTCTACGCCGCTACGGTGACGGCGACCTTCCTAAGGCGCTTCATGATGCCGCACAAAGGGCCAAACTCACGAGACGGCAGTACCGGCATGGACATTTCGTATACACCAGTCCCCTTCTGGCCTCTTCTTGGCCTGAAAGAGCGGCTTGAAAGGGCTCTGGGCCCGGTCATTACGCTCTATCCGGTACCCGATGACACCGAGCACATCAGCTTCTGGGACCCTTTGGTCATGCCTCAGCCGGCCCGCAAGCGGAGATCCCCAGACGACTGCACAGGACCGGGTGCCGCAAAGAAGCGGGGGATGGCAGGGAATCACTTGGTGGCGCTGGAGCGGGACCACAGGGGATGGTCGTCTGGCACACCTTGTTCAGGTGATAGCAGCCAGGACGAGATGCTGGGAGACAACGATGATCCATCTTCCTTGTAGCTTAATTGAACTGTCCGACCCCCCCCCCCCCCCCCCCCCCCCCCTGATACCACCCCGTGCCAAGAACACATCTTAGATTGTTGAGCCCGCAGGCAGTGAGTAATGTCCTCGAGAATGGTTGGCTGTCCAGCTCACCCTTTGACGCTCAGCATCTCCGCCACTAAAAGTCCCTCAGTGGTAAACAAGGCACCCCCGGCGGCAAGCCCAAGACACAGGGGATGAATAGCCTGCATGATGACAAGCGACAAGTCGCAACAGAGCTGGTCCGCGGGCAGGCACAACAGGGATTCCCTGAAGAACACGCCCAGAGAAGGGTAGATTTTCACACCTTCTCGGCCAACAACGTACGCCTCGCCACTCAAACCCTTCTTGGGCAGCGCGGAGCTTCCCCTATTCGGTGTCTGGCCCGCGCAGAAAAGCCACTTGATCCGATGGAACAACAAGTTCGAATTCTTAGTGGGGTCTTGAGACCGGCCATCAGCCCATCACCAGCTGCAAGCCTGGAACAACAGGTTCGAATTATTGGCGGGTCTTGAGACCGGCCATCACCGGCTGCAAGCCTGGAACAACAAGTGCGAACTATTGGCGGCTCTTGAGACCGCCTCCTGTCATGCATGCACGCACGTTCGTTCTGTAAATCCGACCCAACCGATGTTCTGGATCAAGCTTCACCATGGCGCGGCACCCTTCCCTTTTTCCCTTTTTCCATTGTTCATTCCCATTCCCAACCCTTTCGCGTTTTTTTCTGGTTCTAGCCCACTTTGTCTTTTTCCTCTGGAACAGCAATCGCCTTGACAGTAGCGATCCTCACACTCCGAGCGAGCGATACCGAGATCCCAAAATGCTCGTCTCCGAGCCTCCACAGCACATCATTCGTACCTTCCAGAAATTCCTTTCCGCATTCCGGAACCTTGGTCAAAGTAGATTGGATCAGTTCAATGATTTTCTGTAAGTTCTTTCCCCCCAATACTGCCAGTGATTCGCCTCCTGACGGACAACGACAGGGCCAAACACTGGACCCACGACTACCCGACCCTACACCTGACCGAGAAGTTCATGCTGTTGTCCCTCTGTGGCATCGCTCAGTCCCTCAACAACGGTCATGGGGACCAATATCGGCCCGCCGTGGACCTTGTCCGCGAGGAATTCGACAAGTGGCTTCTCTGGCGCATGCGCGCGAAAACGGATGCGGCATCGGCCATGTTGATACTGTCGGCCTTGGCCTCGCTCGAACAGCTTTTCGGAGACTCGCTGGAAGAGAAGATGGACCTGCACCCTCGCGCGTCTGCGTGGGGTCGCCTTCATCACTTCGCCGAGCTCGTCGAGTTTGGGCAAGACGTGCAGGGTCAGTATGGCACATACTGTGGAATGGGTTATGCTCTCTTCTATGCAACGAACGGGGTGGGCTTCGGTTTCGTGTATCCCATCTTCACGAGCCTTTCTATTTCCGAGAGCGGACGCCAGTCCTGTGGGTGGTTGTGGCTGTGGCCGGAGATTGAATACTGGAGGCAGAGGGTTGCCAACGGAAACTTGAAGCGTCACCGGAAGGTATGGCAACAGTTTCATGGTCTTCTTCAACTCCTCAGTGGACAGGCTGAGTGTGAAGGCCGCTGCGGATATGAGCCGCCGAAGGAACCAAATTGATGACTTTCCATTGCACCACGGCGGGTGTGTTCTGCGCGACTCGCCAACTGTGCCATGCCAAAAAAAAAAGTCTCGACGATGCGGCAAACTGCTGCTTGCTGGTCCTGACGTCGAGCCCAAACCCCCACACATTAAGGATCATCGACGACTCGTGCTTTCCGCTTCTGAGCGGCGGGGTTCCCGGCGGGCGTGTCTCTCTCTCCAAGGCTACTGCCATTTCCCGCTCGTTCTCTTTGCGCGGGCAGTGTGGGCAGACCCGGCAGAAGCCTTGGTTTTACTCTAGACGATTCCAAAAACGGAATGCAATCCGGGACGTGACGCATGGCGAGGCCCACGATCTCCGGGTCTCGGGGCCCTGGACAAGCTGCCCTCTTTCGGGCCTTCATGGTTGCTAGACATGCATCTGATCGGCGCTACCCATGAATTAGCCCCCTCCGCCTCTTTCACTCCCTCAGGGCAAGCCGTGTTTCATCCCTCACCGCGTTCTCATGACCGACGTGGCTCTGTGGCTGGCTGTATACTAATAATCAAGAACCCATCTCTGTCCACCACCGAAACGTTTTCTTCTAGCTGGAATTCAACACCATTTGGCAAAGATCTGCCGACCCATGTCCCTTCGCTCTGACATACACAAGCCTTTGAATATTTAGAAGACTGGAGGGACAACAACACGAAGAGGAGAGCACATACCATGTAGCTGGGATAGTGAACCGCCCCTGAACCGCTGGCTAAAACGGCATAATGGAAATTGCTACCTGATTTGAGCTCGTACTTTTGCCCTTCCTGAACAATAGTGACAGCCATCTTCAAAAACAAACACATGGAAAGAAGCAACATGCGCTCGGGGGGCGCGATAGAGCGCTATTAACGTCTTGCCGGCACGTCAGTGCTGTGGAGTCGGAATCTGGTCGCCATCCGGCGCGGCGCCAACACCATGTCATCTCGCCCAACCGGCCTGAGAGATCCGGCGGAGGAATAAGCCAAGCTGCTGCACCTCCCCCACGGCTTGGCAGTCGACTTGTGGTTGTCGAGGTTTAATAACCCCCCCCCCCCCCCC